>JAKWJA010002494.1:34497830-34850493 GCA_027704765.1 Solanum habrochaites
CAATGTCAAGAGTTTGGTGAGGTGCTAAAAAGTCAAAAGAGCTAGTGGGTGACTATTGCAACATTTATGGGATCCCTCCTGGTATTTGCTCTCATAAAATCCACTCCTCATCGCCTGATCATAGCAAGTATTGAGCACCATAGACGCTTAAATCCTTCCTATCAACGTCGTGAAGAAGAAATCATTAAGTGGTTTGAATGTCGGAGTATCTATCCAATCCCGATAGTAGTTAGGTATGCCCGGTTTCGTTGTTACCTAACAAATGTGAAATGACTGTGGTCCTCCAATGAAAAAAATGACTGTTTTCAATAAGACGCAGTACTGGATTGAGGGTGTGTAGGTTACCGCAAAACTAATTATGGACGTAAAAAGCACACTTTCCATATGCCTTCTGGATCAGATGTTGGTAGACGTGCCGGAAAAAGGGTGTGACTGTTTTTCTTGTATATATTTCGGGACTAATCAGATTCTCTTGCCTCAGAAGATCAAGAGAAAACACACCACTTTTACTTTTCCCATATGGGACCTTTGGCGTTCAAAATAATTTGTTTGGGTTGTGCCTGCCGCCGCCAACATTTAAGAGATGTAAATGATTCGATATTTTCTGACATGGGGAGGATACTATAGAAGTTTTTATGGATGATTTTTTTCTGTGGTTGGTGTTCATCTTCGAGGCGGTGATTTGTCCAATTTATCTAAGGTCCTAAGAGATTTGAAACACATTTTTAGTACAAATTGGGACAAGTGTCATTTCATGGTGAAGCAGGGTATTGTGTATTTGGGTCTCGCATCAAAAAGGGCATATTGGTCTGACGAGATACCAGTGTTGCTGTATTAGAGAGTCGTTCCCCCACCGATCTCTGTAACAAGGTTTGTAGAAGCTTTCTTGGGCATTCAATGTTTTTACACGGGAGATTCATCAAAGACTTTTCAACGAATTGCACATCCATTGTCAAACTGCTTGAGAAAGATAGTAAATTTTGTTTGATAATCATTCTTACAGCATTCTGGGGGGGGGGGGGGGGGGGGGGGGGGGGGGGGGGTTAGCTAAAATAAAAATTGTCGTTGCAGCCTATCATATATTTCTCCGATTGGACAGTCCATTTAGGTGATGTGCGATGCTAGGTGGGGTGGCTCTTGGTGTAGTATTGGGACCAAAAAATCCTTCACCTCTTTACTATGCTAGTAAAGGCCTAAATGAAGCTCAGAAGAACTACAAACAGTAACCGGCAAAACTCCTTTAGTGTTCTTCGCTTTTGAGAAATTTCCGCTCCTATTTCTAGGTACTAAAGTTATCGTGTATAACTTACCATCAGCATTCGATATTTTATGAAAAGAAAGATGCTAAACCCAGGCGATTCGTTGGGTATTACAGCTCCCAGATTTGACTTTGAAGTGATGGATAGAAAAGCAACTGAAATCAAGTTGCTGATCACTTGTCCTCGTCGAGGATTAAGCTACGAGAGAGCTAGGGGATAAGACTAACGATTGATGATAGTTCCCCGAGATCAGTATTGGATGCTTCAGCAAAGACTTGATCCCATGGTTCGCGATTTTGCGAACTACTGGCTACATGGGATAATTGTTCCATCAGACTTGTCCTTCATCAAAGAAAAAAGTTCATTTACGATGTTGAAGAGTCTTTTGGGATGAACCATACTGTGTATAGGGAGTTGTGCCGACGGCTTATTCGGCGTTGTGCCAGAATGTGAGATGTCTGATGTGTTGCGGCATGCCAATTTCCTCACCCGTTGGTGACATCACGTGTATCCGAACCGCTCATACATATTACTACAATGTGGTTACCTATTGGCCAACTCTTCATCAAGGACTGCTCATGAGTTTGCTCAAGCATGTGATAGATGCCACCGGATGGCGGCATTTCAACGAAGAGCACGAGCTCCCCTAACCCCATTTCTTTGATTGCGTTATTTAATGTTTGGGGTATTGACTTTATGGCCCTTTTTGTGAGTTCTCGTGGAATGAAGTACCATTCTAGTAGCAGTTTGATTTATATATCTAAATTGGGTCGAAGCCCTCTCCCTCGCAAACATGAAGGGAAGAGTGTCACTCATTCTTGTAAAAGATATATCTCCCTCGTTTCGCGGCATCCCAAGGCAATTATTAGTGATGGGGGCTCCCACTTCGGCATAATTGTTCAAGGGGTTTATTGGAGAAAGATGGGGTTCGCCATAATGTGGCCACTTCCTTACCACCCTCCAAGCTAGTTGGCAAGTAAGCTCGAACGTGAGATCAAACAGATATTGTCAAAACAGTGAACCTAGTAAGAACGGATTGGTCAAGAGGCTTGATGATTCTCTGGGCCTACCGGACATCATATAAGACTCCCATATGTAATGTCTCCATACCAACTTTTATATGGGGAAGCTTTCCTTCTTCCGATTGAGTTAGAGCATAAAGCCCTGTGGGCTATGAAGAGTTTGAAAATGGATATGAAAGCGAACTGCACGAACAACGTTTAAATGGGTTAAATGACCTCGATGGATTTAGCCTGAAAGCTATGAAAGGCTCAGCCCTCTACAAAGAAAGATGAAGAGTTACCATGACCACAAATTGAAAAATGAGAGTTTATATGGTCGGGATTTGGTGCTTTCTTCAATTCCCCAGGTTGCGCTTGTTTTCCGGTCAAGCTCAAGTCCAATAGACTGGTCCTTACTTGTAACTATTCCCTCATGGAGAAGTGAGTTGGAAACTAAGGAGGTGTGCGGTTTTAAGGTGAATGGGACAAGCACAAAAAATCTATTTCGGGCATGCTGAATCGGCGATGAATTATTGAGGCATATCATCTTGAATGAATCTGAGTAATCAAGTGTCCCAGTCGTGCCGCGACATTATATCAGGCACTTGTTGGGAGGCAACCCAGTACTTATAGTCCTTTTTTATATGGGTAGAATTTTCTACTACTGGGTTTTTTTAAAATTGCGGCACATCACCAGGCAATTCTGCAAAAAAATTACTCTGTCTCTGCAAAAGCATTGTCACTCACGACGAATACATCGCGACCGGGAACATTTGGCGCTTGCGACGGACCGTCTATGCCCTCCGTCTACCAGATACTCTTATCTGTTATTTTCAAACTAGGTGCACACACTACGGAACCAACTACAGGTCCGTCACAGCTGCGACGGACCGTAGTCGGGGAACCGTCGGTAGTTAATGAGACGTAACCAACGCCGCCCGATTGGAGTTTTTATAAAATTTTCACCATTTAAACTCCCCCAACCCCTCATTTCACTCATTCACCATCACCCCATTCCTTCATTATTCCATCCCCATGTCCCTCTCTTTTCACATCCACAATCTCTCCCTCTATCAACCTGATCAGTGCCCCCCCCCCCCTGCCCCCCCCCCCCCAACAACTTCTCCCAAAGCCCTAAAAGTGATAATCTCTAGTCGGAGTTGCTGCGGTGGTGTCTTCCTGGTCACCGAGTACGTGTCCTTTTTGTTTTCCCAATTCAAGGTATTGTCTTTAATTTCTACTCATTTATCTTGCATTTTGATTTTATTAATTAGTATTATCTTAGTTTGTCTTGAGATGTTCGTTTCTTTTAATTATACGATTCTGTCTACCATGTTACCAATGTTTTTTCCCGAAATTGCCATGTTTTCTAACCCTAGCATAAGGTGCTTGCGCATTACTAGTTTCCTAGGTAAGGGTTAGACATTGAAGGTCCAAACACTGCACGTTCGAGTTTGTTCATTGGGGATGATGGGGTACAACACATTTCTGTTACTGATCTATAGAACGAGACCCGATGATGGACCCGTCGTTCCCCTGACGGACCATCGTAGGGTCCGTTCCAAAACCCTAACATCCCACTGCCACATTTTTTGTTTCTAAGTGGTCCCCCACGGACACATTGACGGACCGTCTTAACCCACACGACGGTCCCGTTCGGTCTGACCGGTAATGACGGACAGATACCCCCTCTCCTAAGGGTCTCTTCTCACTTTTTTCTAAGTGTCCGTTCAACGGACAGATGTGACGGACCGTCGACCCCGACGTCCGTCCTGCATGACCGTTATACGGTACAGCCCCTCATCCTAGGGTTCTCTCATTTTTTTTCTAAGAAGTGTCCTCTGACGGACACCTACGACGGACCTCTGACCTGTGGACGTTCTCCTGCCCATACGTCATACTAGTCAGAAGACTCTCCTTCAGGGTTCTCCTCTATAAACATAGTCTAAGTAATACACGACGGACCCCAGGACGGTGCCGTCATAGTCACGACGAGCCGTCACCCAGGCCCGTCGTAATGTCACTGTGAACCACGAAATGACATACTGTTTTAATTTTTTCCCTTTTTTGTGCGGTTTGCTTTCTGTTTGCCACTTCTTCATATAATATTGAGTCTTTTAACAGTACTAATCTACTATAGGCACCCAAGCAAAGATCGAATCCTATGCACGCGGGCGATTCCAAGTTGTCGCCCCGTCCTTTGTTGCCCGCATGTTCATTGGCTCTGATGATGACGTGACCCAAGTACAGCCCAGCCCTTCTAACTACCAGGACCCTTCCGTTTTGCACGTGCTCCCAAGCACACCAAAAATGTGGCTTCCGGCGTAAGTCACGCCTCCAAGTCTGATGAAGAGCGCACACCTAACCGCACAACCCCTCGGGGTCAGCCACAAATAAAGGAAGGAAGCGTCGGCTCCTTTAGGAGTATCATGGGTCCGGTAGGAAGACTCCGCTCTGCTAAGGTTCCCTCCCGCACCCGCCACTCACTTGCTCCGTTGCAAGAAGCCAAACCATGGCCCAGACAAAATCCAGCTTCAGTCCCGTCTTAGGGGAGGCTGACAGTTTGGCCGATATACCCACAGCAGGTTTCACCAGCTCAGGCCCCCACCCAACCACTGACCAACAGCCTAACCCGGTGGTTGTCCGACGGGCAATGTTTCAAGTCCACTTCTACCACTCCACGCAAATTCTTGACTGATATAAATGAGTGAATGACTCAACACGCACTTGGAGAGGCTGGTCCGTATATGGGTCTAAACCGACGATGCCTGAGGATCCCATCCTCTTCATCTAGGACATCGCTTGGAGTGGACAACACTCTCTGGCCTTCACATGAGAAATGGTTCGAGGTTCTACGTATCCTACGTATTGACTCTCCGATCACATATAGATAGGGGCTCCCCCGCCAAACAGCCCCACTGGAGAAGGTTCGAGTACGGAGCGTGTAGGTTTGACATTTCCCGCCTTCCATCTGCCGGTTTCTATAGGCGAGGGGTGTTGATGTTACTACTCGGACCCCTCTCACTGCCGAGTTCGACTTACCGCGGGCAGATTTTTAAAGATGGCCAGTTTCTCCTGCTCGAGCCCTCAACTGAGAAGAGACCCACCAAGAGTTTGGTATTGCCCTGCACCTGTCATGATGGAGAGGGTGCCGGCCGACTGGGGTGACTGCGCAAAGGGACCATCAAGAAGCCAACCTCACTTTCGTTCATTCCACGCGCAGTTCTTTTGGGTGATTGTCCGCCACTGCCTCTCCCCCACAGCCGTTGGATAATTATCGTTACATGGGATTGGCAGCATGTTGATGGCGGCGATGATTGCTGGGTTTCGGGTAGATTGCGCATGGCTCTACAGGCATTCATGCATGAGAGGGCTTTCAAGTCACTAACTACTTACCCTTTTCCCGTGCATGGATCTTTTCTCTCTGCAGGTCCGCATTGTGTGCCCATATGTGCCACTATATCCAGCTTAAGACCCCGCAGTGCACTGTTGACGTCGGCCTCAGCAGAGATGATGCCCCAATGATTGGCTCCACGCCAGAGTGCCCCTTCCAGAGCTGCCTCATTTGCTGATGATCTTGCGTGATACTAAGCCCAGCCTCGCACGGCTCACAGCGGCGTCCACTTTGACACTTACCTGTTCGAGTCCTATCCTGGGTAGTAGCACTGCCCCGAGCTCCTCTCGTACAGCCCCTCGTACCGACGCTGGTCCCCCTCTTGCTGGGTCCAAAAATAATAGGCTGCAATGGCTACAACTTCTGCATCATATCCAGCCCGTGGATGCGAAGTCTATTACACTGAGTTCATAAGAGCCGCCTATAGTGAAATTGTCCAGTACACGGCGGAAGATCAATAAGGTTCACCAGCGTTTGGACGCCCTTGAGTATAGGGTGCTAGCCCAGCTTTGCCCCTTCCAGTGGACGTGTAGACTATTCAGGCTGCGGTCGATGCCTTCGCAGCATATATGGACACGATCTTAGAGCTAGGGTTCCCTGAGGGGCTGATGCCGGGCGCTTCTGTCGAGCCTGCTAAAGGACACAATGTTGGCGGCCCTTTTGCCACTTCAGATATTCCACACCTCCCCCTCGAGAGGCATGCCAAGTCGTACGGGTCGAGCAGAGGACGAGGCGCGAGCACGGAAAAGGAGCGCTGGGAGAGATGGGACGCTAGGAGAGCCTCACTTTGCTTGAGGAGGATGCGCACCGGATGAGAGCATTAGAGTTAGCGGCTGGTGCTCTAGCTACCCGAACTGCGGTTTGTTTGCTGAGGACCCACTTGATGGTGTCCCATATTGCTAGGGTTTGGGTTTCCGGAAGCGACCCACCAGCTTGCTGCTCGATCGGTGCTTCCGCCACATGGGTGTTTTGCGTTCACCTACCACTCTAGTATTTTAAAAAATTTTTTATGCATTGGGGAAAAATTGCAATGTTTTTTTTGTTGGTGGTGGGGTAATGGAAATGAGTGTTAGGGTTGAAGTCGATTAGCCCAATTCACTCATCCTCTTTTGGGGTTTTCCTTTGCATGTGTTCTTTTTCCCCAAAAGACTGATTACTTTTTCTGTTGAAACCTGCATGTCTATATCTTTTGTACATTAGGTTAATTCTTAGCATGAATGCTAAATGTTTAGTCGGTGATAATTATGAAGATGATTGAATGGCTAGGCCAAATCGTTAAGATGATCACCAAATAGTGTCACTCTAACATGACATATGCGGTACACCATTGCATTACCCTAGTCTAATTCGACCTTGGTGTCTGATAATCTGGGTATGTGAGAGATGTCCAAGTGAGTGTGAGGAAGATTTTGCATAGTCACTAAGTGGTACTGTGAGCTAGAACTTGTCTGGTTAGTCCTGCAAAAGTTAGGTTTGTAATAGACAATTAGGAAAAGGATCATAGTCCCTTTTCAACTATAGCCAATTTTCTAGCCTAAATAAAGAAACTAAATGAAATTTATCCTTCTTTGATCCAATGAATCTGAGCTTAAATTAGACCCTTTCTTTTTCACGCCGCAACTGATCTTTCTGGGAACCATGTGTTGGCTCTGGTCCCATCCTTGGACATGTGCACCTATCTTATGCCAAAAGCATACGTTGAGGATGGCTAATGCAGTAAAAACAACCGTCGTTTGTCCTGACCCACGTGGGTATTGTGTTTTCTTACCATGGTAAAAGCATGAGTTGAGGGTGCTATTATGAAGGAATGCTCTGGAAAGTGGGGTTGAAGACACAAAGAGAGAGAACAAAACAAAAGTAAGTGACTCAGAATTAATGAACGATTTAAATGGTAAGATCACTAATAAGAAGTGGAAAAACATACAAGAAATACAAGCCTCAGAAATAATAGAGTCCGACTTACACAAATGAAGAAAGAAGAGAAATATACAGTTGAAGGGTTCGTTATGTAGGAACCATGCTGGGGGCGGCCTGAGATAAAATGCTGATAGTACAACAGTGGATGAGGGTTCTGATAGCGTCGAATTAATCTCCCACGGAGGGACAAAAGAATCTCATGTAAACGTGTTACATAAAATATAGACCGCTACCGACTGACCAAACATGCGACCTTGGTATTACTAGCTAAAAAAGTCCTATCGTGATCCACTAGGCTTGTTATCGCGTGAACTTTCAATGAACAGTAAATAATAGGGCACACTTATGCAATAGGTATGAATGAGTGAGAACTTGTTCTCAGAGCGAGTGTTGACCTTTTTAAAACCTCAAAAGATAGTGCAATTTTTACAGTTCATAATTGATCTACCCTCGTGAGCTGCGCGCGAGACACGCGTGCGTTATCTCGTGCTCAGGGCAACGGGGGTGGGCGCGCCTATTGTTGTGGGGGCTTCCACGATAACAGGTGTATTGCCGCGTCGGCGTCTTCATCAGCCACTCGTTCTCTTGACTTTCTGCGCTTTGCACGGGACTTGCTCACGATGCCGCTCTGAGTGGTGTTAATCCCCTGTTGCTGATTCTTCTGTGCGTCCTTTCTGCGTCCTTGCTCTTCCCATTTCCTGCCCAAAAAAAAAAAAAGGATCGTCGCTTGATCTACTCCCCCTCCGTTGTGTGTGGGGCCGTCTCTCCGCTTCCTTCACGCCCGTCTTCCGCTTTCCTTGCCTCCTGCGTCTTCTTATCCTTTGTGCGTGCGCTCCCCTTCTGTGCTCTATGAGTGCCCTGTAGTTCCTCTCAGTGCTGTTACGCTTATCCTTATGAGCTTCGTTCTTTTCTGCGAGGTCTCCGGTGTTGCATTTTACTATTAGCCTCTGGGACTCGTCCCTCTCCGAGATTTCCGTCGTGCTGGTTGACCTTCTCGCACCCGTGGGTTCCAACCTCCGTCAAATGCCGGCATCTGTCCGCGTTCTAACTCGCCCCTGTTTAGGTTACCCATTTTCCTCTGCTCGCCCCGTTAGCTAACATGTACGCTAACGGTCGTTCTAGCTCTTGTACGTCGGTTTATCGCTGAAGGCCTGCTAAGGTCAAAATCGACTAGTAGCTATGCGCTGTGAGACCGCCTTTCAGAGCATACGCTCCTACTTTATGTGTTCGATCCCCCTATTTTTCCCGGTCAGCTAGTCCGCTGCCCTCGGATCCGGTGGTCATGTTTCTTGGCGCTCTGTGGGGGGGGGTGTGGATCAGAACTGCTTCAGCGAGCAAATCAGTCGCTACTCTTCGACAGGACGTCGCTCCTCTTGTAGGAGCCTGGCGCGTTGCTGCAGCTAGCTTGACAGCTCTCGAGTGGACTCAGTGAGGGTGCGGGGTCATCTCGGTCCCCACTCCTCGCGCGGGCTGAGCTCTGCTATGAATGTGCCACACACATGCGCGTGGCAGGTTGGGGCCAAATGTTCCTCTACAAGAGAAAGGTATCACACAAAACACACACCTAATATAGCAAATCACAAATCAAACACCAAGCCCCACCGCACGACGATAATTTAAGGCCCGGATATTGGCCCAAATATTATATATATATATATATATATATATTATATTGATTCTTTAGTGATTTATTTTTGACATCGTCCTCAACAATACATTCTGATAATATGAATTTAAGGATTTTTTTTATCTATTTTATTCTCTGGCAGCACTAGCTCAGGGTCTGACCAAACAAAGAGAATGGTTGCCGACACTATTCTTCAAGTCGCATACCGGACCTCACAGCGGGATTACTGTCTATCTGCACACAATCACTCCGCTAGACTGGATAATGAAACAGAGATCACAATGGTACCATGCGTGAATAAGGGGAGACTGACCTAGTCCGGCCGCACGTGTTCACTGCGTCTAGGGTCAGCGAGAGTCTCCTGGTTGCCTCGTCCAAGGAGCTATAACCACAACTCAAACCTCGACCAGGTCTCCAGCGCCGGCCATGTGTTGAGGATCCTATGTTTGCGGAAATGCCCTGCTCGCTCTACCTCAGCTGCAGCGTTTGTGACTAGTCTCGCCATCTGCCCTGCCCACCGCCTTCGCCCAACGCGGGAACCCGCTCTTGCTCTGATGATCTGCCCCCGTGTCGCGCAGCAGCGCTCGGTGCTCGACGTAGCGAGCGCGCCCGGGCGCCCGATAGTAAACCAAAATAAAAAGTACAAGAAGTAATTATTGGAAAATAATGAATTGTTTATATTAAGTGACATTGTTTTAGAGTAAGTATAATATGTATAGAAAAATTTAAGAATAACTAAATAATAGAAATAAGATAATAAAGATACACAATACTCCCAGCAACCTAAAAATTGGGACGAGAAATCAACCTCAGCACCGGCGTTCTTCCCGCCTGCATTTGACCCAAGTACGAAGAATACCAGCAAGATTTCTCTCCCAATCTACCCTCAGCTTCTCACCTCGCCTTAAAAAAAAAGTATGTTTCAAAGAAATATATTTCTTATTCTACGGTGTATATGTTTAAAATGTCATTTATTTCACACTTTAACACGGGACCCTATGCTTCAATTCGCTCATAATCTAAAAGGGGGTAAGAAGTGGTTGTTTTGTTGTGTGGCTATCCTGAATAGAGAATTTGTTACCAAGGGAAAGTCTATATTATTCTCTTGAACAGTCGTCTTAAATGCAAATATAATCAGCTTATTCATTGTGTAAGAATTTATTTGGGGAACAGCCTTTTTGCTATATTTCAATTCTAAGCATAGATGATTAATTTTAAAACACCCTGTTCTTTTCAGTATGTAATTAGAGTCAAATAGAGATAAAAAATTAATTTCATGAAATTTATACATTTAAAGTTGACTTTTTGATAAGTAAATAAAATAAAAAATTAAGAACTAAAGCAAAGTAAGTACAATAAGTAATAAATATATTCACATATCACAAAAGGAAAAGAAAGAATAATAAACAAATAAGTTTATAAATAAACAAACTAAAGATGTTCTAGAAAAATTTAATTTTTTTGTTTCATTTTTTGTACATTTTTGCTAACATGAAATTAGTTTTAACCCGATCAGTATTCACTCACGTATAGAATGAGTTTCAGAATAGTTACTATCTTTCTTAATAGATTTTTTTTTTCTTAGAATGAATTTAGGTGGGGGGGGCTTCTAATTTATTGTTATAAATGAATGTGAAAAAGTGAATTAAATTTTTTTCTATAATGTTTTTTTTTTAAAAAAATTGGTAAATTATTAATTTATGTATCTTTTATGTCAATTCCGAATTATATATATTACTACATATGTTTTATTTTATGTGATACTATTGATTTTAGGAAAGAACGAAATTTTTTATATGATTCTCACATATTTTTAGTTGTCATTTGATATGCCGCAGTTTCACGGTATTATTAATACTTTTTTCCTTAAGTTATGTTTCCAAAGCTTTTTGTGCTAAGATTTTTTATATATATTTCTCTTGGTTTGCCGGAATTCTGTCCACAGATGAATGCGGAGATTTTGAGCGAAGAAATGCAGAAGAGACACCACCTTACGAAGCTTTATGACGATCCGTCGTGCTGTGCCGGGCCCGTAGTTGGCAGCGTAAGTGCAGCTGCTGAAGGAAACGGGAGTTTGACCAAGTGTGGGCTTCGAAGCCTTTTTACGGTCCGTCGTGTCTATGACAGACCGTCCCTGCAGGTTCGTCATGAAGTTCAAGAGAAGTACTCTCCCAGTACCCATATTCCAGAGTTGAAGTGTGTTTGGAACGAAGACCCTCGACGTGATCCGTTGGTGCCTTGACGGTGCCTCGCAATACGTGCCGTCGAGGTAATGAGAGAGCAAGCAGAAGAAATTGTCACAAGTCTGGGACGACGGATTCCATGAACGGTCCGTCCGTGACCCACGACGATCCGTCGCTAGGTAATACGGCGACTAAGCGCGTTTGGACGATTCCCCAAATAGATCCGTTGGTTTAATTAGGTTTTTCTTATTTTTTTATAAAATAGTTCGAACACTCATTTTGAGGTTAGACTCTAGATCATTTATTAGAACTCCGTATTGGTCAACACCTTTTGATTATCATTAGACTTTTTTGGAGATTCTTGATTAACTTTTAAGGTCTTCTTGCAAGTCATCATTTTTGGGTGATTAATCAAAACTTTCCGGAGTTTACTCTTTCTCATTGAGTAGTACATGAAATTCTTATTTAATAATTTGAATATTGTATTAATGGACTATGAGTAACTAAACTCCATAACTAGGGTTGTGGGAACCATAGGCAAATAATGAGATAAAACCTAACTAAAATAACGCTTCTAGAATAGTGTCCTTTGCATGTATTAATAATTCTTAACTCGAATTCTTTTTAACGGATGGAAACGTTAGAACTCCGCCTTAATACTAACTTGTCGGCCAAGGATATAGGATATTAGGAAAATCCTTATTAACCGATTTAGTGTATACTGTCTAATAGGCTAGTATTGATTTGTACGAGGTAACTACCTTTAGTCACTATCGAATACGATCTTAATAGAGGTAAAGAATAAGGGTTAGGAAAAGCAACTCACGTAGCCGGACAGGGGGTGAGGAATGAGATTTTTCTCGATGCGGCCCAAGGGTTTAGAAATACAAACTTATCACTTTACATGCAAGAATACTAGAATAATTGTTATAGTTAGAATTATCAAGTTATGAACTGTGGGAACACGTAACCCTAGGTTACTTTGATTAATTTGATTAAAAATCCACATTTAAAAGCTGTTAAGTGTCTCTTTCAAATTGCGTTAGTTATTTTCATCGTCGTCTTAGAAAGAGAAACCCCCCCTTTTACTTGTTTTTACTTTCCAATGAAGTCCATTAAAAACAATATAATAACAGGTTGAATTAAGTCCTAGCAAACAATTTTCCTTGGGGGAACGATCCAACCTCAACTTAGTTGTGGCGTCTTATTTACTTGACACGTACCCCAGACAACGGGCCGTTTTTACTTCTTATTTGGAAGTAAGTTTGAGATGTAAGCTCATTGGGTGTGACTGTAATTCGTAGTACTTTTTCGTTATTATGTTATTTATCACAAAATATATGCAACTCTTTTTTGTTTCGATAAAAATACAAGTCACCCAAATTTCATTATGCTTTTTTTAACTATGTTTTTTCTAAAAATATCTTAATTGTTTCGACGTTTTTTAAGATATTTGGTTCAAATATTTTGGCAATACCGGAGTTGTCTAAGCAATTAACTACAATGGGTACCAACTTACTGGGGTTGTAGAACAACATTCATATAGGTTGTCTGACTCATATTGTAAATCTTTTGTTCAAAATGGTACAAAATAACAAATGTGTATATTGAACGACTGTTAGGCAAACAGTGATATACATCAGCAATCACCACCTGCTAGGTGGAAAAAATTTCAGATTGTGAAGAAATGAAAATTTGGTAAAATCTTTAATGCCTTGGATGTTTCTATCAAGGTAGACTCTACCTACATGAGGTTGAAAACGACGCTATTGAATATGAAGTGGCAATTGGTAGAGTGTGTTGTCAGAATATTGGCTTGGCACTATATCTTTACGCTTTTTGATACAAACTCTTACAGGTACACCTTTTGAGTAGGATTGTTAGGGCGTAAAAAGACGTACATGTGCGCATCTTGATTCATTTACAAAAAAAAGGGGTGTCATTAACTCCTAGATTGGTATAAGCTTTAGTGTGCCTATCAAGGTTTGACTTTCGTAGTGAGCTATAACACATAATTTTGAGGAGTTTAATTTTCTGAGCAAACTTGAAGACGGTAAGAAAGAACCTCACGATTCAAATTGTGAATTGTTTATTCATACTTTTATTGTTTAAGACTTGAGTCTTTACTTTAATCGTATTTCCTTCTTTCATTTTGTAAACATGAACAGAACTTTGCATTGATGACATGTAAAATTGGAGGAAGAAGGTATATACATGTGTTATCATTGTCTTTAATATTTGATTTATGACTGATCTAAACTTTCTCTGTTTCTTTTGTTAATCCTATTCAATCATGCCTCACTGCATGGTTTCTAATGCCGTCACCTCTTGGAACATAGAAAACTTGAAGAAAATGAAGATGGATCGGGACATAAAACTATTCATTGTGAACGGTGATATTACCATTCACGCAATATATCCCCTTTAAAGTCCCGTCACACAACGGCTGCAGAACTAATCCTTGGATTTCTCCCTTTCCACAATTTTTAGGGATAATTAGAGTGAGTAAGTTTTCTACATTCCTCTTTACCTTGATTTACTATTTTTTTTTGAATTTCTTTTGTCTTTCGTTGGATTGAGGGACCGACTCCTGTTCTCTTGCAACAACCAAGTGTCACACGCCCCGTTGTTTAATCATAACACAATCAAGAGCTAAGGTAAAATTTAGTTATAGATAAATAATTACTATATTGTGGAGGTAGAGAAATCAAAAAATATTTTCAAAAGATAACCAAAGTTACCACACTACTAATAAGATAGTTTGTCCAAGAGGTGCATCTTAAGTGTCACACCCCGAGCCTACACTCACATCTAGGGTACATTCACATACATACATACATACATACATACATACATACATACATGTTAAGAAATTAAATAATATTTGTAATATTTGATTTGAAAAGTAATAGTAATAAATATATTGTCGAAAAGGGAGATTAAATGTAAAATAGGACTAACTATATCTACCAACTTACATTTTCATTTGTTGTAAGTTCTAAAATTATGTAATATTGTCTTCAAAGTATTGATTTTTAATACATGACTTATTTTACTTCGAAGCCCCCTAAACGTGATTTTTTCATTTCAAAAGTTTGCACCCTTTAAAACTAAAAATCTGCGATTTTTGAGCAAAAAATTGCATCTTTAATTTCAAAATCTGCACTTTTGTGCTCAAGTCTGGCACATTTTGAGCTAAAATTTGGCACTCTTTTGGGCTAAAAAATGATGTACTTTTGGTGCTCAAAACATTGCACTCTTTAAGCATAAAACACTGCATTTTTCCAAGTTAAAATTTGCACTTTTTACACTAAAATCTGCTTGGGGAGCAAGTTAAATCAGCAAACATTTTCCCCTTAAAATCTGTATTTTTTTAACCTTAAATCTGCACTTTTTCAAGTAACTATCGCGTAGTCTTTAAACTGGGGGGGGAAGTGTGGTGGCGCGGGCCGGAGACGCATATTTTCGTGTAATCTTCACCTTTTTAGTTGAGCAAGCATTCGGAGTGTGGGCTCGAACTCAATCTTCATTTTTTAAGTTAATAATAAATAGAAAAATTCTTACTAAAGCATGCTGAACCTGCTTTTTCGCGCTAAAGTCTGCAATTCTAAAGCTAAAAATCTGCACTTTTTAACCTCAAAAATATGAATTTTTAAGTTCAAATTGCTACCCCTCAAGGATCTCAAAATCTCCCCCCCTCTTTTAAGCTAAAAAAATCTGCACTTTTAAACCTTTAGTATCGACATTCCGGAGTCCTATTTTTTGAGTAAAGAAAGCTACAAATGTTGTTAGTACTTAAAAAGGATGAGGGAGAAATGGCCGTATGCTTCACCCAACATAGCCAAAATGTTTCTCTACAATAACTCCCACAATAAACAAGAGAAAACGTTAAATGGGTAAGCTCACATACACACGCAACACGTCATTTTAATGTCCGTGATACGGGCCCTATATATTATAATATATCTTATATATGCTTCAATCCAGCATTAATTTTTAATATCGTGTAAAACAATACATTCGAATTAAATAATTAATTTAATGATGTTTTTTTATCTATTTTATTTGAAAATCATCAAGAGAGTAAATTAAAATTATGAGTTTCAATATATTAACAATTTTAATAAATTATATGACGACAGAGTCTATTGATCCATCTATAGATCAATTCTAAATACATTAAAAATTTGTTTGTTAGGTGTTTAAGAAATAAAAATAATGACCTACTTTTAAAATATATTTTTTAAATATTGAAACTTATTAATTTATGATCATACTTATTTATTTTCATGTATATAAATTAGAGAAAAAATAAAAGTAACAATAATTAATTATTTTTTTAAATAATGAGTTTTTATATTAAAGTAGACATTTTTAGTAAGTATAATAATGTATAGAAAAATATTAAGAATTAAGCTAAAGCAATAGTATAATAGAGTAAAGAATAGATACACAATAACTCATAAGAAAGTAAAGTAATAACAAAATTATGCTTTTAAAACTATTTAGTTTTCTCGTTATCATTTTTGTTAGATTTTTGTTTGCGTGAAATTATATTTTTACCTTCGATCATCATTCACTTCATATATAAAAGATATTTTTAGATTATTTTTTTTTGCTATCTCTCTTAATATATTTTTTTTAGAATGAAATTCTATAATTATTCTTGAACGTCGTCTTAAATGCAAATATATCATCTTATTCATTTTTATTTGTAAAGTTTTTTTTAACATCCTTTTCTTTAATTTCAATCTAACATATATTATTAATTTTTCACAGTTGTTTCTTTTCAAGTATATTAATTAGAGTCAAAATAAAGATGAAAATAATTAATTCATGATAAATTTATATATTTAAAGTTGACATTTTTTGATAAGATATCATAATATTAAAAATTAAGACTAAATCACAGTAATAAAATAGAGTAATAATATATATTCACGATATTCACATAAAGACAAAGGAAAGAAGAAAGTGAAGTAATAACAAAATAATTTAATAGAACTAAAAATAACTAAAGATGTTTCTAGAAATAAATTAAAATTTTTTTTTGTTATCATTTTTGTAGATTTTTGCTTGCATGAAATTAGTTTTTAACCATTGATCATTATTCGCTTCACGTATGACAGAATGTTTCTAGAATTAGTTATTATCTTTCTTAATAGATTTTTCTTAGAATGAAATTTAGTTTTTTTTCTTCTAATTTATGTGTTATAAATGAAATCTGAAAAAGTGAATTAATTTTTTTATATGGTTTTTTTTAAAAAAAAATTGTAAATTATTAATTTATGTATCTTTTATGTCATTTTCTAATTATATATATTACTAAATATGTTTTATTTTATGTGATATTAGTGATTTTAGGAAAGTCAACGAAATTTTTTATATGATTCTCACATATTTTTAGTTGTCATGTACTATAATCCGTATACTTTTTAGTTAATGTTAATTTTTTTCAAACAATATATGCAATTTTTTTTTTGTCGATAAAATAAGGCAGTCCAACCAAATTTCAATTATACTTTTAAAAACGTTTTTTTGTCTAAAATATCTTAAATTTTTTCGAACGTTTTTTAAGCTTTTTAAAAAAATATAATTTTCAAATATGTCAACAAATTAGAAATTTTAAAATGAGAATTAAATTTCAAATCATTATATTTCTTTATTAAATTTTCAAATCTTTAAACCCCACATATACAAATAAAGAAGGAACCCAAATGATTTTAAAATATATATATATATCTATATATATATATAATATATATATATATATAGAAAAGTTCATTTTAATAATAACCACATATCTTTTCATTTAATGTATGCATCCACCTTTTTTATTTATATGACTTATTTTTTATTTTAGTTCAAAACCAAAATAATTCCTGAATTTTAATTTTTTTTATATAGCATATTTAAGATCACAAAATTAAAAAGTATTTCAATGCACAAAATTTAAATATACATATAAATTTTAATTTTAATATTAATTTTGATTGATTCCACCTAATATTATACTTGATATTTAATTAGAGCTAAGCTTAATCATTATTTTATTTACTTTCATATAATAAATAGACATCACAATAACTCATAAAAATGAAGAAATAACAAATATGAGGTAATATTAATAATAATAACTATAGATGATTCTAGAACTATTTAATTTACTTGTTATCATTCGTGGTAGATGAAATTACATTTTTACCTTTGGTCATCATTCGATTCAATTCATATATATAGAAAGATGTTTCTAGAATATTCTTGATAGATTCTTGTTAGAATGAAATACATTTTTATTCTTAGTCGTCTATAATACAAATATATCATCCTATTCTTTTTTATTTGTAAAGCTACTTTTTAATATCTTTTTCGTTAATTTCAAATTAATATATATTATTAATTTTATCACACTTCTTTATTTTCAAGTATATCAATTAGAGACAAAATAAAGATGAAAATAATTAACTCGTGATAAAATTTTTATATAAGAAACTAGGAATTTTTTAATTAAGCAAATGAATAGAAAAGATATTAAGATCCAATTAAAATAATAAAAAACAGATAATCACAATATCTTCACAAAAAAACAGAAAGTATTAATATCAAAATAATTAATTGTACTAACAATACCTTAAGAGTTTCTAGAAACTAGTTAATTTTTTTGTTATCATTCCTCCGAGAATTTTTGTAGCGTGAATTACATTTAGCCATTGATCATTATTCGCTTCATATATAGACATATGTTTTCTGTTTCTAGAATTATTATTATCCTTTCTTAATAGATTTTTGTTAGCGTGAAATTACATGTTGTTTTGCGTCGTCTCGTCAACTTCAACCTCTCTCTCTCTCCTCATCATCTCTCGCTATATATATATATATATATAATAAATATATATATATAGAGTCAAGAACACTATCCTACTACTTGCGATTCAACCCACTAAGGAAAAGTGTGGACGGGTCCTAAACATAACTTTCACTTAACAGCAGAGCAACACAAAATCGTTGTAAAACTCAAAGGTAAAAATATAGACATGTCCAACGCCTTTAAGCTGACTCTAACTCGAGATTCTATTGATAACATAAGAATCTGCAAGTTTTCATATTTTATAGACAGCCAACTAAGGGAAAAAAAGATAAACTTAAGACAAGCTAGCAGACTAAAACTAATCATTTCCGTCTTCATTAATAACTTTAGAAAAACACCAATCATAGACAAAATAGAGGCAGAGAATGGAACAACCGATAACAAAGGAACATGCTAACATTTTCAAAAATCAAAAACAGGGGAAATATTTACCGTTTCCAAGACATGGTTGATTCAAGGAGAAAGTTTTTAATATTCGGATATTTATCAGACCATGTCAAAGTGTTCAACATACAAATGTCTGGGCAGCGAACACATTCAAAACTATTTCACTTAGAAGACTTTTAGTTAAAGGATGACGCAACCAACTGAAGCTAATACCTTGGCGTATTAGGACGACTTTAATGGTCTTAATTGTTTGTATTTAGACAATTTTAACGAGGCATGTTTATGTCATAACTATAATGCGATATATCTATGATTCGCATAATTACTTGACTAGAAACTTTATACACTTGATCATACAAAGTGAATACTAAATTCGTCGTAATATATTTCAAAGAAATCACATAATAGATTTACGAGGAGATCATTTTGGGACAGAATCTGGAGCTACAAAATGCAAACTAAATGCTCCCTTAAAAGAAAACTCTTCATTTTTCAACAAACAATCGATAATGGGTAAAACTTCTTAAAAAAATTTTGTATTCAATTATACACTATAACAAAACCATAGCGATTATCAGCAACTCAACTCATGCACACATTCCATGCTTAATATTTTTATCATGAGAGTAGAAATGAGACAGGGGAGAGGGAGACACACATAATCTGGAAAAAAGGAAGCCTATTTTAATATACAAACATACATTTGACACACGCGACAAGAATATACAAATAATTGGCGACTTGCATTTTACATCGACAGCTTCAAAAAAAAAAACTCAAAACGAACAGTGAAATGCAAGCCACGAGTAATATCGGATCCCAACGTAAACACAGATAATACTAAATAAATTTATGTATGAACCAAATCTCACCTTGTATGGGGAAGCAAACTAGAGCCTGCCGTCAGATTCTAACTTTTAACTCGATGTTAACTCAAAGAAGAACGAAAATAGAGAATAATAACCTTAAAACCTATTCCACAGATGATTTTCAGATCCTTCACTTTTTTTTGAATCGTTCTCCCCTTCTTTTGATGTTCTCCCCATATGATCTCGAAAGAGAACCAAAGGTCCAATTTTATAGTTGAATTTGGGGAGCTTCCAATCTTGCAACCATCGGATCAGGGTGTACCAATCAAAATTCGTGGTTCTTCTTCGCGTCCCCCACTTCAGGCAGATCAATTCAAAAATGATGGTCCGAGACTTCAGCAAAATAGAGGCAGAGATGAACAACCGATAACAAAGGAACATGCTAAACATTTTTCAAAAATCACAAACAGGGGCAATATTTACGCGTTTTCCACGACATGGTTTTGATTCAAGGAGAAAGTTTGTTAATATTCGGATATTTTATCAGGACATGTCAAGTGGTTCAACATACAAATGTCTTGGCAGGAACACATTCCAAACTATGTTACTTAGAAAGAACTTAGGTTTAAAGCGATGCGCAACAACTGAAGCTAAAATACCTTGGTCGTATATAGGGAACGTAACTTTAATGGTCTTAATTGTATGTATTGGTTAGTACAATTTTAACGAGGCAGTGTTCAACTGATCATAATATAATGCGATATATCTATGTTTCTCTATAATTAAACTTGCTAGAAAAGCGTTTATACATATATTTCAAAGAAATCACATGATAGATTTACGAGGAGATCATATTGGGACAGAATCTGGAGCTACAAAATGCAAACTAAATGCTCCCTTAAAAGAAAACTCTTCATTTTTCAACAAACAATCGATAATGGGTATAACTTCTTAAAATTTTTTTGTATTCAATTATTCACTATAACAAAACCATAGCGATTATCAGCAACTCAACGCATGCACACATTCTGTCTAGTAAAGACCCCCGCAAACTACTTGTCTACTACGTGCAGACCATGTCAACAGGACTTGGGCATTGGTTCTTGACATGGTCTGATGACAAAACATGCAACACAGTTGCCAAGTGCTTTGTGTGTTGGCAAGGCCTCTTGACGTGCAGGCTTACGGTGCGGCTAAGGGCGTTGGCAGACCGCATGTCTGGCTTTATGAAGCAAGGCTGTGTGAAGACTTGGCATGTCAGGACACAAGGCAGTTCAACCCGAATTGCTGAAATAAAACTAAGTGGGTGGAAGACAGCTAAAATTTCTAGTTTTTGGACGCTGGCAGAATTATTCTAAGTGTTTTGTTTGGTGGAATGATGCCCTGTAAATATTCTAAGTGTTAGAATCTTAGTATTTCGTGTAGATAAGATGTATTGGAATTAATTCTATCTGTTGGAAATATAGCTGTTGGAAAGTTGTTTGGAACTCTGGGCTTACAATGTGTCTGACAGGTGGGTCCCATTTGTAACTGCCGCATGTAACTGCCATTGTGGCAGAAATTGTTGATTTAAGGTGGAATTTCGTCTAAGGCACAGGACGGAGAGTTTTCTACCTTAGACCTAATTCGTGAAAGCCTTCCTTTGTATTACTTAAACGGTTTAATAAAGGTTGGGATGGTTCCTTAAATTCTGTTGGTTGTTTGGAACTGTTTTAAGATTTCTATACTTAGTCCAATTTTTCCGTGGGTGTAAGTAGGCTGAAGTATTACAGACGGTGTCAGACTGCCTAGAGTGGTGTGCGAGAAAATAAATGGACCCTCTTTAATGGTATAGAGCCAGTTAAACCAATGCGGTGAAGAACGCAGAATTGTGGTAATGGCAAGAATAATTGAATCCTTCGTCGGGTTTACTGGAACATATCCGGTGCAGATGCCCCTACGTTTGTGCGGATTTATTCACAACAAAGTGCATTGAGTTGAGAGTGGATGCGGAGAACGTTCAAGTTGAACAAAAAGACATGTTTTTGTTTTTTATTGTGAGGGTGGCCGTTTTTGCGGGGGAAAAAAAAAAAAGTTTGATCGACAGAATGTTGTAACCACATTACTGAAATCTTGACTTTCGTGCCACAGACTAACGCGCAGAAACTTAGGGACCTGCCCAAGGAAAACATAAACCCTTTCGTGCAGAAACCTCGTTGTCTTGTGTTGGGCTGTGGGCTACATTGAGTTCGACTCGTGTTCGACATCCAGTCTAAGGTTAGAGATTCCATAACCCTAAAGCCTTCATGTGGCGCGCAAGAGTTGGCTAAGACTCTGAAAATTTTCACATGGGACATGGAAAGTACTTTACTGCCGCAAGAGTGCCATGACGCTGATAAGCTCCCACTATCACGGAGTTGAATATTACCGAGAACAATGTATTGTCGGGTGAGGCAAAACTTTGGCGTGGAGGACTCGAAATGCATATAACGTGAGTTCTGGTCGTCCCTAGAATTGATACATGGGATAGAGCTTATAAAAGAAATGCGCGATCAATTTCTTCCTAGCAATGCATCATTTGGCTTGCAAGGGACAATTGAAAAGGTTTAACTGGCAGACGGGTTCATGAGGAATTTAGTAAAGATTTACCTCTGTATGTAGACATACAAAATTGTCTGATGAGGACAACTTCACATTTCAGTTCGGGCATTGCAAGGCTGGCTCAAAACTAAACGAATTACGAAGCTGCAGAATGTGTAAAGATCTGCCTGGGGCAATTGTGCGCTGATTCGTTTGGTTAGTTTTTCGGCACGAACCTCGTCCTTTGTGCGATCAGATTGTCCCTTCGTTTACTTTCAAATGAATAAAGATAAAGATTGAGAAGAAAGGGGAATGGATGAAAGGATCATCGTAAGAGAATACAACTGTATAAAGGAAAAGGCAAAATGAGGATGGGAAGACAGACCCAAGATAAAATGTGATCACTCTAAGTGTTGTTGGGACTGTGGTGGTCCTCATTTGGCCAAATCTTTCCCAACGAGAAAAGGTGAATGCTATGCTTGCTGGAAATTGAATCAAAGGGAGAGGAACTAAGAAGTTTGGCTGCATGGCAATCCATTGGGATTTGTCCTTTTTAATACATTATATGGGATCCAACACTGTTGGGGAAATCTCCAGCACTTCGATCCTCATGATTTCCTTACTTCAATTAGAAATGAAAGTAAAAGACAATGTGTGATGGCAATAATTACAACAGGGGGCACACAACACTTTGTTGATGTTAAGGTTGCTTGCAAAATTGGGGGTTGAATTGTCTAAAAAGCCCTTCTTAGGTCAAAACAGTCAATGCTAAGGCACAATCCATTGTGAGCATGGCTTATCAGGGTGTCTAGGTCGCCTGGATTGGGTGGGAAAACATTAACTTGATGGTAATGCCGCTTGGAGACTTTGCAATTATACTTGGGATTGATTTCTAAGACAATACCAGTTTGTTCCTTTTTCCTCACTTAGATGGAGTGATGGTAATGATTTGAAGTGACTGCTGGTTTTTTCTGAAGGTGTTCTCCCGTTTGGAAATATTAATAAAGTGCAAAGAAGAAAGACAAGGAATGTTGGTGTCTGTCTATGTCGATCGACACAAGGGCTTTAAGACGGTAACGAAACATACTTGCCTGCTTTGGTCCGAAATTAAACCTGATGTGAAAAGAAGTGCCTGATTGTGTTGGTAAGTGCTTAAAACAGTATGCTGATGTATGCTCCTGAATTGCCAAAGAAATTACCACCAAGGAGGGACTTGACTCATCAAAATTGAATGCCTCCTGGTACGGTTTGCTCCTGCACAAGCTCCGTATCGTAGGCTCCTAAAAGAATTGGTGCACTACGCAAACAATTGAATGAATTGCTAGAGTCGTTGATTCAGCGCGTCCCCTAAGGCCTCCGTCTGGTGCTCCTGTTCTGTTCAAAAGAAACAGGAAGAACCATGAGAATGTGTGTGGACTTATCGGGGCATTGAAAAGGCAATTCTAATAAGAACAAGTATTCGGTTCCGTTGGTGCAGATTTAAATGGACAGGTTAAGGCAGGCCTGCTGGTTCACAAAACCGTTGATGTGAGGGCAGGTTATGGGCAGGTTAGGATGCAGAGGGTGATGACACCAACAACAACATGTGTTAACTAGTTGGTTCATATGAATTCTTGTAATGTCGTTGGGCTAACTAACTAATGCCCCGTCAACATTGTTTTGCAATTTAATAATCATGTACTGTTTGAGCTAGCTTGGTGACTTCGTTGTCCATTTACTTAGATATATTGTGGATATATAGTTGGAACTTTGGATGAACATGCTTAATCACTTAAGCTGGTTCTGTCCAATTGAGGAAAGACCGCTTTATGTCAAGATGGAAAAGTGGAATTTTGCTCAAACCAGACATAAAATCCTTGGGGCATCTGTTAGTAAAAAACCATGTCGAGATTGTCCCCCCCCCCCCCCCGAAAAATGGATCCTAAATAAAGTGCAGGCCATCGTTGATTGGCAGCACCTCGTCATGTGAAGGATTAAGGTCGTTTCTGGCTGGTCTAGACTATTTACCGTGAACGTTTTATGTGCTGGTTACTCAAAAGGCCGCGTCTTTTGACGTTGTTGAAGAAAGATACAAAATGGGTTTGGTCTGACAGTGTGCAGCATTTCAGATTTGAAAAAATGCTATTGCATCTGAACCTATACTCAAATTGCCTGCCTGATTTTGAGTTACCATTTGAAGGTGCACACGATTGCGTCAGAAAGCAATTGGTGGCGTATAGTTGCAGAAGGTCATCCAGTTGCTTCGAAAGCAGAAAGTTTGAAATGATGCTGAACAAAGTTACTCAACCACATGCGAAGAATGGGTGGCGGTGGTACACTGTTTGCAACTTGGAGAGTTTTATCTCTTAGGCACTCGATTTGTGGTAAGAACTGATAATGTCGCCAATACATTCTTCCAAACATACAGAAAGTTGAGTCCCTAAACAAGCCGTGGCAAGACTTCCTGGCAGAATATGATTGTCATGTGGGAACATAAACCAGAAAACACAAACAGTTGCTGATGCGCTGAGTAGAAAGAAAGTATTTGTTTGCAGTAAATTAATTTTCAAAACTGGAAACTGATTTCATGATGGAATCAGGTTGTGTGCTGCACATGATTCATTATCAATGTTAAATGGATGTCCAGGTGCAGAGGGCACAATGAACGGTATTGATCTGAGGACGATCTGCTCTATTTTACGGGGGGAGAATCGTGTGTAACAATCAAGGCCGGGTTGCGCAAAGATTGATGGAAGGCGCATGACTCTAATTGGGCTGGAACCTCCAGTGTTGAAAGGATGTTTAGCCTTACTGTCTCGTGTGTATTTTTGGCCGAAAATGGACGACGATATAGAGGCGGATGATTAGAACTTGTCATGTTTGTCAAGTCGACAGACAGAACGTAAGAAGGAAGCAGGTTTTGTTGCAACCTTTGCCTATTCCTTAAATGCATGGCTATCGTAAGCAATGGATTTTTCCATTTCTGGATTCCTAAGTAGATGGTAAAGCATCTATCATGGTGGTTGTTGACAGGTTTTCAAAATTTTTGTTTTTAATTGCTGCTCCGGAGTTTGCTCATCTGAAGTTGCTTGCTGAGTTATTCTATAAACAATGGTGGTTTAAATACTTTGGTGTTCCGCTGAACATTGTGAGTGATAGAGACCCAAGGTTCAACGTAGATTTTGGACAGCAGTGTTCAATATATGGGAACTGAATTAAAATTTTCTACTGTAAATCATCCACAAACAAATGGGACAGACGGAAAGAATTAATATTTGTTGGAAGAGTACTTGAGGCAACTATTTGACTGCAAGTCAGACGGAATTGGGTGGCATTGTTACCCTGCGCAGTTTTGCTATAAATCTGGCACAAGTCGTCTGCAACAGAAATGAGTCCTTTTGAATCGTCTTAGGCAAACAGCCTATGACGCCACTGATGTGCTTAAACTAAAAATCATGAAAGTGTCCCAGCAGCATACAAAGTGCAAGGGAATAGACTTGAAATGTTATCTGGGCACAGATAGCGTGCGCAAAGGCTCAGAGCGTCATGAAAAAGTAAATTGCTGCCCAACATCGTCGCTGCAAGTTGAGTTCAATGTGGGTGAGCAGGTGTTACTTGAAACTTACCCCACAAAATCTGGAAACAGATTGTGAGTAAACCAGACATCTGGGGTTTGAATCCTAAGTTATGATGGTCCATTTTGAAGTGGTGAATACGAGGTGGGGTGCGAAGTTGCTTATAGGTTGAAGCTGCCAGAAAGGTTGAAAATCCAGCCCACTTTTTCATGTGAGTTTCCTTAAAAACCTTACTTTGCAGATGCGGATGAACCGGATAGAAATATATCAAAGAGGGATCCTCCATCAGTAACCCCTACACAGTATGATTCTGAAATTTGAGAATGATTCTTGATCAACGGTTTTTGGGCACAAATTAAGAAGAAATACTAAACGGCGTTCTTGTTCACTTTTAAAGGCCAGAGTGCGGCAGATGCTGTTTGGGAGAAAGCAAAAGACCTATGCAGTTGGATGCTCATATCGATGACCTTATCCCTCAAAACAGTCTTGATGAGGACAAATGAGTTCAGTGGTGCGGGTTGGTCTGTTAGGACCCGCAAACTATGTGCGACATGTTCAATGGACTTGGGCATTGGTCCCTTGACACGGCATGTGACAAAACAGTGCAACACAAGTCAAGTGGCTTGGGTGTTTGGCAAGGCAGCTTGGAACGTGCAGGGCTTACGTTGGGCCTAAGGGCGTTGGCAAGACAAAGCATGTTGCTTGAATTGAATCAAGGCTGTGAATACTTGGCAATGTCCTGACAAAGGCCAGTTCACCCGAAATTTGCTGAATAAATAAGTGTGGAAGACAGCTAAAATATTCTAATGATGGAGCTGCAGAAATTATTCAAGTGTTGGAATGAAGCCTGAAATATTCTAAGTGTTAGAATTTAAGTATTTCGTGTAGATAAGAAGTAAATTTGGAAATGTAAATTCTATCTGTTGGAAATAATAAGTGTTGAAGTTAGTTTTTGCACCCTGGGCTGACATGGCGTCGGACAGGTGTCAATTTGTAAACTACCGTATGTAACTGCCATTGTGCAGAATTTAATTTAAGGTGGAAATTCGTCTAAGATGCAAGGACAGAGAGTTTTCTAGCCTTAGACTATTCGGAAGCCTTCCTTTGTATTCACTTAAAGGTTAATAAAGGTGGACGGGTTCCTGTAAATTCTGTTTGGTTTGGTTTAACGTGTTTTAAGTATTCTTCTTAGTCATTTCCGTGGTGTAAGTAGGGTGAATATTACAGACGCTGTAAGACTGCCTAGAGTGGTGTGCGGAAAAATAAATTGGACCCTCTTTCAATTTCCATGATTAATATTTTTATCATGAGAGTAGAAATGAGACAGGGGAAAGGGAGACACACATAATCTGGAAAATAAGGCAACCTATTTAATACAAACATACATTTGAAACACGCGACAAGAATATACAAATAATTGCACTTGCATTTACAACACTAAACAAAACGAAAGAAAATGCAAGCACGAGTAATAGCGGATCCCAAACTTAAACAGAGATAATATTAAAAAAATTGTATGAACCAAATACTTACCTTGTATGGGGCAGCAAACTAGAGCCTTGACGTAAATATTCTAACTTTCAATTCGATGTTAACTCAAAGAAGAACGAAAATAGAGAATAATAACCTTAAAACCTATTCCACAGATGATTTTCAGATCCTTCACTTTTTTTTTAAATCGTTCTCCCCTTCTTTTGATGTTCTCCCCAGATGATATCAAAAGAGAACCAAAGGTCCAATTTTATAGTTGAATTTGGGGGAGGCTTCCAATCTTGCAACCATCGGATCAAGGGTGTAACCAATAGAAATTCGATGGTTCTTTGCGTCCCCCACATTCAGGCGGATCAATAATGATGGTCGATACTTCTAGGCCTGCTTTGGGTCATAAATAAATTGGAAAAGATGTAAGTTTATAGAAAGGAAGGCTATGATTGATGGACGGTGGAGGAGCTAGTGTTGGAGACCGCTGGATATTGTTGTTTTCTGGTGGTGCATGGGAAAACGGTGATAGATTGATGAGAGAGGACGAAGGGGCATGGGGAAGGTGAGGGCGCAATGTGCAGATGCATAGGGAAGGAGAAGAAAGAGAAGAAGATGGCATAAGACAGCAGTTGAAGAGATGACCACCGGAAATTGCCATTTTTTGGCGATCGGAAGTTGATGGGGGAGGAGAAGGATTTGAGTGTGAGAGTTCCAGGGAAGGGAAAGTGTTTTCTTTCTTTTCCTAGACTATGGCGCAGTCTAGGAAAACGAAAAATAAAAGCAAGCGTTGATGTACTATTTTTTGGGAAAAGAAAAAAAATATTTTGCGAAAAAGTCTTATTTGATTTTGTTCGTCTGATCGTTTGATAGAACGGTTAAGATAAATTAGGAATTAAAAATAAAAGTTATATATGTATATATATATATATTAAATAATGGTAAAATTTGAATTTAGATTTAATTTTAAGGGCGAGATTTAATCTAAAGAATCACAATCCATGTACTAGCCTACGTGGCATACACAGATTGGCTTGTTAAAAGAGACATGGATTTCAAAAATTGCGCAAATTAATATCATTTAAATTATAACCTATTTTTTATTACATAATCATAATTAAATTAAAATAAATATTTTGCAAGATTGACTGATTTGATAAAATTACTTAAGACAAATATGTTATAATAGGTAGCAGTATTCATGATTCGGTTTGTACTAGGAATGTGTAAAAATTGGTTCAAACCCTTAACCCAAATCATTTTCAGTTTATTGGGATAACAGTTCGGATTATTGGGTAATTGGTTCGGGGCTCAGTTCAGGAATCTATTTTATTGGGTAATCGGTTCAGGGGTTGGGTTGGGAAGCCAGAGTTTCAGGCTACCCGATACCCCGATAAGACCCGTTGTTAATATTTTTATTCCTAAATTTTCTAATTTTACAATTCTCACTTCTCACATTAGGGATTTAGGGTTTTAAAATTTTAGGACTTAGGCAAGTTCAAAGTCAATCGCCGCTCCTCTGACCTCCAAATTCCAAACTCCAAATCAAAATTTTCTCCAAATTCCAAACTCAAGGGAGTCAACGAGTCGACGACTACTCCAGTCTCTAGTCACTCAGGCGAGGACACAAGGTAACGACTAACAATGACACCTCGAGCCAACAATTTTTTAATTCGTTCCATTTAACATATATGTCTATTTCCATGATTCAAAGTTCAAATGAAGAACATAATGTTGGTTTGTTAGTCAAACTTCATAAATTACTCTGAAGATGGGCATATTGATGCGTACAGGATGCATCGTACTTTTTTTTGTATCTTTTGAGTTTCGATAGTGTCTCTTTTCTATGTCATACTAGTTTGTTGTCTAATGTCGAATTGAAATATGAATTCAGTGCATTTTTAGTCTAATGTATGATTTTAGTGATGGTTTAGTTCATTTGTATCACAGTATCACCTTAATCTACATTGGTTGTAAGATTTCCTCCTTTAAATGTCATTTGTTCATTTGTTGGTTGTCTAATAGGTGAACAAGCTCAAATTTCAGAAGTCTGCTCGAGACTTTGAGTCTTACTCCTTTCAGTTTCCACGACTTCTGTAGTCTGCACCGAACTACTCGGTAGTCGTCTCTCTAGTCTTAGATTCTCAGTCTTTCACTGCTCATGCCTCACAAGTAAGTTTTTGCACTTTGTACTTTGTAGTTGTTCCTTTAAGATCATTCACTACCTACTGGTCCAAAGTATGTGAATAATGGTTTCAAACTTTAATGTTTTAGAAATACAAAGAAACAATCAAGGGAAAATTTTGATGGTTGGTGATATAGCTTGATTGAAACTTCTAGTGTGGTCTCAAGAATTTTTGGAAGTTGTTCAATGTTGTAGAAATTCACACCTTGGCACTTTGGCTCATTTGTATGTACTTTGTTGTCTTCTAGACTGTAATGTGTCTATTTTCAAGTGTGTAGAAATTAGATACTACTTAGCCGATTGTTTGTACTTTTCGTTCCTTTCTTAATAAAACCTACTTATGTTTTTATATCTTTTGCGCAGTTTTTTTGGTGAAGTAACCATGATGAAAAGAATCTAATTGTAGGTTATTGGTGAAGTGGGACTCAAAGTCAAATGCAATAGATCAAAGTCAAACTATTTATTCTAAAGTAAGGAAAGGAAGGAAAAAAATATCTCGTGCGTGGGATCATTTTACTCGTAAAACTAATTCTGATGGAAGTGAAAAGGTTATTTGTAATTATTGTAAGAAAGAGTATTTTGCCAACACAAAAGAACATGGTACGACGTCAATGTGTACTCATATAAACTAATGCACAAATATACCTTATCATATTGATAATAAGCAATCAAGATTAGCATTTCAACCAATGATAAGGGGTAACAATGGTGATGCAGTTGTTGTTCCATGGAAATTTAACCAGGAAGAGTGTAGAAAGGCCTTGTGTCCTATGGTAATTATTGATGAGCTTCGTTTCGAATTGTTGAAAAAGAATGTTTTAAACAATTTATGAAATTAGCACAACCTTGTTTCCACATTCCTTTCCGTACCACTGTGACTCATGACTGTTTTGATATTTTTGATGAAGAAAAACGTAAGTCGGTGGATGTTTTTAGTAAACACAAAAAGGTGTCTTTACCACTATACTGTGGACTTCCATACAAAGATCATTATATGGTCATTACTGCTCATTGAATTGGATGAAAATTGAACTTTGGTCAAAAAGAATTATCAACCTTTGTCCAATCACTAGTCATAGAGGTGAAAATTTTGGAAAGCCTATTAGTAAGTGCTTAAATGAGTAGGGATTGCATCGAATTTTTACTGTTACAGTTGATAATTCTGCTTCAAATAGTGTGGCAATAACTGAGTTGTCTAAGCAATTAACTAAACGGGGGACCAACTTAATGGGTGGTAGTCACCTTCATATAAGGTGTATGACTCATATTGTAAATCTTATTGTTCAAAATGGTACAAAAGTAACAAATGTGTATATTGAACGAGTTAGGCAAACAGTGATATACATCAGGCAATCTCCTGCTAGGAGGAAAAAGTTTCAAGAATTGTGAAGATGAAAATTTTGGTAAAAAATCTTTATGCTTGGATGTTCCTACAAGGTGGACTCCACCTACATGATGTTGAACGGGGTTATTGAATATGAAGTGGCAATTGTAGAATATGCCGATCATGATATTGGCTTGGCACTATATCTTAAGTTTGTTGATAAAAATTCTACAGGTACACTTTTGCGTAGTGATTGTTAGGGCGTAAAGAGAACGTACATGGGCGCATACTTGTTCATTTAGGAGTTCATTAACTCCTAGATTGGTATAAGCTTTGGTGTGCCTTCAAGATTGACTTTGGAGTGAGCTATAACACATAATTATTGAGGAAGATTTAGATTATCTTGAGCAACTTGAAGAAGGTAAGAAAAGAACCTCATTGATGTAAAATTGTGAATTGTTTAGTTAATACTTTTATTGTTTAAGCCTTGAGTCTTTACTTGTAATCGTATTTCTCTTTAGATTTTGCTAAACTTGGAAAAGAACTTTGCATTGATGACATGTAAAATTGGAGGAAAGAAGGTCTTTCTCTGTTTCTTTTAATCAGATTCATGCATGCCTCGCTTCATGGTTCTTAATCGCGTCGATCACACTGCTGGGCACACTATAACAACTTGAAGAAAATTAAGATGGATCGTGGACAAGTCACAATGTATTCATTGTGACAGTGATTATTACCATTCACGCAATATATCACCTTTAGAGTCCGTCACACAATATCTTTACCTTGATTTACTATTTTTCGAATTTCTTTTGTTTTCGTTGGATTGAGACCGACTTGTCTCAGTGGCAACAAACAAGTGCCATCACGCCCGTTGTTAGATCATAACACAATCAAGAGCTAAGGTATAGAAATTAGTTACAGATAAAATAATTACTATATTTGAGAGATTATCTAACCGACAACCATCACTATGAGCAACATATACATCTCGCCCATGCAGTCAAAACTATCTTATACCTTACCAAGTAAGAGAACCATCACTTAATGGATCACTAAATATTGTTCAAACAATAAGGTAATCATCTAAAAATTACTTACTTTTTACCCTTGTTGGCATACTTGGTTTCTGAGGACTTTGAGTTTATCTGATCCTTCTTCTCATATCGATGTTCGGAATACTACTTCCCAAAATATAACTCAGATCATATCTTTAAAACTTTCCCTGCTCCTCAAACATTGGAGTTGATTTACGCCTCAAGATTCCATCTTAAAATAGATAATGCGCAAACTCGCTTATGAACGCATTTTGGAAATCGAAGGTTTCCTCTCATTTTAAATGTAAAAGCATTTTCTTTTTTTTTTTTCGCACTTGGGAATACTTGTCGCGCCCTATTGTTCGATCTGGCCGAATTGTCCCATAACATCACTATATGGCCTTGACACTTGGTCAATTTTTTGGAAAACATAATTCTTTTTGTTTTACATTCCGCCACGCGGGGCATCCTTTTGCCCGGCCCCTCTTCACTGCCCTCCATTTTTAAGGTAAATGTGGTACACGCTCTGTTTGATTTCTTATCAGGCCACCATAAAAATTTTGAGTGACGGGGTTTTGGTTCACTCAGGTAAGGGTGGTTAGCAACCTTCGGAGAGGCCTATTCAAAGAATCGTCCTTAAACTCAATTTAGAAAAGATAATTAGAAGAAATGTATTTGATTTATCTCTTTGAAAATCAATGGTGAGTAATTTTATTAGTTTTTTAGAAAAAAGAGTAAAACCAAGGTTGACATACATATGTCTAATAAATAAAATTATAATAGTCCTGTTTATTATACTGTAAAGGAAAAAGTAAAGTAACTGCGCTAAAACGTATGAACAATTTTTGGTGGCTAAAAAGAGTAGAGATGTGTCTTATACAAATATATCAACATAAATGTTTGAGAAATAAAGTTTGTTATTTTATCTTATATTAGATTTCAGATGAAAAAGACAATAAATAACAATTTGGTGTACAATATTAGTAAATACTATGTGTATATTACAAATGTAGAGATTTAACCCTTCCCCGAAAATAAGTACCTTTGTAAAAGTGATGTATATAAAACAAGTATATGAAGTGCAACACAATCTAAGTTCTGGTTGTGATTTGTGTTATTAATCATATCGTATCTGTGTTATGTATCTCTATCGTCTTTCTCCCTCTCTATCGTATACTCTGTCTATCTAATCAGATCCTCTGTTCTATCTCTCTCTATATCTCCTCCTATCTCTTCGTCGTCCTCTGCTCTTCCCATCTACTCGCGCTCTCATACTCTCTTCATCACTCTATCTCTATCTATCTATCATGTATGTATATTGTATGTACCGGTGGCATTTTGAACATGTTGCATATCTAAGACAATCTTCAAATCATGGGCTGTACTATTTTTTGAAATCAATGTGTACTATTTGACTGTGAAACTAGTGATAGTACTAAATAGTATTGTCTAAAAGGGAGTAATTAAAATAGGCCTAACTATACGTACCAACTTAAGCTTTTCCTTTGTCTAAGTTCTAAAAATATATATAATACTTGTCTCAGGTTTGATTTTTAATACATGACTTATTATACTTCGAAGCCCCCTTAACGTGATTTTTTCATTTCAAAAGTTTGCACCCTTTAAAACTAAAAATCTGCGATTTTTGAGCAAAAAATTTCTTCTTTAATTTCAAAATCTGCACTTTTGTGCTCAAGTCTGGCACATTTTGAGCTAAAATTTGGCACTCTTTTGGGCTAAAAAATGGTGTACTTTTGGTGCTCAAACCATGGTTGCGTCTTTACCAGAAAACACTGCATTTTCCAGTTAAAAAATTTGCACCTTTTTTTATCACGAAATCTTGATGGCTGAGCAAGTCAAATCAGCAAACTTTTTTTTCCCCTTAGAAATTTGTATTTTTTCATCCTAAATCTGCACTTTCCCAAACCATAAAACTTCATTCTTTAAGTCAACAAAAAAAATCTGCTTGCCTAAAATGTGCGTTGTCACACTGCTTTTTTCGCGGCGCTAATGGTCGTGCAATCTGAAACTTAAAAATCTGCAACTTTTAACCGCTAGAAATATGTCCTTTTTAAGTTCAATGCGCTAAAATTGTATGACAATGTTGGTTGCTAAAAGAGTAGAATGTGTCTTATACAGATATAGGTCCAAAATAATGTTGAGAATATAAATTTGGTTATTTTACTTATATATAGAATAAGATGTAACAAAAAAAATAAAATTGGGTGTATATATCGTCGTCCATCGTAATCAATGTTGTCTATTCAAACTGTCGAAGTTAACCAATTATAAAGAAACTAAGTCCCACTTTGATAAAAGTGATCGTAGACTATAACACAATATATATATGAAGTTTCAACAGAATACAAAGTGTATGTGTGTGTGTCTATTTGTGTGGTTGTGTGGTTTGCGTGTGTGTGTGTGTGTGTGTGTTGTATAGATATAATATATATAATATATAAGGAATATATATTCACGACCAACGAACATCCTCTAGTGTGCCCCCACACATCCTACTATGTGAGCGCACAACCATCCAATCCAATAATATTCAACCCTCATAAACAGAACATAATGCGGAAGACCTTAAAACTCTTAACGAAATAATTAAATAACTTCTAAAATTTATCATTACTATCCCCAAATCTGGAAGTCATCATTACAGAAGAACAGCTAATCCGTCAGAATTACTAATCTAAGATTATCAAGAAACTAAAATAAGTAACAGAGATGTCCTGTTCCGAACTTCAAAGACATCAAGACGCGAATGGAAAGAAATCCAATCCCGAGCTAGTAGCAATAGCTCACCCTGAAATCGGTATGCTTAAGTCTGGCTAGAGGTTGCGGTTGAGTCGAAGTCGATGGTACGCTGCTGCAACTCCACAAATAACAGAAGAAACATACAAGTAAAGGGGTCAGTACAAAACACAGTATTGAGTAGAATCATCGGCCAACTCAAACTAGAAAAATATTTTCAGATGAATAAACCATAAAATCCCAAAATGCTTACAGGTGATAGCAACAAGTATAGAATCATTTAAAACAACTCAAACGCACTATGAGGACTCAAAGCCCCACACCGACTCACTTAAGAATTATTTTCTCTTTAAAACACCGAGTATATTAAATTAATTTCAAATTCCTTCTCTTACACCTGGTGTCAGGAACGGGACACGCCGATCCATTACTATCCTAGTGCCGGAACGTGACACCCGATCCATTACTATCCTGGTGTCGGGAACCGTGACACAACCGGCGATCCCTAACTATCCTGGTTGCCGAAACGTGACACCCGATCCATACTAGTCCTGGTGCCGGAACGTGACACCGATCTTCTATCATGGTGCCGAACTGATCACCCGATCCTATTACTATCCATGGGCCGACCTTGACACCGATCCTTATTATCTTTGGTGCCGAACGTGACAACCCATCATTTACTATCCTTTCGTGCCCCGGGAACGTGACAACCCGATCCCTTACCCTCACCCCATTTCTTTTAGTTCATCAACTCTTCTTTTAAGGCCAAGACCTCACCATTAACAAATAAGGTTTCAAGGTTTTAGAGATTCAACAACATCCATCTGCTCTAATACAGGATATAACAAAATCGTGCATGCACACAATTAAAGCTATAAGAGACTTTCATTACTACCCAATACATATCATTCGCTAATTAAGAGTTAGAGTAAAACTCTCTGAAATAACATAAACCATAACCTAAACCTACCTGCACCGAAGAATCGCTATCAACAAGCTATCTTCCCAAACCTTTGCTTTTCCTCTTGCTTTCTTGCTCCTTTCTCTCGTTTCGTTTCACCCTTCTTCTCTCTTCCTCTCTGTTCTTTCTATTTTCTTACATTCAAAAAAACCCTTTTATTTTACCACCCTAATTAGCATATAATTAAGTATAAAAGATGATAAAAGTAACCCACTATTTATTCCAAGGTTTCTCCTTTAACCCCCATTAAATGAATGATTAACATTAACCACTAACTTATAAATTTAAGCGGTAATAGTCCAAAACCCGCCCCTTAAAAACATTTTAACAGAAATCCGAAACAGTCGGATCACGCAGCCTTGACGGCCTTCGTTCTGCGGGACGTCCGTCCTGCTGCTTTCGTCACAAGTTCAGAGACTCACTTTTCACTAAGGGTCTGTGACGGTCCGTCCGGGCCCACGACGTTCCGTCCTGCCATTCCGTCGTACGTTTAGGTAGAGTCGAATTCAGTCTCAATTTTAAGGATCCAGTGTTTTGGAACGAGACAACGACCCTCTCGGTCCCGTCGCGCCCAGACATTCCGTCCGTGGATCTGTTGACTCACGACAGTTGTTACCCCCTGCTATCGACCTCACTCCCGCTCTCAACCGTTTCCCCCCACCCTACCAATTCTTTACCATATATATGTGCGTGTATATGTAGGTATAGTTATGTTTACCACCCGGGTATTTATGAACATGTTTGCATATCTCAATCTTTTAATAATATGTTAAGATATTAAATAGTATTTGTAATATTTGATTTGAAAAGTGATAGTAATAAATATATTGTCGAAAAGGGAGATAAAATGTAAAATAAGCCTAACTATATCTACCAACTTACATTTTCATTTGTTGTAAGTTCTAAAATTAGGTAATATTGTCTTCAAGGTATTGATTTTTAATACATGACTTATTATACTTCGAAGAATCCCTAAACTGATTTTTTCACTTCAAAAGTTTGCAAAACCACCCTTTTAAAAAACAAAAATCTGCGAATTTTGAAGTCAAAAATTTGTTCGTTAAATTTCAAAATATCTGCACTTTGTGCTCAAGTCTTGCACATTTTGACTAAATTTGGCACTCTTTTTGGGCACTTAAAAAATGGGTGTACTTTTTGGGTGCTCAAAAAAACAAAACATTGCACTCTTTAAGCAGAAAACACTGAATTTTTCCAAGTTAAAATTTGCACTTTTTACACTAAAATCTGCTTGGCTGAGCAAGTTAAATCAGCAAACTTTTTCCCCTTAAAATCTGTATTTTTTCAACCTGAAATCTGCACTTTCCAAACTTGAAAATCTTCATTTTTAAGTTAACAACAAAAAAATCTGCTTGCTAAAGCATGCTGAAACTGTTTTTTCGCGCTAATGTCTGCAATTGTAAAGATAAAAATGTGCACTTTTTAACCTAAAAAATACGCATTTTTAAGTTCAATGCGCTAAAAGTGTATGACAATTTTGTGCTAAAAGAGTAGAGATGTGTCTTATACAAATATATCCAAATAAATGTTGAGAATATAAAATGTTTCTTTTACTTATATCGGGTAGATTTACCTGTTCCCGCGAGAACATACATAACATTTTGGTGGTTGTGGTGCGTGATAGAGGGTTCGGTGTACCATACCTCCGTGGTGCTCGGGGGGGTTCGGTGGGGGATTCCGCGGGCCACTGGTACCGCATTAGTGGTCCCCTTCTCCCGACCATCCGTAAAAAGCCTTTGGTCAAGTGCTCGTTCCCTCTCACCCCAAATATCATATGACCGTGCCCACCACCCTCAGTTGTGTGTGTGTTGTGTGTGTTGGTGTGTGTGTGTGTGTCGTGTGTGTATCTATCTCGCTCTCTCTCTCTTTCTACTGCTGTCTGTCTCGTCTCTGTATGTATCTACGCGTGTCCCGGGGGATTTGAACTGTGGGCCTATCTACATCTTTAAATAATATGTTAAGATATTAAATAGTATTTGTAATATTTGATTTGAAAAGTGATAGTAACAAATATATTGTCGAAAAGGGAGATAAAATGTAAAATAGGCCTAACTATATCTACCAACTTACATTTTCATTTGTTGTAAGTTCTAAAATTATGTAATATTGTCTTCAAGGTATTGATTTTTATTACATGACTTATTATACTTCGAAGCCCCCTAAACATGATTTTTTCATTTCAAAAGTTTGCACCTTTTAAACCTAAAAATCAGCGATTTTTGAGACAAAAATTGCATCTTTAATTTCAAAATCTGCCCTTTTGTGCTCAAGTCTGGCACATTTTGAGCTAAAATTTGGCACTGTTTTGGGCTAAAAAATGGTGTACTTTTGGTGCTCTAAACATTGCACTCTTTAAGAAGAAAACACTTCATTTTTCCTAGTTAAAATTTGCACTTTTTACACTAAAATCTGCTTGGCTGAGAAAGTTAAATCTGCAAACTTTTTCCCCTTAAAATCTGTATTTCATCAACCTGAAATCTGCACTTTCCAAACCTGAAAATATTCATTTTTAAGTCAACACAAAAAAATCTGCTTGCTAAAACATGTTGAAACTCTGCTTTTTTCGCGCTACTGTCTCAATTCTAAAGCTAAAAATCTGCTTTTAACATAAAAAAATGGCATTTTTTTATTCATGCGCTAAAGGATGACAATTTTGTGTTAAAGAGTAGAGAGTGTCCTTATACAAAGAATATCAAAAATAAATGTTGATAATATAAAATTTGTTTTTTACTTATAATATAGATTTTAAAAGATTAAAAGAAAAAAATAACTTGGGTGTATATTGTCGTAAAGATAATAATGTTTATATTCAAAATTTCGCGAGTTTCAAAACATAATAAAGACCCCTAAGTCACATTGTGTACCAGTGTCTCGTATCTATAAAAAATCATCTATGCCGTGCCAACAAAACTAAGTTGTGTTGTGTGTGTGTGTGTGTGTGTGCTGTATTCTATATAATATATATATATAATATATATATATATAATATCATATGTATGTTATAGGTCTTACCGTTGTTATTTTTGAACATGTTGGCATATCTAAAATCTTTTAATAATATGTTAAGATATTAAATAGTATTTGTAATATTTGATTTGAAAAGTGATAGTAATAAATATATTGTCGAAAACGGAGATAAAATGTAAAATAGGCCTAACTATATCTACCAACTTACATTTTCATATGCTGTAAGTTCTAAAATTATATAATATTGTCTTCAAGGTATTGATTTTTAATACATGTCTTTATTATAGTGCTGTGCTAGGGAGGGGGCCGCGGGTAACGATGATTTTTGTTTCATTTCAAAGTTTTCACAAAACCCTTTAAAACTAAAAATCTGCGATATTTGAGCAAAAAATTGCATCTTTAATTTCAAAATCTGCACTTTTGTGCTCAAGTCTGGCACATTTTGAGCTAAAATTTGGCACTCTTTTGGGCTAAAAAATGGTGTACTTTTGGTGCTCAAAACATTGCACTCTTTAAGCAGAAAACACTTCATTTTTCAATTAAAATTTGCATTTTTTACACTAAAATCTACTTGGCTGAACAAGTTAAATCTGCAAACTTTTTCCCCTTAAAATCTGTATTTCTTCAACCTGAAATCTGCACTTTCCAAACCTGAAAATCTTCATTTTTAAGTCAACACAAAAAAATCTGGTTTCTAAAACATGCTGAAACTGCTTTTTCGCGCTAATGTCTGCAATTCTAAAGCTAAAAATCTGCACTTTTTAACATAAAAAATATGCATTTTTTAGTTCAATGCGCTAAAAGTGTATGACAATTTTGTGCTAAAAGAGTAGAGATGTGTCTTATACAAATATATCAAAAATAAATGTTGAGAATATAAAATTTGTTATTTTACTTATATATTGATTTAAGATGTAAAAGAAAATAAATAAAATTGGGTGTATATATGTAGTCCCCCTCTCATACTGTGTCTACTACCCTTTCGAGATTTCAGCCAATTCATCCAGCCCCTGACGTCCCCATTTTGTAAACGTTGATCGTAGCTCTAAAACACCTATATATGACGTGCAACACGACACTAGTTATGTGTGTGTGTGTCTCTTAATATATATATATCTATCTATATATAGAATAAATATAATAGATATATATATATATGTATGTATATGTTGATGTATCCGTGTATTTTGAACCTGTTGGCATATCTAAAAAATCTTTTAAATAATAGTTTAACGCTTGCACAAGTCTTTTATTCATCTTTGATCTGACCAGTATCTTACTAAATCTCTTGACGAAAGGGGAGCTAACTGTCAAATAGGCTAACTCTCTCTCCCACCTTTCCCTTTTCATTTGTTGTACAGTTCTAAATTATGTGAATATTGTCTCAAAAGGTATTGTATTTTTTAATACATGTCACTGTTCTACTTCTAAGCCCCTAAACATGATTTTTTCATTTCAAAAGTTTGCACCCTTTAAAACTAAAAATTTGCGATTTCTGAGCAAAAAATTGCACATTTAATTTCAAAATCTGCACTTTTGTGATCAAGTCTAGCACATTTTGAGCTAAAAATTTGGCAGCCTCTTTATGTGTCGGCTAAAATGGTGTACTTTTTTGGTGCCAACATTTGCACCCTTTTAAAGCCCCGAAAACACTTTATTTTTCCCAAGTTAAAAAAAATTGCACTTTTTACACTACAATCTGCTTTGGCTGACAAGTTAAATCTTGCTCAACTTTTTCCCCCTTAAAATCTGTTTTCTTCACCTGAAATCTTCACTTTCCAAACCTGGAAAAATCTTCATCTTTTACAATGAACCAAAAAAAACTGTTTGCTACGACCTGATGAAACTGCTTATTTCGCGGCTAATCTGCAATTGTAAAGCTAACATCTGGCAACTTTTTTTTAACATAACAAATATGCATTTTTTTATTCAATTGCGCTAAAAGTTTAACAATTTGTTGTGCCAAAAGAGTAATAGATGTTCTTTTATACTATATCAAATAAATGTTGAGAATATAAAATTGTTTATTATTGCTTATATACTAATTAAGCTGTAAAAGAACAATACATACAAAAATTTGGGTGTCTCTATGTAGTACACTAATACAGTGCTATTACCCTGTCGCTCTTTCCCCCCTTCCTCCCGCCCCTCCGTCCCCTTGTCCACGTGCATCATAGATAGGTCGGGGGCCCCCTCTCCTGCAGTGCCCCCCCCTCCTCTGGGCGTTCTAGTATTGTGGTCTGTGTGGTGTGTGTGTGGTCTCTCTCTTATCGGGGGGCGGGTCTCGGTATCTCTATCTCTCTCTCATATCATCTATATAGCTCTCTCATGTACTCTGTCTGTCTCTGTGGTCTTCCCGTGTCTTTGCCCTGTTGGTGCCTCTCTCCGTCGCGTGCGTTTTCCTCCTCTGTTCCGCTCTTCCCTCGCTCTTTGTACTCTTTTGCTTTCCCCGTTCTAGTAATACTATATTGTCGTACAAGGGAGGATAAAATTAAATCGGGCCTAACTATATCTACCAACTTACATTTCATATCTGTAGAGCGGTAAGTTCTAAAATTATGCTAAGTTGTCTTCAAGGTATTGATTTTAAATACATGCTTATTATTACTTCTAAGTCCCCTGAATGCATGGATTTTCATTTCAAAGTTGCACACCCTTAAAACTAAAAATCTGCGATAATTTTTAGCTAAAAAATTGCATCTTTATTTCAAAAAATCTGTCACTTTTCCTTGTCTCAGTCTGGCACATTTTTGAGCTAAAATGTTGGCAACTTCTTTTGAGCTAAAAAATGGTGTACTTTTGGTGCTCAAAACATTGCACTCTTTAAGCAGAAAACACTTCATTTTTCCAAGTTAAAATTTGCACTTTTTACACTAAAATCTACTTGGCTGAGCAAGTTAAATCTGCAAACTTTTTCCCCTTAAAATCTGTATTTCTTCAACCTGAAATCTGCACTTTCCAAACCTGAAAATCTTCATTTTTAAGTCAACACAAAAAAATCTGGTTGCTAAAACATGCTGAAACTGCTTTTTCGCGCTAATGTCTGCAATTCTAAAGCTAAAAATCTGCACTTTTTAACATAAAAAATATGCTTTTTTTAGTTCAATGCGCTAAAAGTGTATGACAATTTTGTGCTAAAAGAGTAGAGATGTGTCTTATACAAATATATCAAAAATAAATGTTGAGAATATTAAATTTGTTATTTTACTTATATATAGATTTAAGATGTAAAAGAAAAAAAAAATTGGGTGTATATATGTAGTAAAATAATAATGTGTATATTAAAATGTAGAGATTTAAACAATTATAAAGAAAATAAGTAACATTTGTAAAAGTGGATAGTCAGCTATATCTCTCATCTATCTATATCTAGATATATATATAATCTATATCTATATATATCTGTATGTATGTATGTATTCCAGTGACATTTTGCCCCATGTCTGCCCCTCTACCCTCTTTTCCTCCGTCTGTTCGCTCTTCCCTCTTCTTGTCCTCTTTGCTTTGCCCCGTGGCTCGTCCTAAATATCTTCTCGCAAAGGAACATCCACGTCCAATCGGCCTAACCATCTCGCCCCCACTTCCCTTTGTCCATTTTTTGGTACGTTCTAAAATAATGTAATATTGTCTTCACGGTATGATTTGGAATGACCTGCTTAGTAATACTTGAAGCTCCCGAAACGGATTTTTTTCATTTACCAAGTGGGGCACCCTGTGAAACGAAAATCTCTGCGATGTGGGAAAAGGGCAAAACAATTCGGCTTGAATTTCCAAATCTGCACTGGGGGGTGCGCAAGTCTGGCACCTCTGGGAGCTAAAAATTGGCCCGCTTGGGGGCTAAAAGGTGTACGTTGGGGGCTCAAAACTTGCATGCTGGAAGCAGAAAACACTGCGTTTTCCAGTGAAAATGGGCAACGGGGGACACTAAAAGCGGCGTGGCTGAGCAAGGGAAATCAGCAAACGTGTGGCCCGCGCAAAGCGGTAGTGGTGTCAACCGGACAATCTGCACTGGCCAAACCGGAATAATCGGGCAGTGTGCGGGAACAACAAAAAAATCTGCGTTGGTGAAAGCAGGCGAAAACTGCTGGTGGGCGCGCGAAGGTGCGGGCAAGCGAAAGCTAAAAAGCTGCACGTGGAAACCCTAAAAAAAGATGCATGCGGTAAGGTTGCAAAGGCCTAAAAAGGATGTACGTGTATGTGTGAACAGGTGGCATGTCTAAAATCTTAAATAATATGTTAAGATGGAAATAGTAGTGTGGAATCTTTGATAGAAAAGTGATAGTAATAAAATATAGTTTCGAAAAGGGAGATCACATGTACCAATAGGCTAACTATAATCCACCAACTTTACCTTTTCTTTGGGTTTGTAAGTTCTAAAATTATGTAATATTGGTCTTCAAGTTATTTGATTTTTAATACATGTCCTATTTACTTCCGAAGCCCTAAACATGATTTTTTTCATTTCAAATTTCAAAATTGGGCATAAGACACGCCTTTAAAACTAAAAATCTGCGATTTTTGAGCAAAAAATTGCATCTTTAATTTCAAAATCTGCACTTTTGTGCTCAAGTCTAGCACATTTTGAGCTAAATTTTTGCACTCCATTGGGCTAAAAAAAGTGGTGTCTTTTGGTCGCTCAAACATGATTGCATTCTTTAAGCAAGAAACACTTATTTTTCCAATTTAAAAAATTTTTTTCACTTTTTACACTAAATCTGTTGGCTGAGCAAGTTAATCTTCATAACTTTTTATTGTCACCCTTAAATTCATATTTTCTTCAAACCTGAAGCTGCACTTTTCAAACCTGAAAATCTTCATTTTAATCAACACCGCACACAAAAAAATCTGCTTGCTAAAACATGTTGAAACTGCTTTTTCGCGCTAATGTCTGCAATTCTAAAGCTAAAAATCTGCACTTTTTAACCTAAAAAATATGCATTTTTTAGTTCAATACGCTAAAAGTGTATGACAATTTTGTGCTAAAAGAGTAGAGTTGTGGCTTATACAAATATATCCGAAATAAATGTTGAGAATATAAAATTTGTTATTTTACTTATATATAGATTTAAGATGTAAAAGAAAATAATAAACTTGGGGTGTAGATATGCTGGTAGTAACCCTCCTCTTTGTCATCGTTCCACTGTGCTCTTTCCACCCTTCCCCAGATCCCTAGCACCTTTGTAAAAGTGCCGTCGCTCTCCCACACTCTCTCTGACGTGCAACCAAATCATAATTTATGTATTGTGTCTGTTTGTGTGGTGTGTGGTGTTTTGTGTATATATATATTCACTATTTCTATATCTATCTATCATCTCTCACAGCTCTTCTCTAGCTCTATATATCGCCTCTCTCTCTCTTCCTCCTATATATATCTCTCTCTCTCTCTATCCTCCTCTCATCTCTCTCTCTTCTCTATCTCTCTCTCTCTCTCTCAATCTCTTATCTCTCTCTCTCTCTGTCTGTTCTCTCTCTCTGTCTGTCTCCTCGCTCTCCTCTCTCGCGTCGTCTGTCTCTCTCCTTCCTGTCTGTCTATTTCTGTCCGCCCGTGTTGTTGCCCCTGTTGGCCTCTCTCCCCTCTTTCCCTCCTCTGTTTTCCGCTATTCCCTCGTCTTCTAACGTCCTCTTTGCTTTGCCCCCGCTCGTCCTCACTCTCACTTCTCGCCCGGCGCTCCCCTGGTCCCCTCGGCCTCCATCTCTACATCACCCGTACCGTTCCTTGTTGTCCGTTCTCCCCGTTCTGTCCTCTTTCCTTCCCAGTTCTTGCCTTTTCCTCCCTGCATTCCATTCATCCTCCTATCCGCTCTCCCGAAAACGGGAGGGGGGTGCAGTGCCAAGGGTGGCAAACAACCCCTTGTAAAAACGAAATCTGCGAGTGGTGAGCAAAAAGTGCGGTGCGGCGGGAAGTGCAAAAGCGGCACTTTGGGGCTCAAGGCGGCACAGTGGTGAGCGAGAAATTTGGCACTCTTTTTTGGGGCTAAAATGGTGGTACCTTTTGGTGCTCAAAACATTGCAGTCTTTAAGCAGAAAACACTGCATTTTTCAAAGTTAAAATTTGCACTTTTTACACTAAAATCTGCTTGGCTGAGCAAGTTAAATCTGCAAACTTTTTCCCCTTAAAATCTGTATTTCTTCAACCTTAAATCTGCACTTTCCAAACCTGAAAATCTTCATTTTTAAGTCAACACAAAAAAATCTGCTTGCTAAAACATGCTGAAACTGCTTTTTTTCGGCGCTAATGGTTTCTGCACTTCTAATCTAAAAATCTGCACTTTTTAAACGTATGAAAAAATACATTTTTTTAGTTCAATGCGCTAAAAGTGTATGACAATTTGGGCTAAAAGTAGAAGTTGTGTCTTATACACATATATCCAAAATAAATTTTAAATATAAAATTTGGTTATTTTAACTTATCATTGCTTTAAGATGTAAACGCACATACCTACAATTGGGTGGTATATATAGTCGTCCTCTCCTATTGTGTCTCTTCCACTGTCCGCCGCTTTTCCCCCCGCCACCCCGCCCCTTCAGTCCCCTTTTCACACCTGCGAGTAGATATAAAAAAAACTACTCTGAAGTTGCCACAAATATAAGTTCTGTGTGTGTGTCCTGTGTTGTGTGTTGTATCATCAGATATATATATCTATATATATATATATCATATGTATGGTAATAGATATCTGGATGTATATATATATATCTGCTCTGTATGCTATACATGTCTGTCTCTATATCGCTCTGTTCTGTCATCTCTATATGTCTGTATCGTATGTCTCCCGGTCGTGTCTCCGCGTGTATTTTGAACATGTTGGCATAATCTACAATCTAATATAATCCTGTTAAGATATTAAATAGTATTTATAATATTTGATTTGAAAAATGATGGTAATAAATATATTGTCGAAAGGGGAGATAAAGTGTAAAATAGGCCTAACTATATCTACCAACTTACATTTTCATTTGTTGTAAGTTCTAAAATTATGTAATATTGTCTTCAAGGTATTGACTTTTAATACATGACTTATTATACTTCGAAGCTTCCTAAACGTTATTTTTTCATTTCAAAAGTTTGCACCCTTTAAAACTAAAAATTTGCGATTTTTGAGCAAAAAATTTCTTCTTTAATTTCAAAATTTGCACTTTTGTGCTCAAATCTGGCACTTCTTGAGCTAAAATTTGGCACTCTTTTGGGCTAAAAAATGGTGTACTTTTGGTGCTCAAAACATTGCACTCTTTAAGCAGAAAACACTGCATTTTTCCAAGTTAAAATTTGCACTTTTTACACTAAAATCTGCTTGGCTGAGCAAGTTAAATCAGCAAACTTTTTCCCCTTAAAATCTGTATTTTTTCAACCTGAAATCTGCACTTTCCAAACCTGAAAATCTTCATTTTTAAGTTAACAAAAAAAAAATCTGCTTGCTAAATCATGCTGAAAATGCTTTTTCGCGCTAATGTCTGCAATTCTAAAGCTAAAAGTCTTCACTTTTTAATCTAAAAATATGCTTTTTAGTCAAAATTGCTACCACCGCCCCTCAAGGATCTCAAACTCTTGCCATGCCCCCGCCCCCCCCCCCCCACTCTTACGCTTATATTTATTTTATACGAGTCACTTAGCTTATATTTTAGTCGTATCCCACTTTAAGAATCACTAACCTCTTAAAATGAATCTCCCTCTTTGCTCCTAAATAATTAATTATAAATGATCAAGAATAAACAAGTAATAAAAAAAATAATTCTCTCTCTTTTACGTAGTTTATAATATGGAAATTATTTCAAAGGTCTTTTAGTCCAAATCGCCATTAACTGCGGTTTAGCGGGCATTTCAAGGGCCTAATATCCTTCTCCGGATGTAAATTTGACTCGAAACTCTTCTCAGAGATGATTATATTTGTTTAACAAAATCTTTAAAAATAATATAATTTTTTCTTGATTTTTGTAAGCTTAAAAATTAAGTGGTGACTTGCCTCTTTAATAATTGGAAAATCAATTTCTTCTTTAAATCATAAGATAAATGTTTTTTGAACTTAAGTCACTTTTTTCTTTTACTATTATATTTTCCGTAAAACATATAACATGTTTCATGACCTGTCATTCAACGAATTAAAAAATTAATTTGGTGAGTTAAACTTACCTTTACCCCCAAGAATGGTACAAATGTAGGATTCGCTTAGAGTTCATTCTTTAGCTAAAAAATTTACAACATAATCAGGGCAGTCAAGTGATTAATTAATTCTTTAATTAGCGTCATTCCACCACAACAACCATATTCCGTGACAAGCGAATGACTCAGAGCCCAAAAAAACCCCTGTCAAAGCGGATAAAATACAACAAGAGCTCACTAAAGAATTTAAGAATTCCCCCTTGTCACATCACAGTCTCCTACCCCAACCCACTACAACACCACTATAAAAATAAATACTCTTTATCTTTAACGCTTATGCATTGATTTCAGATTTCCTACTTCTACTCCCCTCCAAATTCGATTGTCGTAAAGTCGTATGGTTTTTCGTACGAGTTATGTCACTGAAAATGAAATCAAACCATAAAGTGGTATCACCCTCCACTTACCCAACGTTACCCGGTGTAAGGCCTCACCCCACATTTCCATAAACCTTAGGGACTCCGATTGTCGTTAAATATGACTAGTTGAGTAAATTTTCAAATACTATGACATGAAAAAAAATTGCGCTAATTTTTTCTCCTTAACTTAACTATAACATAGAATTAGTTTAATTGAGGACCTTGATATTGTTTCTCAAACAATAGGAAAGTTCCCTTCTCTATGGCCATAGCCTCAACAATAAGTTTGTACAACAAATATTTCCAGATTTCTAGCACAACCCATATATCACCTTTAGAGTCGTCACACAATAGCTGAAGACTAAGGCCTTGGATTTCATTTCCATAATTTTTTTGGGATTAGAGTGAAATAAGTTTTCTATATTCATCTTGACCTGATTTACTATTTTTTGATTTCTTTTGTTTATTCGTTGATTGAGATCCACTTGTCTTGGTGCAAGCAAACAAGTGGTCATCACGCCCATTTTTTGTTAGATCGTGACACAACCAAGAGTCTAAGGTATCAAATTATTATGATCAAGTATTTACTATTTGGAGGTATAAGACAATCAAAAAAAAGATTAAGATGAGATAACCACAAGCTAAGTGTGGGAAGGTTGCTGAGAGTGGTAAAGGTGGGAGGAGAGCGAGCTATAATGGCGGAGGAGGAGGTACCCGACACTCCTAATACGACAGATTGTCGCAAGAGTCATCTTAAGTGTCAGCAGAGACCCCGAGCCTACCTTTGGACGTGACTAACACTCGAGAACCATCGCTGCTCTCCAAGTGAACCCCTTGAATCCTGACTCAATTACTCAATGGAAGATTAGTCAACAACATAGGAACTCAATACACAACTTCAACTAATAAGAATATCATAAATGAAATAATTTAGTTCAATATACTCAAATGAACATCAGTGTTTATCTCGCCATCTTTAAAATATCAACAAGGGAAATGAGAAAAAGACTCATCAACTACTACTGTCTATAAAACCTCTAAGATATCGAAATGGAACGGGACATGACCCACGACAGCCTAACAAAACTAGAAGTAAAAGTTGAATTCTTAGTAAGCAAGGAGGCGCTAACTGGGACTGTAAGTGATATCAACAGAGCGTCGATTGATGACCCTAAATACATGTATTTGCATCATAAAAATATGCAGATCAAATGACGTCAGTACATTGAGTGTACGAGCATATATGAGAAACTTTAAAGCATAGATGTAAACTTGAACTGATAAAAGGAAGAACATATATACTTACCTCATCTACACTCAACTCAATTCAATATAGAAACAACAATAAAGATGCAACGTAAACAATGCTTTTAAAACAATAGATTATATTGCAATGCATATATATAAAAAAATATTGAAATATTTAGTTTTGTTTGAGAGATTATCTAACCGACAACCATCACTATGAGCAACATCAGTGTTTTAAAAGGCGGAGGCGTGAGGCGAGGTATTTTATACAGTGCGGGGGGGCGAGCGTTCAGCCGCCTAGAACAGGGCATAAGTCCCATGGATTTACCGGGGCGTACTCTCACGTATATCAATTTAAATAGTGTTAGTTACTCCTTAACTTCCTTTCAATGATTTTTATTAATTTTTTTTTATTAAAACCCTATAATCATATATATAAATTATATTATGATTTTTGTTTGCAATAAGTATTGATAATCTATAATAAGAAACAATATCATAGTACTATTTGAGAATATCATTACACACATACAATAAAACCATGACTATAAAGTATAAAATAATCTAATATCTTACCTTTCTAATAATAAAAGAATCATATTTCTAAAAAAAAAAAACTTATATATATCGTACGATAAAATAATATATAGACCTCATAGTGTTACCAATATAATAGTGATACCCATTTGTTGTTTTCAGGTTACTCTCAATCTTGTATCTGTTATAGATTAAACAGTTTATTGTTCATTCATTTGTTCAAGAATTATAGAGGGTCAAAAATGGTAATTAAAGATTTTAACACATAATTGGTGTAATATTGGTAGGGAGTCCCAGAGCGTTGGTGTTGGGTGCCGTACAGTGGGCCCGCTTAGGCGTCCAGTCGGGCGCTAGGCGTATTCTTGTAGAACTCAGTCCAAACTTAGTCTCGTAGCAATTTTGTAGGCCCAGCCCCTCCCCCCCGCCCCATGCTTTCCCAAATAGTCTTTTAACAACACTTAGCAATGATACACACATCTCTCCATGTTGTCTAAAAAATCTTATACTTTACCAGAGTATAGAACATCATCAAGTAAGTGGATCCACTAAGATATGCTTAAAAGCAATAAGGTAATCATCTAAAAAGTATTACTTCTTACCCGTGTTGGCATACTAGGTTTATGAGGACTTTAAGTTATCTGATCTTATTCTCATATCGTTGCTCAATACTACTCCCAATAATATAACTCATGATCATATTCTTTAAAACATTTCCTCATCCTCAAACATTAAGTTTATAACTCAAAAGATTCTCTTAAAATAGATAATGCGCAAAACTCCTTATGAACTCATTTAGAAATCAAGGTTTCCTCTCATTTTAAATGTAAAAGCATTTACACTTGGAATACTTGTCGCTCCCTATTTTTGATCCGGCCGAAAACAGTTCACAACATAATATGGCTGACACTCTGATTTTTGAAAAAATTAATTTATTTTTGTTTTAGAGTCGCCACCTAAATTTTATGAAAAATATTAGGAAACCCATTTTTTATGTCAATGTAAACTCTGATTTTTATTTAAGAAACCAGTGATATTCTTAGTAAGGATTTTGGTTACTCGAGGGTAAGGTGTTAAGCACCCTTCAGAGCCTATTCAAAGATAGTCCTTAAACTCAATTTAGGAAAATATAATTAGAAAAACGTATTTATATATCTTCTTTAAAATCAATGGTGAGTAAATTTTATTAGTTTTGAGAAAAAAGAGTAAAACACAAGGCCGACATACATATGTCTAATAATAAATTATATGTATTTTTATTATACGGTAATAAAATAATAAATGGCGCTAAAAAGTGTTGACAGGTTTTTGCTAAAAAGATAGAGATGTTCTTATACAAATATATCCAAATAAAAGTTTGAGAATATAAATTTTGTTATTTTAAACTTATCTCATAGATTTAAGACATAAAAAAAAACTTGGGTTTACATATGTATACACTAATAATGTGTATAGTCCCCTGTCTAGCTTTACCCGCATTATCACGCCCCTCAGTCCCCTTTGTAAAAGTGATAGCGCATCTACCCGCCTCTCATGCCGTGCCCAAAAAATAAGTCTATATATCATCTATATATCTGTGTGTGTGGTGTGTGTGGTGTGGGTCATGTTATGTATGTACCGTGTATTTTGAAACATGTTGGCATATCTAAACTCTTAAATACATATGCTAAGAATTACACTAGTAATTTGTACTCTTTGATTTATGCAACGTGATCGTCACCTCATATCTTGGTCGAAAAGGAGATCAATGAAACTAGCCTAACTCTATCTAACCTAACTTACATTTTCAACTTTGTCGGAAGTTCTAAAATTATGTAATCTTGTCTTAAAGTATTGATTTGTTAATACATGACTTATTAACTACTTCGAAGCCTTCCTAAACGTGATGTTTTCATTTTAAAGGTGGCGGACCCTTTACCCCTAAAATCTGCGATTTTTGATCAAAAATTGCATGGGCTTTAACTTTCAGAAATCTGCACTTTTGGCTCCAAGTGCTGGCACATTGGAGCTAAAAATTGCCCTCTTTGGCTAAAATTGATGTACTTTGGTGCTGAAAACATTCAACGCTTTAAATCATAACACACTGAATTTTTCCAAGTTAAAAATTTGCACTTCTTACACTCAAATCTTGCTGAGCAGAGCAAGTTAATCAGCAACCTTGTTCCCGCCTTAAAATCGGTATTTTTTTCAACGCTGAATCTTGTAACGACCTTTAGTCCGTTTTGAGCAGTAGAGTTTATTTCTGTAATACCTGTCTGGGTCCGACTGACCCACGGGATCCCCGTCCTGGCGCCGACGGACCGCTAGGGGTTCGCGTTCCAAAACACTTAGATCTGGAAATTTGGTACTGAATCGTACTCTCTGAATGTCAACGACGGCCGTCACAGTCCGGGACTGACCGTCACACACAGGCTTTGCGTAACCCTGACTGGGTCGGATTTATGTTGAAAAGCTTTTAATCTTTTGTTTTTGGACTATTCATGTTTATAATTATAAGTTAGTGGATTAATGTTCATAATCAATTCCGTGGGATTTAGGAGATAACCTTGACATAAAAATTTGGTTATTTTTTATCATCTTTATACTTAATATATGACAATTTATGGTAACAGAAAAAGGTTTGAATAAGAAAAATAGAAAGAACAGAGAGAGGGACGAACGAGAGAGAGAAGACCGAGAGAACGATATGAAAGCAAACAACACCTTGAGAGGTATTCTTGTTTTGATCAAGTTCTCGGTGGAGGTAGGTTATGGTTTAATGTTATTTTCATATAAAACTCTAATAGCGAATGATATGTTTGGGTAGTATTGTAAAGTCTTCTTCTAATGCTAATTGTATGCTTGCATGTATGTGATTATGTAAATTGTCATGGGTTGGACAAGATGAAGTTTGAAGCTTAAACCTAAACCCTCTTCTGGTTAATGTGATGCCTTGGTATAAAATAGGCCCTTGATGAACTAAAGAAGAGGTTAATGGATCGGGTGTCACGTTCCGACACTAGGATAGAGTAGTGGTCGGGTGGTCACGTTTTTGACACCAGGATGTATGATCGGTGTCAACGTCCGACAACCAGTATAGTAGTTAGTGGACAGGTCCGTTCCGACACCAGGATAGTAATGGATCGTGTTCACGTTCCGACACCAGGATATATAGATCGGAGGTCACGTTCCGACACCAGGGTAGTAAAAAAGAATGATCTGAATTATGCTAATATCTCTAATTTGAAGAACCTAATTCCTTAAGTGAGTGACGTTTTGGAGGCTTGATGCCTCAGAGATGTGTTTTGATTGTTTACCACCTGTTAAGTATGTAGTTGATTTTTATTATTATTCCATGTATATTGCTTTCTATTTTGAGTTGGCCGATGATACCTACTCAGTACTTGTTTCCTCGTACTGACCCCCTACTTGTAAATGTTTAGTTCTTGTTATTTGTGGAGTGGCAGCAAACGTGCCCTCGACTTCGACTCACCGCAACTCTGCCAGACTTCACAGTCTAATCAGATTTCAGGGTGAGCTATTGTTCCTAGCTCGGACTGAATTCTTTCCTTCGCGTTCTTTGATGTCTTGAAGTTCAGACACGACCATCTCTTTTACTTATTTTAGTTTCTTAGATACTCTTAGATTTTAGTAATTTGAGGATAGACTTTCTTTGTGATGATGACTTCCAGGTTTGGGGATAGTAATTTAGATAAAACTTAAGAAGTTATTTTCATTTATTTCGTTAATGAAGTTTGTAAAGTCTTCCGGATTAATTGTTTTATATGGTGAAATGTTGGGGATTGGATTTGGTTTGGTTCACTCACATATAGATAGTGTGGGTGCCACTCGCGGAGACTCGTTTTGGGTCTTGACAACTTGTATCAAGAGTCATTTAGGTTCGTGTTCTCATCACACAAGAACAAGTCTAGTAGAGTCTTGAGGAAGTTAGGGGACACCTTTCTCTCCTTCTTTGAGAGGCTATAAGACTTTAGGAAATTCTTCTTTTCCTTGCTTTTCCTTCTTTCGTGCTATTCTTGGATCCAATGGTTCTAGGTGATACCAATTGGTATCATGACCCTCTTTCAGCTCTATTTCTGCGTCCGGAGTAGGGTATTGAGGGGTGGGCGGGCAGTGTGGAGATGATTGGGGGTTGGTGGGCATTGTGGAGTTGGTGCGGGTTTGAAATCTGTGTATGGGGTTCTGGTATGGCTCTTTTTCTCTCTATCAACAACTACTCCACCACGCCACACCCCTCGCCTTCTATACAATATTCGTCTAATCCAGCACTTTTCTTATTCTCCATAGATTCAGTGTCACTATTCCGTTTTTTTAGTTCGCGTGATGACGTCCTCTAAGGAATAGGACAATCACCTGTCCCATCTATTACTAGGGCGTGACTCCTCCACCTGACCTCATTAAGTAGTAAGAGAGGGAGAAGGTGGAGAATGAGCAGTGTCAGAATGGTGATTACCACCCCAAGCGCTACCCAGAATTATTCATCATGTTTCTTGCTTATCTTTCTTAGGCGGTTATCTGATCATGGTCATACACCTCCAGTGTTTTTCTGCACCAGCTCTTCAGTTCCGGGGTAGTACAGCATGCAGCGTTTTCTGTCTCCCCCCATGGATGCCTCACTTGGAAATAGGCACGTTTCCCTTCCTCGATTGACTACAAGGGCTATAATGACAAGCGACAGCACAAACTTTTTCAGTAAGTTCTTGACATTGAAACCTCCATCCATCTTCAAGGGTGGCTGATCTGATGATGCCTATGAGTTTCTTGTTGATTTTTCCTGAGCTACTACACAAGATTGGCATAGGTATAGAACGATTTTGGCGTCGATTTTGTGACCTACTCAATTTCAGGGAATGCCAAAATAAGGTGGCGATCGTATGTTGAGTGTCCAAACACACAAGCACCACCTAGGACTTGGCAATCATTTTCTGCTTGTTTATGGAGAAGTATAACCCCCCGGACTTGAGGATAGGTGGAGAGATGAGTTCCTTAGCCGTAGAGCAGGCAGGATGTCGTTTACTGCGTTAGGAGGCTAAGTTTTTCGTGCATTTATATATGTATGCCACCCAGCTTTGCTTTCATCACAAGAGCGATTGGCCGTTTTGTGAAGGGGATTGAGGTCAGTATTTGCAGATTCCGGCCTTACAGGTATCTAACTGGCAACGGCCAATCCTTCAGGACGTGGTAGACTGTTTGTTGATAGAGGGTGGAGGAGGGAAGCCAGTTGACTTCACCAGGCTCAATCAAGCAAACTAAGAAGTTTAGTAATTGGAGGTGAGTTTATGGTTCTTACTCCAGAGGGCAGGTTCATTATGTTATCCAGCCCGACCTATTCTGCTTCACTACAGGCTTTAGCCTGGGGTTCCACCGCAGACCGTCCACCTTTCTCTGAGTTTGGAAGTTATCCCCAGACTCCGTCGTTCTCGACAAAGACCTATGTCTTGAACCCAGAGAGTGTTAATGGATGGATGGTGGGGGAACTTGTACATATTAAAGAGATTTGTCCCAAAATAGACGTTTACAGACCCCCTAAAGTCAAGGTAGAGGTGGTCATGGAAGAGGCCGCCATTTTGGAGGCGTGTTTGGTCAAGGTAATGCGTGGTCACCACACCACCGGGGTGGCGGGCAAGCCGGAAGCTACTGTCAGCAAAACATGGTAGGGGTCAACGGGCGACAAGGTGTAAAGGCTCATTGTTAGGCTTTCCCCTGGGCGGTCGAAAGCAGAGATATCTGATGCTGTTATCACAATTTTATCTTTTGGTTTGGTGATTGCATGGCTTCCTTTATTGTTTGATCCTGGATACACATTTTCATACTTGTCTTCCTCATTTGCTACTCTTGGTCTGATTTATATTGTGAATTGCTTGCCATCTGTTCGTTTTTCTACCCGGTGGGTGAGTCTGTGATAGTTGAAAGGTGTATAGGTCTTGTCTGTTACTTTGTGGGGATAATATCATGTAGCTATGGTTATATTAGAAATGGTTTATTTCGATGTAAATCTGGGTATGACTTGGCTTTTCTCCAAACTTTGCAACTTAGATTGTAATGCCAAAACTGTGAGATTGGGCCAACCTGGGACAATCCGTTGTGTGTAGGGTGACATTCACACTTCCACTCCGTTCGTATCATCTCCTTTCTGAGTGCTACGAAGAATGGTAGTAAAGGTGTTAGCTTTCTTGGCACACGAACTCCTCAGAGACGATAACTACTCCCAATTACCTTCATTGAGTCGGTTTCATAGTCCCCGTGAGTTTCTGGATGTGTTTCCTGCGATCTTCCTGGTTGCCACAGATAGGAGATTGACTTTTGCAATTATCTAGAGCCGGGAATCTCGCCCCATTTCCATACCCCTTATAGATGTCTCCGGCTGAGTTAAGATAGTTAAAGGCCCACTTCAGAGTTGTTAGTGGCAAAAGGCTTTATTAGACCAAGTGCATCCCCTTGGGGTGCTCCTGTTTTGTTTGTGAGAAGAAGGATTGGACTTTCGGATGTGCATCGCTACAGACAACTGAATAAGGAACTGTTAGAACAGTGTCCTCTTCTCGCATCGATGATTTGTTCGATCATCTTACCTAGGTGCTTGTACCCTCTTCAAAAAATCTATTTGAGGTCTGGGTTCTATCCATCACTTGAAAATACGGCACTGGATGTGCCCAAGACTGCTTGTCGACCAGGGTATGGACATTACGATATCTTATAATGTCTTTTGGCTTACGAATCGCCCCTACTTTGCTTTCATGAGTCGATGAACGGGAATTTTTAGGCCATATCTGATCTCTTTGTTATTGTAATTGATTGATGATATACTACTGGTAACTCAAAAAGCAAGAAAGAACATGAGGAGCCTTGAGATGGAATTGAATGTTGAGGGGAAAAGCTTTATATGCCAAATTCTCAAGTGTGCGTTTTTTTGTCTGGTGGGGAATTTCAGTGTCCTTCTTGGTGGCATGTTGGTTTCTAAGGATGGAAGTGATGTGTGATCCGTCCAAGATTGAAGCAAAGGCAGTGAAGGAGCTTTCGTGTTTTACTAGCTACTACCATCATTTGTCAAGGGATTTTCTTCCGTTGTTTTTCTTGTCTCCTGAACTGACAAATTTGACTCAGCAGATTGTTAATTTTGTAATGGTCGGTCACAATGTGAAAAAGTTTTTCGCAACTCAGACCTTGTTGTCACTACTGCAGCCATTCCTTAACCCCCTGCCGTTTGAGAGGTAAGAATTTCATTGTTTAATGTGATTCATCCCTATTCTGGTTTGGGTGCTTGCTTATGCACGAGAAGAATTGTAATTGCTTATGCCTCTTAGATCAATTAAAGGTACATGAACGTAAATTATCCACCCACGATTTGGAGTTGGCTGCATAGTGTTTGCATTAAGCTATAAGAGACCTTATCTATATGGGGTTCATTGGAGTCTATACGGATCATCGTAGTTTACAGTATGTTCTGTTACTTGAAAAGATTTGACTTTGAGACAGAGGAGATGGTTGGAACTATGATATGACTATGATATCACTATCTTGTGCATTCGGGAAAAGCTAATGTGGTGGCAGAATGCTTTAAGTATAAGGCAGGGAGCATGGGAAGTCTAGCCCATTTGCAGTTCTAGATGCCCATTGGCTAGAGAGGTTCAGACTTGGCTAATGACTTTTATGGGCTAGAAGTAAATGAGAAGGAGGATTTTTTGGCTGTTGTGGGAGGCAAGATCTTCCTTTCTTGATAAGATTAAAGGAAAGCAGTTTCCCTATGAGTAGAACTGGTCCGGAATTCCGAGACAAGTGTTGCCAGTGAGTGCTAAGCAGAAAAAAATCGAGATGAAGGTGTCTTGAGAATTAGGGAAGGGTATTGTAACCCCACGTCGATGGATTTTATTCACACTATTCTTACAGAGGCTCATAGTTCAAAGGTATTTCTATTACATCCTGGTGTCAAACCCCCCAGGGGGAAATGTATCGGAATCTAAAGCAACATTTTTTAATGATTCGGATGAAGCGTGCATAGTTGATTTTGTTGCTCAATGCCGAATTGGGGGTCAGCAGAAAGTATGAACAACAACCCCAGAGGTCCTATAGGTACACTTCAAGAATCCCATCCTGAATGGAAGTGGTAGAGAATTGCAATGGACTTCTTGTTGGTTTTCCAAGACAAGTGGTATGTATGACCCATTTGGGGAATTGTTGACACGATTAACTAATTCTGTCGCTCATTTGAATCCCGGTCAGGTGATAATAATGAGAGAAGTTAGCCAACTTTACATCTCAGAAATTGTTCATTGCATGGAGTTCCACTTTCTTCCATTATATCAGATGAGGACGCAGTGTAACTTCTAAGGTTTTGAAAACTTGCATGCCGGAATTAGGGTACTACAGGTTTGACCTGTAACCGCATTCCCCGATCAGACCGATGGTCATTCTGAGTGAACGATTCCGGTTTTTTGGAGTATTGTTTCGTGTTCATTTGTGATAGAATTGTTGGTCCTTGGTAAACCTTCTTACACCTTAGCAGAGTTTCTTCTCATACAACAATAGCTATCACTCACTTAATTTGATATGCCCCAGTTTGAAAGCACCTTATGGGAGAAGATGTAGGTCTCCCATTAGGTGGTGTGATGCATTGAGGTTTGAGACCTTGCTTGGGGTACTGACCTTCTGAGGGGATCGTTAATAAGTGAAAAGGCATTCAAGAAAATCTTTATCGTCTCAAAGTAGGCAGAAAGAATATGGCAGATCGAAGGTTAGAGACTTGGAGTTTATTTAGAGGTGAACAAGTTTTACTGAAGGTTTCCACCCATGAAGGGGTGATGCGTTTTGAGCGAGTGAAAAGCTTAGTCCCGAGGTATATTGTCCCATTTGAAGTTCCTGGAAGCGCGGGGGGAGGTAAGCGTATGATTATCCCTTGCCCCCCAGGACTGTCAGGTAGTGCAACCCGGTATTTCTTGTCTATCTGAAGAAGATACCATGGAGATGGAACCTACCTTAGTTCGTTAGGATTTCAGTTTCAAATTCTTTCATGACATTCCGTAATCTATCATAGGAGGAGCCTCTGTCTTGCCTTCTGGATAGGAAATCCGCAAGTTTAGATAAGGGATATTGGCATCCATCAAAGTTTTCAATGGATGAATCGACCAGTTTGAAGAGTCCGACTTGTGGGAGAAGGAGGCTGATATTCAGAAAATACCCACACCTTTACAGATTCAGGTACTCCTCTACGCCCTTGTTTCCTTCTTTTATCGTTCGAGGACGAACGATGGGTAAATTGGTATCTATTGTACCGACATTTTAGTCGTTTGAGAGTAGATTTATTTCTGGTAATACTGTCTGGTCTACGGATCCCCCCGACGGACGCGTCAGGTCGCGACTGACCGTCGAGGTATCTCGTTCCACACATTTAGACTCTGGAAATTTTGGGTACTGAATCGACTCTCGGAACGTTCACGCGAACGGATATGGCAGGACGACGTCACAGTCGTGCGGACGTACAGGCTGCGTAACCCTTCACTGGGTCGGATTTCTGTTAAAAGCTTTTAAGGGGCGTTTGGGCTATTCATGTTACAATTATAAAGTTAGTGGGATTAATGTTATAATTTCAATTACGTGGGGGTTTAGGACATAACCTTGAAATAAAAAGTGGGTTTTTTTATCATCTTTTATACTTACTTATATGACAATTAGGGTAAAAGAAAAAGGGTTTGAATAATAAAATATAAAGAACAGAAGAATGGAACGAAGCGCGAAGAAGAGAGAGAACAGAGGAAAGCAAAGACCTTGAGGAGTTGCTTGTTTGATCACGATTCTTCGTGGAGGTAGTTATATTTATGTTATTTCATAGTAAACCTTAATAGCGAAAGATATGTTTTGAGGTATAATTGTACAGTCTTCTAAATGCTTAATTTTAATGCCTTGCAATGATGTGTATGTAATTGTAATGGGTTGGGAAAGATGAATTTGTGAAGCTTAAAACCTAAACCCTCTCCCCCCCCCCCTTGGGTTAATGATGATGCCTTGATATACAAGAATGCTTGATGAACTAAAAGAATGAGGTTTAAGGGGGGGGATCGGTGTCATGACGTTCCGACACTAGAGTATAGTTGGATCGGTGTCACGTTCCGACACGCAGTATATTAATGATCTGGTGTCACGTTTCCCAACCCCAGGATATAGTAGTGGTATCAGGTGTCCACGTTCCGCATCCAGGATGAATGGAATCGGGTGGTCACTTCCGACCCAGCATATTATGGATCGGGTGTCATGTTCCGACACCTAGATAGTATAGATCGTGTGTCACGTTTCCGACACCGAAGATATAGAGGATCGGAGTGTCATGTTCCGCACCAGTATAAAAAGAATGAATCTTGAATTATGATAATAGTACTCTAATTTGAAGAACTTCATTCTTAATGGTACGGTGTGGAGGCCTGATGTGCTCATAGATGTGTTTTTTGTTGTTTTTTGCCACCTTTAAGTATTGTAGTGATTTCTTATTATTATTAATGTATAATGGTGCTTTCTATTTTGAGTGGCCGATGATACCTACTCAGTCCTGTGGCGCTCGTACTGACCCCTACTTGTATGTTCTTTCTTGGTTATTGTTGATGCAGCAAAACGTGTCATCGCCTTCGACTCAACCGCAACTCTAAATGCCAACTTCATTATAATCAGATTCAGGTGAGCCTACTTGTCCTCCTCTGGCGTCGGACTGGATTCTTTCCTTCACTCTTGAGTCTTTGAAGTTCAAACATGGACCATCTCTTTTTAACTTATTTTAGTTTCTTTGATACTCTTAGATTTAGTAATTTGAGATATGATGTTCTTGAGTTCTCCGAAGTTTTGGGATAGTAAATTTGATAAACTTTAGAAGTTATTAATTGATTTCGTTATGAGTTTAAGTCTTTTCCGCATTATCTCTGTTTATTATGTTGAAATGTTGGGATTGTATTGTTTTGGTTTCGCTCACCAAGAGAGATTAGTGGTGGGTGCACTCGCGGCTCTTGTTTGTGTCGTGACAATCTGCACTTTCCAAACCCCTGAAAATCTTCATTTTTAAGTTAACAAAAAAAAATCTGCTTACTAAAGCATGCTTAAACTGCTTTTTTGCGCTAAACTCTGCAATTCTAAAGCTAAAAATCTGCACTTTTTAACGTCAAAAATATGCATTTTTAAGTTCAAATTGCCATTCAAGGATCTCAAAATCTGCCCCCCCCCCCCCCTCCTGCCCCCCCCCCCCTGATCGTGCCCCCGCCCCCCCCCCCCTTTTAAGCTTAAATATTTATTTTATACAAGTCAGTTAACTTTTATTTTTAGTCTTGTCAATCACTTTACGTCACAAACCTCTTAAAATGATCTCCCTCTTTGCCCCTAAAATAATTAATTAGAAAATGATAATAATAAACAAGTAAAGAAAAAAAATTAGGGTATTAGAGTGAATAAGTTTTCTATATTCATCTTGACCTTGATTTACTATTTTTTGAATTTCTTTTGTTTTCGTTGGATTTAGACCAACCTTGCTTGTGCAACAACATAGTGTCATCACGACCGTTTTTTTTTAGATGTGAAACAATCAAGATCTAAGTATATAAATTAGTTTATAGTTGAAATATTACTATATTTGGCAGGTAGAGAATCAATATATTTTCAGAGATATACCCAAGTTACCACCCTACATAAATAAGACAAATTGTCCAAGAGGTGGCACTCTTAAATGTCACAACCGAGCCTACACTTTGGACGTGACTGACACACGGAACCACGCTGGTCTCTCCAGCGAACCCTTGATCTGACTCAATACTCAAAAGAAGACTTAATCAACCACATCCGGTGAAATCAATACACAACTTCAACTATAAGAATATCATCACTGAATAATTTAGTTCAATATACTCAAATGAACACATTGTTTATCTCGCCATCTTTACATATCAACAAGGGAAACTGAGAAAAAGACTCCTCCCTACTACTGTCTATAAAACCTCTAAATATCAAAAAGAACTGGACACAGAACCCACGACAGTCCTATACAAACTAGAAGTAAAAGTTGAATTCTTAGTAAGCAAGGAGGCCCACCAAAGCGATTTGGGACTGTAAGTGATATCAACGGAGTGTCGATTGATGATCCTAAATACATGTATTTGCATCATGAAAATATGCAGATCAAATGACGTCAGTACATTGAGTGTACGAGCATATATGAGAAACTTTAAAGCATAGATGTAAGTTTGAACTGATAAAAAGGAAGAACATTTATACTTACCTCATCTACACTCAACTCAATTCAATATAGAAACAACAATAAAGATGCAATGTAAACAATGCTTTAAAAACAATAGATTATAATGCAATGCATATATATAAAATAAAATAATAATATTTAGTTTTGTTTGAGAGATTATCTATCCGACAACCATTACTATGACCACCATCAGTGTTTTAAAAGGCGGAGGCGTGAGGCGAGGCATTTTATACAGTGTGAGGCGAGGTATATATATATATATGTATGTACCGTGTATTTGAACATGTTGGCATATCTAAAATCTTAAAATAATATGTTACGAAATTAAATAGTATTTGTAAAATTTGATTTGAAAAGTGATAGTGATAAATATATTGTCGAAAAGGGAGATAAAATGTAAAATAGGTCTAACTATATCTAGCAACTTACATTTTCATTTGTGCTCAAGTCTGGCACATTTTGAGCTAAAATTTGGCACTCTTTTATGCTAAAAAATGGTGTACTTTTGGTGCTCAAAATATTGTACTCTTTAAGCATAAAACACTGCATTTTTCCAAGTTAAAATTTGCACTTTTTACACTAAAATCTGCTTGGGGAGCAAGTTAAATCAGCAAACCTTTTCCCCTTAAAATCTGAATTTTTTTAACCTTAAATCTGCACTTTCCAAACCTGAAAATAGTCATTTTTAAGTTAACAAAAAAAATTTGCTTACTAAAGCATGCTGAAACTGCTTTTTTCGCGCTAAAGTCTGCATTTCTAAAGCTAAAAATCTGCACTTTTTAACCTCAAAAATATGCATTTTTAAGTTCAAATTGCTACCAAATGATAGTCGTAACATTCTATGGCTTGACCAAATGATCACCACAAGTGCGACATTAAAAGTATAAGGGAGGAAATGGCGTATGCTCACCAACATAGCTAAAATGTTTTTCCTCTACATAAACCTCGCTACATAAACAAGATAAACGTTAAAGGTAGAAGCTCACAACCACATCACGCCACTATATATATATATATATATATCTATCTATATATTAATATCTCTCTATATATATATATATATATTATATATATATATATATGATATATATATATCTATATCTATATATTCTTGCATTGATTTTTTTAAACACTGTGTCAAAACACTACATTTGAATGAAATAATTAGATTTAATGATGTTTTTTTATCTATTTTTATTTGAAAATCATCAAGAAGTTAAATTAAATTATGAGTCCTCAATATATTAACAATTTTAATAAATATATGAAGACATAGTCTATTGACCACTCTAGATCAATTCTGAATACATTAAAAATTGTTTTGTTAGGTGTTTTAAGAATAAAAATAAATGACCTACTTTAAAATATATTTTATTAAATATTGAAACTATTACTTTATGATCATACTTATTTATTTTCATGTATACTAAATTAAGCCAAAATAAAAGTAACGAATAATTAAGTATTTTTTAAATAGAATTTTTTATATTAAGTAGACATTTTTATTAAGTATAATAATGTATAGAAACATATTAAGAACTAAGCTAAAGTAATAGTAAAATAGAGTAATGAATAGATACACAATAACTCATAAAAAAGTGAAGTAACAACAAAATTATGCTTTTAAAACTATTTAGTTTTCTCGTTATCATTTTTGTTATATTGTTAGTTAGGCTGTGAACTTATTTTTACCCTTCGATCATCCAGTCACGTATCATATATAGACGATATTTTTAGATTATATTTGTTTTTTTGCTATCTCTCCTTAATATATTTTTGTTAGAATGAAATCCATAATGTTATCTGAACGTCGTTCTTAAATGCAAATATATCATCTTTATTCATTTTTTTATTATTTTGTAAAGTTTTTTTTTAACATCCTTTTCTTTTACTTTCAATCTAATATATATTAGTAAGTGAATTTCCACACTTTTTGTTTCTTTCAAGTATATTAATTAGAGTCAAAATAAGATTGAAACTTATTAATTTTTATGATAACTTAGTTATTTTCCTGTATATAAATTAGAGCCAAAATAAAGTAACAATAATTAATTTATTTTTAAATAATGAATTTTATATTAACGTTACATTTTTTATAAGTATTAAACAATAATAAATATAAAAAAATTACGACTAATCTAAGTATGTCAATAGAGTAAATAATATATATCGCGATAATTCACAAAGAAGAGACAGAAAAGAAGAGTGAAGTAATAACAAAATCATTAAATAGAAATAACTAGGGGTATGTCAAAAACGACCGACCAACTAAACCGAACCGATAAACATGTTATTGGGTTATTGGTTAGTGATTTTAATGGGATTTAGAAAACTAATTATTGGGTCTATTTGGGGTCGGTTTCGGTTTTTCCTATTTGGGTTTTTGGGTAACCGATTAACCAATAAGACTATCGTGTATTTACTACTTTACCTTTCCATCAATAATTAAATATCCATTTTTATACATCAATTATATTCATATTAGCTTTTCAGGTATGTGATTTTTGGTTAGGAAAATGGTTTGAATTTGTGATTTATCTTTGGTGGATCAAGCACCTTTCAAGATTGTCTCATTGAAATATTGTTATTTTAGTTTTAATTCTAGTTCGTAATTGTAGGGCGATAGCTTTTGCAAGTTTTGTGAATGTTATGTATTTGATCAACAAACATTTCAAAGTTTCTATATATTTTGGCGGTAAGTGGCAACTGGTATTATAACATACGACTATTTAATGTATTATTTGATGACAATTTTCTATGAGTTAACGAACGACGATAACATCAAAACCGATAAACCGATAACCGATAACAAATTTCTTATTGGTTTGTTTATTGGGTTAAGCCCATTTTAAAACCTAAAAGCCTGTTTTTATAAACCGATAAACCGACCGATTACTGTAAACCTAACAACCGAACCGCCCGATGCAGCACACCCTAGAAATACAATAACTAAAGATGTTTCTAGAAATATTTAATTTTTTTGTTATCATTTTTGTAGATTTTTGCTAGCATGAAATTATTTTTTAACCCTTGATCATTATTCGCTTCACGTATAGAAAGATGTTTCTAGAATTAGTTATTATCTTTCTTAATAGATTTTTCTTAGAATGAAATTTAGTTTTTTTTCTTTTAATTTATGTGTTATAAATGAAATCTGAAAAAGTGAATTAAATTTTTTTATATGGTTTTTTAAAAAAAAAAAATTGTAAATTATTAATTTTTGTATCTTTTATGTCATTTTCGAATTATATATATTACTACATATGTTTTATTTTATGTGATACTAGTGATTTTAGGAAAGTCAACGAATTTTTTTTTATGATTCTCACATATTTTAAGTTGTCATTTTACTGTAATTCATAGTACTTTTTAGTCAAGAACACTGTCCTACTACTTGCGATTTAACACACTAAGGAAAAGTGTTGACGGGTCCTAAACAAAAATTTCACTTAACAGCAGAGCAACACAAAAATTGTTGTAAAACTCAAAGGTAAAAATATAGACATGTCCAGCGCCTTTAAGCTGACTCTAACTCGAGTTTATATTGACAACATAAGAATCTGCAAGTTTCCATATTTTATAGACAGCCAGCTAAGGCAAAAAAAAAGGATAAACTTAGGACAAGCTAACAGACCAAAACTAATCTCATATATTTCACAATAAGATGAGACAACACCAATGTGCGATTTGAAGTCTACCAACTTTCAGCAAATAGTAGTGCACTTTAGTAAATAGAAAGAACATTTGTATTCATAGAGATTTGTTCATGTTCTATTATATGTCCCGATATCATGAGAAGAGCGATAACAACTAATATCAATAGGAAACACACCAAATAGACAAAGAAGAACTACAGGTCTTTGTCTACTTTACACATTTTCTTGAGCAAAACTAAGCATTTCCGTCTTTATTAAAAAACCATAGCGATTATCAGCGACTCAATGCATGCACACATTCCATGCTTAATATTTTTATCATGAGAGTAGAAATGAGACAGGGGAGAGGGAGACACACATAATCTGGAAAATAAGGCAACCTATTTAATATAAACATACATTTGAAACACGCGACAATAATATACAAATAATTGCACTTGCATTTACAAAACTAAACAAAACGAAAGAAAATGCAAGAACGAGTAATAGCGGATCACAAACTTAAATAGAGATAATATTTAAAAAATTGTATGAACCAAGTACTGACCTTGTATGGGGCAGCAAACTAGAGCCTTGACGTCAAGATTCTAACATTCAACTCGATGTTAACTCAAAACAGAACGAAAATAGAGAATAATAACCTTAAAACCTATTCCACAAATGATTTTCAGATCCTTCACTTTTTTTTTTGAATCGTTCTCCCCTTCTTTTGATGTTCTCCCCAGATGATTTCGAAAGAGAACCAAAGGGACAATTTTATAGTTGAATTTGGGGGAGGCTTCCAATCTTGCAACCATCGGATCAAGGGTGTAACCAATCAAAATTCGATGGTTCTTCGTGTCCCCCACTTTCAGGGGGAGTAATAATGATGGTCGAGACTTCTAGGCCTACTTTGGGTCATAAATAAATCGGAAAAGATGTAAGTTGATAGAAAGGAAGGCTATGATGCTGGCGAGTGGGGGAGGGGGTTTGGTAGGGTTGGAGACCCGCTGATATTGGTGTTTTGGCGGGTACATGGGAAGAAAACGGTGTGATAGATTGATGAGAGAGGACGAAGGGGCATGGGGAAGGTGAAGTGCAATGTGCAGATACCTAGGGAAGGAGGAGAAAGAGAAGAAGATGGCAGGAGACGGGAGTTGAAGAGATGACCACTGGAAATTGCCATTTTTTGGCGGTCGGAAGTTGATGGGGGAGGAGAAATATTTGAGTGTGAGAGTTCCGGGGAAGGGAAAGTGTTTTCTTTATTTTTCTAGACTATGGTGCAGTCTAGGAAAAAGAAGTGTAAAAGCAAGCGTTGATGTACTATTTTTTGGGAAAAGAAAGAAAATATTTTGCAAAAAAAAACTTATTTGTTTTGTCGTATGTATCGTTGATAGAACTGGTTAAGATAACTTCGGAATTAAAAGAAAAGTTTAATAGTTTATATATACTAAATAATGGTTTAAAATTTGAATTAACTAGGATTGTTAGATTTAATTTTAGGGGCGAGATTTAATCTAAAGAATCACAATCCATGTGCTAGCCTACGTTGGCATACACAGATTGGCCTGTTAAAAGAGACATCGATTTCCAAAATTGCTCAAATGAAAATCATTTAATTATAACCCTTTTTTTATTACATAATCATAATTTAAACTAAAAATAAATATTGCAAGATTGATGATTTATAAAATTTAGATAGACAAATAGTTACAATAGGGGTAGCAGTATTCATTGATTCTGGTTTGTTAAGGGAAGTTTGTTAAAAAATCGATTCAAACATTACCAAATTCATTTTCTAGTATTGGGATATAGTTCGGATTATGCTCAGTTTAGGAATCTATTTTATTGGGTAATCGGTTCGGGGGTTGGGTTGGAAAGCCAGAGTTTCGGGCTACCCATACCCCGATAAGACCCGTTATTAATATTTTTATTCCTAAATTTTCTAATTTTACAATTCTCACTTCTCACATTAGGGATTTAGGGTTTTAAAATTTTAAGACTTAGGCAAGTTCAAAGTCAATTGCCGCTCCTCTAACCTCCAAATTCCAAACTCCAAATCGAAATTTTCTCCAAATTCCAAACTCAGGCGAGGCAATGAGTCGACGACTACTCCAGTCTCTAGTCACTCAGGCGAGGACACAAGGTAACGACTAACAATGACACCTCGAGCCAACAATTTTTTAATTCGTTCCATTTAACATGTATGTCTATTTTCATGATTCAAAGTTCAAACGAAGAACATAATGTTGGTTTGTTAGTCAAACTTCATAAATTACTCTGAAGATGGGCATATTGATGCGTAGAGGTTGCATCGTACTTTTTTGTATCTTTTGAGTTCTGATAGTGTCTCTTTTCTATGTCATACTAGTTTGTTGTCTAATGTCGAATGGAGATATGAATTCAGTGCATTTTTAGTCTAATGTATAATTTTAGTGATGGTTTAGTTCATTTGTATCACAGTAGCACCTTGTTTTGCATTGGTGGTAAGATTTCCTCCTTTAAATGTCATTTGTTCATTTGTTGGTTGTCTAATAGGTGAACAAGCTCAAATTTCAGAAGTCTACTCGAGACTTTGAGTCTTACTCCTTCAGTTTTTTCACGCTTCTGTAGTCTGCACCAGAAATATCGGCGTCGGCTCTTAGTCTTAGATTCTCAGTCGCTCCATGTCAGGCATCAAAGTAAGTTTTAGCACTTTGTACTTTGTAGTTGTTCCTTTAAGATCAGTCACTACCTACTGGTCCAAAGTATGTGAATAATGGTTTCAAAATTTAATGTTTTAGAAATAAAAAGAAACAATCAAGGGGAAATTTTGATGGTTGCTGATATAGCTTGATCGAAAACTCTAGAGTGTGGTATCAAGAAATTTTGAATAGTTGTTCAATGTTGGAGAATTCACACCTTGGCACTCTTGGCTCATTGTTTTATGTTGTCTTCAGTTGCTGTTTGTGTGAACTGGATGTGTCTATTCACGGTGTAAATGTAAAAATTTTGATACTACTTAGCCTATTGTTGTTACTTGTATTCTTTCTTTAATAAAACCACTTAGTGTTTATATCTTTCCGCAGTTTTTGTTGAAAGTACCCAGGATGCAATGAAAAATCATAACTGATAAGGTTATTGGGGTGAAAGTAGGACTTCTAATTCAAATGCAATAGATCAAGTCAAACTATTTATGCTAAGTAAGAGAAAGACAGGAAAAAATATCTCGTTGCGTGGGACAGTTACTCGTAAGACTGATTTGAGAAGTGAAAAGGTGTGTGTATTATTGTAAGAATGAGTATTTGCTAAACACAAAAGACATGGTTACGACGTCAGCTACTCATTATAAACAAAGTCGACCAAATAGGCATTATAAATTGATAAAAGACATCAAGGTTAGCTTTCAACAAGATAAGGGTGCGGTCGGTTCGTGGGTAACAATGGTGATTGCAGTTGTTTTCCGACGGAAATTTAACCAGAAGAGTGTAGAAAGGCCTGTGTCCTATGGAATATTGATGAGCTTCGTTCAGATTTGTTGAAAAAGAAGGTTTTAAACATTTGTGAAATTAGCACAACCTTGTTTCCACATTATTTCCGTACCACTGTGACTATGACTGTTTTGGTTTGATATTTTGATTGAAGAAAAACGTTTGTTATTAAGTCGATGGAGTGTTTTTAAGGAAACACAAAAAAGGGTGTTTTTGTTTAACCACTATACTTGGACTTCCATAAAAGATCAATTATCATGAGTCATTTAATGCTCATGACTGATGAAACTGGATTTGCATAAAACGAATCATCAACATTGTCCCAATCATAGTCATAGAGGTGAAAATTTTTGAAAGCCTATTAGTAAGTGCTTACATAAGTAGGGGTTGCATCGAATTTTTACTGTTACAGTTTATAATTCTAGTTCAAATAGTGTGGCAATAACTGAGTTGTCTAAGCAATTAACTAAATGGGGGACAAACTTAATGGGTGGTAGTCACCTTCATATAAGGTGTATGACTCATATTGTAAATCTTATTGTTCAAATGGTACAAAAGAAACAAATGTGTATATTGAACGAGTTAGGCAAACAGTGATATACATCAGGAAATCACCTGTTAGGTGAAAAAAGTTTCAAGAATTGTGAAGATGAAAATCTTGGTTAAAAATCTTTATGTTTGGATGTTCCTAAAAGGTGGACTCCACCTACATGATGTTGAACAGGGTTATTGAATATGAAGTGGCAATTGTAGAGTATGTTGATCGTGATATTGACTTGGCACTATATCTTAAGTTTGTTGATAAAAATTCTACAGGTACACTTTTGAGTAGTGGTTGTTAGGGCGTAAATAGAACGTACATGGGCGGTAGGTATTATGTTTTTGTTATTACTTGATTCATTTAGGAGTTCTTAACTCCTAGATTGCGTATAAGCCTTAGCTGTCCCTTCAAGATTGACTTCGGAGGTGAGCTTATAAAACACATAAGTTATGAGGAAGAAGATTAGATTTTCTTGGGCAACTTGAAGGAATGTAAGAAAAGAACCTCTTGGATGTTTAAAATTGTGATATTGTTTTAGTTAATACTTTTATTGTTTAAGCATTGAGTCTGTACTTGTAATCGTATTTTCTTTAGATTTGGCTAAACCTTGGAAAAGCAACTTGCCATGATGACATGTAAAATTGGAGGAAAAGAAGGTATATACATGTGTTTACTTGTCTTTATATCTGATTTATGTATTGATCTAATACTTTATGTTTCTTTGTTAATCAGATTCCCTCAGCACTCGGACTTCATGGTTTTAATGCTCGATCACCTGTTGGAATCACGATGAAAAAACTTGAAAGAATTAGAAAATGAAGAATGGAGCTGGATTAGTACAATGTATCATTTGTGTCTTGATTATTACCACACAATACGCGGAATCCCTCATAAGAAGGATGTTAAGAGTTGTTTGAAAAACAGGAAGCCCGAAATCGTCAACTCTCAAGGATTGCTGACAGTTATTATTTTGTTACTGCAACACGAACCTATTAGAACTATGTTTTTAGACTTTAACTTTTAGGTGTCGTCATGTATGTCTGATATTTTGCATTTGTTGATATGTGTGGGTTGTGGAGGACTAGAGCATGCCATTGTGGTGATTTACATTCTGCAAGGTTGCCCAATTTTATGCTGTGCTTGTACCTGTTGTTGTTTTCGATTATGTTATTTTATTATGATTGGAGTGTCAATATGGGCTAGCGTCACCCTACGAGGCTTAAACCATACAGGCTTTGACCATTTTAGGGTCAGCCACAGGATGTAAGCCCATTTTTGGGCGTGGGGGCGTTGAAGAAAAAGGAGCGGACCGCCAAACCCACAAGGACCGGGGGCGACAGGCTGGGGACGGGCCAGCCCACGACGGGGGGACAAAAAAAAGAGAGATTTTTATAATGATTAAATTAAAGTTTAAATTAAATTTAAAATATATCATAAATATCGACCAAACAAATATCATGATGTAATGTTAGTTACTTGTTAACTTCAAATCAAAATAAAATTAGTTTCTTATAAATGTATAGAGGTAATTTCATAAGACATCCACACTCACCTTCCCCTTGAGTTTACGAGATTACGTCGACAGTCCCTTATGTGCAGGGACGGGCGGAACTGCTGGAAAACGAGCCCCCCCCCCCCCCCCCTCCCAAAAGAAAGAGGAAAGAAAGGAAGAGAGAGGGGAGAAGGGGACGCGGGGGCGAGAGAAAGGGCGGCGTGAGGAGAGAAGAGGAGAGAAAAAAAGAACGAAACAAAGGACGGGGAAGTAAAAATAAATTAACACAAAAGATCTTATTTTTTAAAACCAACAAAGATCAAAGTCTTTCAACTAAGATGCCCACATTTCACAAATATAACTTTTTTATCTCCGAGGGGAACACAGGGGACCAAGGGCACCGGAAAGGGGGACCAACCCACAAGAACCCAGCAGGGGGAATTGGGGCACACAATTTCTTCAAATAGAAGACAAAAATTAACCCCAGAAAGAAATCCGAAAGACGATAAGATTTTGTTCTAGTAAACATTTAAACAAGCGAAGAGAAGAACATGATCCAACGAATAAAGATTTAAATCATTGAAAATTAGATCTAAACATTTCATATATAAGGGTAAGGTTGGGTAGATTTGTCTCAAATCTAAATTAATTTATATTTATTTAAATGGTTTATAGAATGGTTTCACTAGAAAATGAAAATCAGGGGATCGGGAGAGGATAGAGTGGGAAAAACTAGAGTGGAGACGGAGGTGAGTTGGTGGTCACGGGGAGATGCGAAGATAACCAGGCGACGGAAAGGAGCGCGAGGGAGGAAGGGGGGTGGGCCCAGGTAAAAGGAGAAAGATAGAAATAAAAGAGGTTAGTCCTGAAGGAGGGGAAAGGGGGACGCGCGGGAAGTGGAAAGGGGAAGAGGGAGGAGAGGAGAGGGGGAAGTGAAGGAGAATCTGGACTCAAGGCCGGCCCCCCCTTCATACCTAATTTCTCAAGCCCTATCAAATCAATAGGCTTATTGCAGCCGGCATTACAAAAACTATTTTCTTAAATGGGCTCCAAAAATCTTAGCTCAACCCTATTAAATCCCGGGTTAGGCCAGGCCGACTCAACGAGTCTAGCCCATATTGACTGCTCTAATTATGAGATTTCATATTTGTGTTGAAAAGTTTATTTATGTGTTGTAGTGTTAAGTGTTAACTATTGACGACTTGACGTACTGTTGTGGCTGTTGGCAGTAAGACTATTATTGTTGTGACATTGTGTACTTGTCTTGAGTGTTGGCCTGTTGGGTATTAACTATTAAGTGATTGAATTGAGATATGTGTACGCAATGAGTTGTTGGATTGCTGTTATGCTGCTGAGTGTTTGGTGTTGATTGTTCACTATTCAGTGTTCAGTTGTAAGTATACAAGTGTTTTTGACGACTAGGCCTTACGGGTGTTGTGTTGGGTTGAGAGTTGGGTGACAGTGAGGCCTTACAAGTGTTGATGGCTTGTTGTTGTGTTGAACAAGGAGGAGCAGGAGAAAGACAAAGGTGAAAGGGACATATCAATTCTCATCTAATCGAGAAGAGGTGGTTGTTGTATTAGTAATATGAAAGACAATTTGCATTTCCTTTTGGTTGTTGTTGCTTATACACAATTTTTCCTTTCGCCAGATTGCAATTCCACAAGGCAGTCGTTTTGAACAAGGATAATTCTTGGTGATGTTGTAAGTTTAATTGCAAAATGAGACTGTATATGTGATATGTTGTGGGTGTTGTAACGTGTTACTAATACAAATGATTATTTTGTGGCAGGGATAAGCTTATTAGATGATTCTCAATTCTCATCTAGCAATCTATTTTCATATTTCAGTATATGTTCATACTTGTGTTGTCTTGTGTCTTATTATGATTGATTGTCGATTGAAAGACATTATTTTAATTGTGTTCTGCTAAATATAATATATTCCTTTTTCCTGTGCTTCTTTGAAAATGTTTTTTCCTCTCAAATGAGTTTTCAGTTTCTGCCTGCAAAGTGCAAATTGCAATCGGCAATTCTGTAGACTTAATTAGTTTAATTACATCATCTTCAAATTTTTATGTGATTTTTATTTAAAAAATTATATGATATGTTAACGGTTAACCCGATAACCAAACCAATAAAAGTCGATAACCGATAAATTGATAATTTAATGGTTCTTTAATGTTTTGGCTAGTGTACAAAATGATAACCGATAAGAAAATCCGATAATGTTTAAAATCGAACCGATTGATATGCAGCTCTAGTTTGGACAAATTGTTGGTTAAAATAAAAATCAAATCAATTTAGTTAGTTTTTAAATTTCTAAAATCAAGTAAAATGGCAAAAAAATATCCGTCAGTTTGGTTATTGTCGATTTGGTTCAAATTTTTATATTTTTTTCGGTTTAAAAGTAATTAATTTTTTTGAAGGCATATGTATGTTGACAAACACAATCATTTAATTCATGAACAATCCACATGAAAGCTATTGCGGATTTAGATAAGCAATTAAGGAACACTAGAGTTATAATTACCCAAACAAAATGATTCAATTAAGAGAATGTGGTTATTTTATGTGAGGTAGGGTGGGTAAGGACTAAAGTTGTGAATTTTGATGGACTTGGACATAGGGATGTAATAGTTAAAAAGGGTTAAACCGATAATTTTAAGTGTTGGGTTTGAAGAGAGAAATGGTATAAAATTGTAAAGACGTTAGGGAGTTGAAAATGTAATTATAATAAATATTGTGTTGAGGAATGATATATAAAGATTTAAATATAGGATAAATTTTTCATTATGTTGTTTTTTTTGGGGGGTGTTAAATTTTTTTTAAAAGTAAAATCAAAACCATACCAAATAGTATCGATTTTTAAGATTTAAAACTAGAACTAACCTAACCTAATCATATATCAATTTTTCAATCGGATTAGTTCATATTGCGGTTCGATTTAATTTTCTTATTATAACCATGAACACTACTATTCTTAGGGGCATGTTGAAACCTAATTTTTAAAATCAAAACCAAACCAAATAGTATCGATTTTTAAAATTTAAAATCAACCGGAACCTAACCTAATCATATATCCATTTTTAAATCGATTTGGTTCATATTATGGTTCCATTTAATTTTTAAATCATAACCATGAACACTTCTAATCTTAGGGGCATGTTGAAACCTAATTTGGCCATTCTATTATATACTCTAAAGTTTTATTGTTTGTACTTTATTTGGACATTTGATATATTGTTCTTAAGCTTGTGTAGAATGGATAGCTAGTATGGTTAATTATAGTAGTTTCTTGTTTGCATGTGGGGAATTGTTCAGATTCTATTCTTTGCTATGTAATTGTCACTTGGTAATAAAGAGATGGTTTGAATTGACTTGTTTAAATGTTTTTAACTCAAAATGATCTTAAACTTTTTTTAGTATTTGAGTAAATGAAACTTATAAGTACTAAAATAAATTTATAAACACTTGGTCTTAAGCTAAACTGATAAAAAAAATCTAAATTCACAAGTAGGGATTATTATAAGCCAAAAACCAAGGGCAAGAGGGCTCATAATCCATGGGCTTGAGAGGAGAAACAAAATAAAGGAGCGGGGCAGGGGCAACGAGGGGGACAGGAGGAACAGAGCGGAGATAAACAGTGAAGGGAGAGAAAAAAAAAGGGACGATAAGCAAAGAGCGGACGGCTTGACAGGAAGACCGGCGGGAAGGTGTTCAATATTTATTATTTTCAAAGATATGCTCACATTATATGCAATTAAAAGAAATTAATGAGATTGATTAGATTTTAGTCCACTAATGACACGTCGTCTCTATTATTTCCCAAAAAGGTACGACATTAAATAAAGTAAGGTCTCATTGGTTTTTATTAAAATTAAATTAAGATGTCTACAACGGACTAAACATAGAATATTGACATATTGTATTTAAGGATCCTCTCGTTTTTCTTCATAGCCCGTTCCCCGTCCCACAAAAGCCCCTTTTTAGCCCGAATTTTCTCGTTCCTTACCCTTTCTCTTGCTCAGAGTCTTGCTTCTATTCCCTATTATTCCACTCTTATCCCTCCGATTTTTTGGTGCCTTGTGTCATTGTCTGTCCTTTCTTTATGTTCTTTCTACTGTTTTTTATTTCCTCTTGTCATTTTGCTCTATGCTGAAATGGCTAGAGATGGAAGGAGATAAAAGAGTAAGAAGGCCACGCGTAAATGCAGAATGAGGGGAAGGAGTGAAAAGGAGGTGAAAGTTGGTGTTAAAATATCTAAGATACATTGAAATTAAGCCACTAGAGACAAGAAAAGCGGTGAAAAAAAAGGGGCATCGCAACAAAAATGATATTACGTATTGTCATAAAACAATAGCAACAATATATCTAGTGTAACCTTAAAAGTAAGGTTGATGATCATAGAGTCTCAATAAATTTAATGGCCTAAAACAAAAGTTTTAACAATCAAAGAATCTCATAAAAAAAATTTAATAAGAGACCTCAAGTATATACATAGTTATTGTATTTTATGCTAGCTTATTTTTTTCACCCAAAAATCTTGAGTTGTTGATAAATATCAAGACACCAAAAAATATTATGGGAAACAAGAGTTCTTGACAAACATATACACTCGCAAAAAAAAAATGCTGAAATAAAAAAATATTAAACCAAATACTTGTACAGATTTTGAAAACTCACCAGTTGAAATAAATAAATAAATAAATTGATGTTTGGTTGAGAAAAAGAATGGAAAAAATGTTGGTAATTAAAGGCAGAGAGACGCAAAACAACATGATCATTTTAGCTTATGAAATAAATATGAATAATGTTAAAATTTTCTTACAAATATTATTCGTTCATTTCAATTAAAAGACTTTTTTTAAAAAAAAGGAAGGAGGAAGCGAAGGAGGGGAGGGAAGGAGGAAGAGGGAGAACAGGAACGGAGGGAGCGAAAAAAGCAAGAGCCGACGGGGACCGAGGAGAAGGGAAACGAGACGGCGAGATACGACGGGAGTGAAAGGAGGGGAGACAATTGATATATAGAAAAAACAAATTATATTTAAATTAATTAGTAACTCAAACTGAATAGCAAATAAGAAGGGGCCGTTTGGATGAGCTTAATAAAAAGCAGCTTTAAAAAGATACTTTTGCAAGTTCCTGATGAAACTTTATTTTTTAAAATAAGCGTTATGTGTTTGGATAATAAAAGTGCTGGTGATGAAGTTGCTATGCCAAACGGGGAAAAAGGAAAAAAATAGTTGGAAAAATAGAGATGTTTTGGTAGGGTGAGGGCAGGTGAGGGAAGGGGGAGTATTGGAGAAAACCAGGGAAGAGTGCCCAAAGAGGGAAAATTTTACGGGGGGGGGCAACGGTGAAGGAGTTTTAAAACATTGTTCATAAGATAAAAAAAATAAGCACCATACCCAACTTAGGGCCTGGCAGGGGGACCGGGTATCCCGAAAGCCCCCACGTCCCGTCCGACCCGCCCCCGCGGTCAGGGCCCATCCCCCAGGGTGTAAGGGGGATGATTACGGGATAGGGGGTGAGGGGGACAGGTAAGCGGGCCGAGTCCCCCTGCGTCTCTCCGGTCCGACCCGATCCGAGTCCTTCCATCTCCCCTTAGGCCCGGGTTGAACCGTTCTCCGGTGCCGGGATCCCCCATTTTTTTTTTTTATTTTAAAATTTAAAAGTAGCCGTTTTAAGCCGTTGGGGTAACGATCGTGGGCCCCTCCCAACGGAGGGAGGCCGCGGGGGGACCGGCCCAAAACCGTCCCGACCACCCCCGATGCACCCCCCCGACGGGGAAATAATAAGGAGGGGAAAACCCGTCAAGGGATGAGAGAGACAGGTGAATCCCAAGGGGAGAGACGAGAAATAGACACATCGTTATGCCCGAAAGAGGGGAACAACGATAGGGAGGGAAAAAGTAAGCGTAGGCGCCTAGGGCGGCAGAGAGGTTCTATTATTCTATCAACTCTCCAACTCTCAAGTTTCATCTTAATATCTATCAATGGTATTCTCATATTATTAGAATGTCCATTATTGTCAATTCTTCAAATTCAAAATTGTCATATTTGTCAATAAATATAATTATGTTATCTAAGTATTTCTTGTTATCAAGTATTGTGCGTGGACTTACAAATTAAAAGTCTACAACAAATCACAAGATTCAACAATTCGGTTTAAAGTCGCTGTTTTTTCTCCTGGGGTTTTTATTTTTTATGATATTAACGACAGAAGTTGGGGTACATTCGTTTCCCTATTAATATTATATTTTATATTTTCGTGCTTGTATCGTTTAGTGTTATTTTTTATTGTGATATTACAATTTAGAATATATATAAAACTTAAGTATGAGTTCTAGCAAAAAAAATAGCTGGTGTACCTTCAGGTGTAAAGGAAAAGAGAAAAGCACCAAGGATAACAAAGAAGGAAAAGAATAGTAGGGACTTTTTAAATTATTTAATTTTGGTTAAAAAAAAACAAGTAAAGAAAAAAAAGAGTAGTAAAAGTGGTGATACTTCATCTAAATCAACGAGTAGAGTTAGATGTAACATAATGATTTTATCTACTTATGTGTGATGATTACACTTCCTTTATAATATTGATTCAAATGTGAACTCAGCACGAAAGGTTTTAAAAGAATCGACCCGTTATTGGTCTATATTTAATTCTAATGTTGAGAAAATGCAGGTAAGAAGTACCAGCTAGAAGCGTTTTGGCGAGAAGAGGAGTTAGATGAAACACTTACTGTCGGGACAAGAAGTTCCAAATGGACTATCAATTTACGGAGCAAAAATTTTGGACATCCACCCTATACCTCCCACAAAGGGCAGAAGGCTGAAGTATCAACGACCCTAAACTTCTATTGTGTGGCAATTTATGGACGTATTGATAAAGAAAATAGGTTGTATTTGTAATAAGGGGAAGCAAGCTTTGTAAACATAAACAATGGTGGGTGGGCAAGGTGGAATGGACACGGGGGGAGTAAATAGAAATTTTGTTTACTTGTGTGCCGACTTCCAATATTAAAGAAGCTAAAGCATTAGCAATCAGAGTAAAAAAGGGAATTGGTGATAATTAGATGAATTAGAATTTTCGGGAAACGGATACTCTTTACCCACGGATAGCGGCTTCTAACATGGTTCAAGGCAAACATTCGATTCTGTTTAACCCCGAATAGTCCAATAACAACATACGTCAATATAATAAGGGATTAGATCGGAAAATTTAGCTAAAAATGGTTTCTGTTTGTGAGTTGGCATTATAGTTTGCCTTCAAATCCCGGGGTTTTTTTTGTCGAATATATTCAACAAACTTATAATCCGGATTATAGAGCGCTTTTCAAGAATTATATGTCAAAACTGATGTTTTTGAATATCAAGGTAGTAACATTGTACAATTTCTTCGTGTCTATTTGCCTATTAGATTAGTAGCGTGTCTATTACTTGGACAGGGGTCGTAGTGTTAAGGGAAATGATTATTTAACCGTAAACTGCCTTCATTGGATGAATCAATTAATTGTGAATTTGACAAAAAAGAATTATATGTTAAAACTATGTATAGAGAAAAAAACTGGTGCCTATTTAGCTTACCAAATATTTAAAGTGTTTTGTGTTTAGATGATTACATGATTATAGATTTTAAATAACACTCATAATGTTCTGTCATCGCCATTAGATAATGCATACTAATAATAACCAAATGCTCTCGCTGCGAAAATGTTTAAAAGTTAGACATCCCCCAGGAACTATGTCCAATTTGACAGTCAAGTTTTCATGTTAGATGTGTTCTTTGCACAGATTACTTCTTCCCTCAAAATTCTAGTTGCACAAGATGGGATTTTCTATTATTTTGATTGTGGAGCGTCAAAAGTTGACTATGCTGTTACCTGGACGTTTTAATACAAAACAACTGCTGCTAGAATTTCTAGATTAGGGGAGTTAAGAGCGTGGTTCACTAAGTGAATTGGTCACCTAGAAAAATTCCAAAAACACATATTAAAACAAGGTGGAATTGCTCTTACGTAATGCTTTCGGTTCTTATTTAAAAAGTACAGAAGACCCATTAAAAATGTTGCTCTTACTGTCTCAATAATTGTAACCCATCAGATCGAATTTGTGAGGTATGGAAGATGGGGGAAGATCAAGAAACTAAAGAACCTTATTACAATTTTTTTAAGACTTGTTTATTGATGCATGCCTACCATGTCTTTCGGGGAAGGATTTATCCTACTGGTTCGATCCGGATTAATATATTTGTGCGCTTTCCCCCCCCCCCCCCCCAATGCATTTTGTAGGTTTTTAAAAATATAAAAAAATAGATACTTTAGAGTTGCAAATTTTTGAATCGGATTATGATTGACAAAATTTTAAAAAATAGTTTTTCCTATTCCTCGAAGTTTTTTGAACGGCTAGACGTTTACTTCCACCCTTTCCTGCGTATAAATTACCAATGTGTGATAAATGGAAAGGCCTTGTCGACACTTTTTATGAAACACTTTCGAAATTTTATCCGAAGAAACTCCGGATTTGAAACGTGTAAGTCTAGCATAACAATAGACCAGCAAAAATTCTGGTATTGACTCTCTTAAAATATAGAACTATGATGGAAAATTTTGAAGAGAAGTGGTTCAACTTCTAAGGTTGAGATTGACTTTGTCATTCCCAATTTCATTATTCATGCGAGGGTTTCTTGCGTATTAATTCTCTAACGTGATGATTTTGAAGAATATCTTAATCAATCTTTACGAAACTTGGAAATCAAAGATGGACAAATGAAGATATTAGGATGGTGGAGTAGTAGAACGAAGCGAATGCATTTCCAACTTTGAGCAAAATGGTTGGGATATTCTAGCTATTCAAGCTTTTCATCAGTGCATCGGAGGATTCGCGTTTAAGTGCGTTTGCCCTCTATCCTCTCCCCTCCCCACCCAACCCCCGGCCCAAGGTTTCAAACGCGGTCGATTTCCTAGACATTCATGGAGGAAGACAGTTTGGATAACAACAGTTTTCAGTTAGAGACTGGTGCACATGCCGACACATTGCCGTAGGAAGGAAATAACAATTGCCAATTAATGTACAAAAACAAGCAACTGGGATCAAATTGCTATTGAATGCAGTGATGATGAATTAGGACGCACAAGAATTTCTAACAAGTTATGCCAACACCGTAGATATCACACTCTGAATATGATGCGACATTAGAATTAAATTTGTAAAGGAGAAATAGGAAAACAGATATTATTAGATTAATTCGATAAATAATGAAACAGAACCCTTCCTAGAAGGATGCTGCGTAAAATTAGTTACTCATCTAATACTGTAAACAAATATTAGTTTACGTATGAGAACTTATTGAAAACAGAACCCTTCTAGAAGGTGGCTGCGTAGATTAGTTACTCCACAAATTTGTTAAGTGTGAATTGTTTGTAACGGATAGGTCTTTGTTCTTCCATTGGAAGAAAGGGGGTTAGACAAGTTGAGGGGGTATTGAAATTTGTAATTTGAAGAGAGACAAGGAGAATGAGCAGGTAGACGAATTGGACTGAAACGAAGGGGCGCTATTTCCAAGTATTTTAATTGCGTAATAGTGCGTATTCCTCTTTCAGACCTTTTTTGACATTACTTTTGAAAACATGTTGTAAATCTGACGAACTGTGTTTAATTCTCAAATTTGAAATTTAAAACTTTAAAGATGAAACTTGAAATTTGAAACAATGCATCTTAAAATATTGAAAAAATTTAAACTTTTAAATTAGTAAAATTATTTGGACGTTCTTATGTTGATAAACTAAATACGATTAAAGTTGCTACCAAACTCTTGATTAGCTAAAGCGTACCATTTCAATTAAAAATATCAATAAATATTTAAAAAAAAAAAGAATGTCATACGGCCCATGCCATCCGTCAACGTCCTCCTGCCCACGTCCGTCCCGTACCCCCCACAAATCCACCCGCCTTTTACCCTCTCTCCTTTCCTCCTTTTTTTTCTTTCTCTTCTTTCCCCACTTCTTCTTTTGACACCCTCCTTCTCCTTTTTCTTCTTTCTCTCTCCCTTTCCCTCCTTTCGCCCTTCCCCCTCTGTTCTCCTTTTTATTTCTCCTTCTTTTCTATTTCTTTTTCCTTCCATCCCTCAGTACCTTTTCCCATTATATATCAGTGGCTGCACCCCGTGAGGGGACGTTTCTCCATATTTTCGTGAACCAAAAATCCCCCGGTCCCGGATGAAATCCACCCTACCCGTCCCCCGTTCACTTAGTTTTCACCAGTCCCCTTCTCCTTTCGTCCCGTCCCCAAGTCCCCTTCACCCGTCCCCCTTGCCCGAGCCCTACCCCAGCTTTGACTTTCGTTCGAACTTAAAAAAAAAGCACCCCTCCCTCCAACTTTAAAAATTAACTAGTCTCCCTCGGATATGCATATAATAGATTTAATTTTTCTAAAATATCCATTGGGATAGGACATTAACTTATATACTTAATCAATATTTTTCATTTTTTTAGACAAAATTAATATTTTATTATAGGATATTTGGCTATATAAATTAAAAAATAAAAATATTATAATTTGAAAGAAGTATAAAATAAAAAATTAAGGTAGATAATATAAGGATAAAATAGACATTTAAAGAATTTAATGATGAAAAGGGGAGAATGACTATTCCTCGAAATTGATATAAATAATTATATATGTTGTTGAAGGTAATAATCTAAATATAACAAATAAAATAAATTGAGTGTAGTTCACATTCCATAATTATTAGGACCCATTGATTTGTCTCTTTATTACAATTATGAACCTACCATTCCATGTCATCTACAAAACCAGTATTATGCTTTCAGATCCAATCCCAATAATATCTCTTCCGCAATGGCATCTTCACAAAACTCCTTCCATTGGCAGTTATCTGAATTCGAGGACAACGATTTTGAAATCCGCGGCCATACTCTCTTCTTCGTCATCCTTCTTTTCGCCATCATAATTATAACTACACTTTTTTTCCTTTACGCTCGCTGGATCAACAAGTTCCGTTCTCCATCAACTACAGATCCGATTGGGAGTAGTATTTCAGTTCATACGCCTCCGCCTGCACCACAAGGTCTTGACCCCATTTTTATTAATGACTTGCCAATTATACAGTACACAGCTTGTTCCGATAGTAGTGGTACAGTAATTGAGTGTTGTATTTGCTTGGGAATTTTTCAAGATGGTGATAAGTTAAAAGTATTGCCCACTTGTCAACATTCTTATCATTCCGATTGTCTTGATAGGTGGCTTAGAAATCAGTCCAGTTGCCCTCTCTGTCGTGCCTCCCTCCAATTTGACTTACTACCCCTCTGATTCCAAGGGGCAGAGCCAGCACACATTTAGGGGGGTTTATCAGAACTTTCTTCGTGTAGAAAATATTACTACTTATATTTGGTTAAATTTTTTTTTTTTATGTATACATAGTTGATATGAATTTTTCTAATTAGTTTGTGTATTTACTTTTTCAGATTTTAAACTCTTTATTAGAAATTCTAGCTCCGCGCCACTCAGAGGCGAATCACTCAATTCTTTTCTTTGTGTTTTTATAATTATAGAGCAAAGTTGGGTAATTCAATATTCAATACACTATTGAGAGTTTATGTTTACAAGTAATTAAAAGAGATACATCTTAACTAAACTAAAGTCTTATTATTTCTGAATTTATTTGTTTAATAATTTTGTGCATTTTCTTGGCCTACGCGGCCTCCAAACATCTCTTGCGCTTCTTTGTTATGTGGAATCAAAGAATGTGTCACGTAAGTCAAGTATACAATTAAAAAAAAATAAGTTCATGAATATTAAAAGCTTAGAGTCTAAGGATACTTATATCATATCCCTAATTAAAATAAGACGAATTTATGATTAAAGATGGAGTGAGTAGAGATATATTTCTTGTTTTCATTTTTAGAGTAAATTTCCACTGCAGATCAGGCATGTCATACCAGAAGGCTTTTTTAGTTTAAGGATATTTTGTTAGTATCTCTGTTTAAAACAATAAAGTATAATTTTTAAATCTAATCTGGAATTAAAAATAATAACGAATATCTTTCTGTAAAAAATAAATCATTTAATATTATAAACATTCATAGTTTGTCCTTTAGATTTGATCCTTACGCTCCACCTTTATCGTTCATGTATCGTGGTTTTTTGAGTACAGATATCCCAAAGGCAACAATTTCATTGAACCCAAGACAATAACAACTCACACAAAAACTAGATATTTGTTAGTTAAGAAAATATTGACACGCAATTTCACCAATTCAAGGCAGAAAAGAGAAAATTGAGGTTCTCTCTGAATTTATACTGTCACCGAAAATAATAGAAGGACCAGATGAAGTTAGGACCTCTTCTCCTTTAGACCACGATATGTTGTGTCTTATTGAAAAATTGACAATCTATTCAATATAAAAATATGTTATTCAAGTTGTATTCTTTTTTTGTGATTTTTTTAGAAATATACTTTATTTTTCATTCACATCTTTTAAAATTCAACAACTTCCTACATGATCAATGATCAGGAATTACTATATGATGAAAAACATGCAGAAATATAGTGTGATTCATTGGTAAAGGTTAATTATATTTAGATTAGTAGGTTTTTCTTTGAACTTTCATTAGTAAACATATATTGGATATACTTGGTCAATCGTTAGAATTGCTATACTAAAATAAATAAGTTTTGGTGTATACCTTATGTTTGTGTAATATACCATAAATATGATAAATTACAATTGAAATAAAATGAACAAAAATGACAATATAAATCTTTAGGATGAGGCGGAGATATATTGCTCTTTTTAAGAAGATTCAAGCTCATTGCGGCATAATTTACACAGATCCAGCAGTAATGATTTTGACTTGTCCCCTCCAGGATACAACAGTCTAACAACGAGTACAACTCAAACAACTCCGAATTAATTAAAGAATCCAAAACTCCACAAAAAACACATTTCTTCAACATAGAAATATTCTCTTTTGTATAAAGTGAATATAGTTGAACATTTAGAATATTATTCTCTTGCCTCAACTCTCTTTCACTACTACACCAATCTCAATATAAACATATAAAATACTACTTATCTTTTTCACTCCATATTTTCTTATACTTCTCTTCATTATTCTTAAATCACAACACAAAGGAAGACATCACTATTTATAGGTAATGAACTCTTTCTTGCAATAAATAAGAAGATAGTGAGTATTAAATTTGTCAGATGAATGACCCAAATGTTACATAAGTTGAAGACTTAAAAGATAAAAATAATGGGTGAAATGAAGAGTTGGTGGATACATAAGTTACTAACAACTAATGACCACTTTCTTCCTCTATTGATGAGAGTAAAGAGCACAAATACAATGCCCACCAATAGACATAACATGATATATAATGTGACACAATAATATATTTTTATTAATATTAAATGTCACACAAACAGTTTCCTGCTCATTTTAATATTAAAACAAGAGAATTCTTCACAACTTAGTCGAAGGTTGACTATTATGCATAATGAATGTGTGCTCTGCATTGAACCTTCACTAAATAAAATAATAACATTTACTCCAGAATCAGTATTGGTCTCATACTTGAACTATGATTGATTAACGGAAATAAAGTATTAATGTGTACACACAATAATCAAGGTGTTGACATAAGCTTTAATATCCAGCACGTTACGGTCTTGTGTTATTCTGATTTCATGAGTGTTTCTGAGAACAAGCTCATTCTCATAGAAAACGACCTACTTTCATACTCATATAGGTGAAATCTGTCAAGAGTTTTCCTATAATTTGACACCCCATTCATACGAGATATAGATTTTCATTAAGAGTTCAAATACTCAACCTCTACAAATCATTATAGGATAAATACACTCACATCTTAGGGATTGAATAAAATAAGAATAGTGCATTTCACAACAAGTCATCATATAAGTCGTTCTTTCTATTGAACCTGGTTATAGGGTATGTAGTCCCCAGGCTGCGTTTCCTCATATATAACTTATAATTTTTTTAACTGCAACTTCATCCTCCTTGATGTGCTTCAGACTCTTTATCTTGCGTAAAGTCTTAGTTTATGAATCTGCAAGTTATGTTGTGATTAGTTATGTTGGGATAAGTTATATGTTTAGATTAATTTTTATTACTTGTTTGGTTTGTCATATTCAAACTAATATTCATTGTATAGTTTTAAAAACAAGTTGTTTATTTACAAAATACCCTCACCTTATTTAGTGTTTTTTTTTTTACATTTTCTTTGTAAGCTTTACTTATTCATTCTTAAAAATAAAATTTCCATCTCAATTAGCTTAAATATTTTTGTATGAGAATTTCTATAATTGTGTTATATATTTTAAAAATCAATCTTTCGTCTTGATTGACTTAAAAATAGAACATTCATCTTATTTAGCTTAAAAATAAAATGTTCATCTTCTTTCTCTTAAAAATAAAATTTTCATCTTGTTTAGTTTTAAATTATTTTTTTTATCTTATTTAGTTTAAAAATAGAAATTCCATCTTATTTAGCTTAAAAATAAAACTTTCATTTTAAATTTATTAAAGTAAAAGAAAAATTATTATTAAAGTTATCTACATTTAAATTATAGATAAAATATAATTTTTAAGTGAGTAATAAACTATTTAATAAAGAATATGTAATTTAGTAGTGGAGTGAACATTTTAAGAGATATCAAAATATAAATAAACATAACAATTATGAAAATAAATTCGACTTATAATATATTCACTCATAAATAAAAATTGTACTCCTTTTATTTAAAAAAGGATGACCTAGTTTGACTTGAGAACGGAGTTTAAGAAGAAAAAAGACTTTTTAATCTTGTGGTTCTAAAAAATTAAAGTTATATCAAATGTACCAAAATGCCCTTTAATCTTGTGGTCTTAAAAATGTTACGTGGAAAATTAAAGATAAAGTGTTGCCAAAAAAAAGGAAAGGGGTCATTCTTTTTTGGAACAGACTAAAATGGAAATAATGTCATTCTCTTTGAAACGGAAGGAGTATTTATAAAATGTAAATTTTTAATAGAAAACTATATTTATGATAAAACCAACGAATAATTAAGGTTGCAAATGTTATTATAAATGTTGTCAAAAATTATGTTAATACGTATGAATGTAAAAGTGATTTATAAAAGAAAGCTTAAGGGGATATTTTTATTAACTTACACACCTTATCCCAGGATAACTTATTCTGGGATAACTATACCACCCCAGTGAGAGATGACTTATGCTAGGACTAATTGTTAATACTGGGATAAAGTCTCTACCTTTGCGACCAAACAATGAATATGAACCACTTAAAAGTTATTATATGACTAATTCCTCTTATCCATCACACCAAATGACCCCTTTAGATTTTGTCCTTATATTTATAGAAAATTATCTTATAAAACAGGCACCCATACCATATATATTATTTAAGTGTTTCCTATCTTATAGTGAGGAAGATATATCATATACACTAAAATATGGAGGGAAACAAGCGAGACAGTCATGTATTTCAAAGATATGTGAATCACACTAGATACACGTGTACTTTTATGTATCATTCACATGTATTTGGGATACTAGATGCATAGGAGATAGGCGAGTGAAATTGTCTATGTATCACAGATGCATGCAAATCCACTTGGATACAGTATATTTAAAATAAATTGCACTTAATTTTGACCTCATATATCTGGAGATACTTATTTCCAAATGTATCTCAATGCACCAAAATCTGGTCAAATTCATTATTACAGCAAATTAGATTGTACCTAAACAACTAACTCCTAAACTAGTGAGATTTATATAATTAAGTTTCCCTTATTTTTAAAATTGTGCTTAGATAACATGTATGAGTATCTTGATTGACGGATAAGGAATAACAATCCCAAAATAAAATGTGGTATTATTATATCTCCGGGATATCCTCGTATATCCACCATTGTGACAAAATGCTAAAATTTTACTACTATGTACTATTGAGGGAAAGTTTAGCGAAATGACAAACATCATATGTAAAATAATTATTATTTTGATTATTTTTAATTTGTAATTATAGTTTTACGAAATTTTGATATTCGATTTCATAATTGTACAAATTTAGAATTTTTATAATTTGATCATGATTGTATTAATCTAAAATTTGTATAATTCGATTCCTAATTGTATAAATTCACAATTTGTATATGCTTACCCTAACTATTTGTACATGATATGTGAAAATTTCATTTTAAATTACCATATTTGTATATTGACAAGCGAAATATACAAACAGAGTTCTGAAAAAAATTCTAAATGTCAATATAAAATTTGTATCTACTTACCATATTTGTATATCGCAAGTGAAATACACAAATCGATAAACAAAATATACAAACTTCAACCTCCATTTATATATTTTCAAGTGAAATATAAAAAACGAGTAGGCGAAAATATACAAAATCCCACTAGTGAGGTCTCTAAGTACTAAGACTTCTGATAGTTAAAATATATATACTATATATATATATTATAGATCTATATATATATATCCTATAGAATTAACTATAACTTCGGAGATATTTTACACTCATTCTAATGATTCATGTTTTTGATAACTATGCTCAACAGACGGCTGTAATTATATGTCAAGGAAGCACAACTACGGTGGTGCTATGTTGTAATGGTTGGGATGTTTACACAAAAAAGGGTCAGTTTCTCAGTTCACTTAGATCAATTTTATCATGCAAATGCCCCAAAAAGATTTCATTCTACTTAATTGTAAAAAAAAATAAAAAAATTGAAGTCATTAAATGATTATTTTTTTTTTTTGAAAAATGTGATACAATTTTAGTTGGGAAATATATGTGTGTGTGATGAGAAACTTTTTAAAAATATTATATTGTCATTGTATATTTTTAAAATATTACATAAATTAATTTAAATGATAGATATAGCACTACGATGGTTCAATCACCATTGTTATAGTAATAAGTTTAGATATAATATTTGGTATATATTTAGATAACATTTGATTCAACCACCAACTACATCGGGTAACTACTACCCAACAAGCCATTCATATAATTGAAACAAATTATTTAGTGTTCTTTTTGTTTGTACTTAAATTTGAACCTGTCTCTCATACTTGGAGGGCCCTGTGACCCCTACCTACTCTCGGAAATTTAATCAACTTTGGACCAAATTAAAACAGAAGTTGATAATAAAAAGGAAAAAAATTAGTAAAATAGTCAAAATAATAACATATTTAGTAAAAATTATCCATACGTTATAAATATAGCAATAATGTCAAAAATTTATTATTTTACAAAATTTAGTGTCCCAATTTTTTCCTATTTTATCTCTCTTTTTCAATTATTCTATTATATCCTTTTTTGAAAATAAAAATCATTCTCTTCATATTTATCTTTTCAAATTGTTAATTCCTCTCACATTTAAAATTTTTTTTTGTGTGTCCCTTTCTTTTTTTTTCTTTTTTCATGCGTTATCTTTTCGATTTTCCTCCAAAACATTTCAAGTTGCAATATTTTTTTGCTATATATTTGGTGTTTTTTAATCCAAAATTGAATCAACAAGAATCCCTTTGATTAAGGTACTCTAAATTTTATCCTATTTTCAGCATTTTTTTCTAATTTATTTTTTGTTTCAATTCTTAAAAAAATGCTGTTGGTTTATTTTTCATTTCCGTTATATTCTCTCCAAAAGGCTGAATCAAGAGGTTACTAGAGGTATCATCTTAATCAACCCAATTTCTGGATGGTTTTCATCTTAATTTTATTTATTACTTAACAAATAGTGTATAATGTATGATCGCATTGCTAAAATGAGGGAAGAAAGAGGGTAAGAACAGTTACAGACTCCTTGGTGTGCAAAACCTTCCTCAAATTCAGAACGCCAACTGTAGAATACTTTGGCTACTCGTGAGGATCTGAAACAAGACGACGAGACGGAATAGTTTGTCGAACAATGTTTATTAGTTTGTTTTTACTTTATAGTTCTTTTTAGAATTTGGAACGCTTTCTTAATTTGGATTCAAAATCACTATGTATACTATATTATTTTGTATATTAAAATTTCATGTTGCTGGTTTAAATCTTGTTATTGTCCCTACTTTGTATTCATCCAAATGTATGTCAAATAATATGTCATATTATAATAAGAACAATTTTCGATGTGTATTTGTATTCGCAATACAAAATACAAATAATAGACATATTGGATATGAATACGACTAGAAAAGGAAACAAGATGTTGAAAGAAAAATAAATTACCAGTTGAAAATATATCAGAATACAATGTATTTCTTAATAGTACATTTAATTTGACAGACATATTGAATGAATACAAACTAATAAGGCTAGTGTCAACTTGAATTGACGTTTTTTTCTAATTTGTATTATTCTAAAGGTAGGTCAACTAGTTAGTATTGTTAGTGTTTAAGAATGAGTACACCAAATATTCAATTATTTCTTTTCAATTTATATTTATTCACTTTTATCATACTATTTTGTTTTTTTACTATTATTATCAAAATTCTAAATAAAACTAGAATAAATAGAAATACAAATAAAAATACATATTGAAAATTGAATACATACAGATTTTTAAGAAAAAAAAAGAACGATATATGAAAAAATATATGAAATACAAATTTTTTTAAATGCACTTATAGATAAAATCTGCATACCTATTGAATGAATTACAAACTAATAAAAAAACTATAATAAATATAAGAGAATATTTGTGGATGAAATATAATTTTAAAAAGGTTAAAATTCTGGAAGAAAAAAGAACAAAATTTAAATTTTATTTGAAAATGTAACTGATGAAAAAATAAGGATGCTTGCTTTTTTGAAAATATTCCCCTCCTTAATTTCTCCTTTTGTTAAAATAAATTATATTATTTAAATAAAATAAATAATAAAAACAGAAATAAGTACATAACAAACTAAAATGACATTTTTCTGAAATATTGAAATTGTGCTAATGAGTCCTCTTAAATGCTAAAATATGACATTTGAAAAATTTTCACCTAATAAAACTAAATAAATAAGTATAAGGAAAAGAAATGTCAAATTTGGACCTCCTTGCCCAAATTCCAAATTTTCTTTGGGCATTTTAACCCATCAAAGCATGGACCTACAACAACAAACAAAATTGAGCTTTGGCCCATTTCATTACGAATCATCGTGTATACAACTATCACTTTTTTTTGTGTATTTCAGCGTATACATTCATTTTTAGACTCGCGAAACTTGTATGTCTCATTCTCAATACGTGATCCTGTATTTTCAACACTTTAAACTTGTATATTAGTGTATGCAGTTGTATACAATCCACCTTTGGACTTTTGGACACCTGCAATTCAATTTCCAGCCCTATATTTAGCCTCCAAAGGCTTGTTCATCTTCGCTGGAACATCGATTGGTTGACTCCAGAATTTTGGGCCTTTATAACCATCGGGATGCAAAGGGAAGAAGGATGGAGTCCAAGATAAACTCGAGACATATTTCATGCAAAAAAAAAAACATAAATGATAATCATTAACACTCATTTACAATAAAAATAACAAATTAACAAAAGCATACTAATATGTACAACATACGTGCCCAATGTAGCACTTAAAGAACATGCATCTCATCACGATTTTAGAACCAACAAACTCAGATTTCATAGGAGCAATAAGAAACAATAAAATACAATGAAAGTAGCAGCAATTATTTAGCACATGCAGTGTTAATAATCAGAAAAGCTAGACTTTCAAAGGGACAATTATGATTTTAAAGACCTCACATATTTCTTACAAAAAAAAAAGGGACTCGGGATGGAAGAAAACTACAGTTACAATAATGGGAATTCAAATTAAACAAATACGAATGATTCAAAATAAGTAGTGACTACAACTGAACATATATATTATTTATTAGAATTAGATGTGAGAGTTTAAGACGACGAACACTACATTCACTGATTATAAAAAAAGATAGTAGGAGTTGTACTCTTTTGTTGACTTGTTTTGGACCTATTTGATTGGCAATTGAATTATTCACTTAACTTTACTAAATATAAATGAATCTCACCATGTTCTTCTAATAAGTTTATTCATGTTATTCTCTGTTATATAATTTGAAAAAATTAAAGTTGTTGGGTTATTTTTATTTAGTACAACAAAATCCATACAAGTGGGAGAAAGTATTTTGAAAGTAAATGGTTCCTTGCATGAAATTGTTGGGGAGTCATTTAAATTTTATCTCTTTACGTAACCAATTCTCATTTACGTTGCGTTCAATATTTTGGATTTGGAGAAATTAAGGATGTTTTTTTTCAAGAAATAGGTTTGGTAGGTTTGGGGGCGGGGGGGTGTGGAAGAGAAGTGAAGATGGGGGCAGTAGATGGCATGCTATGTGGTGCCATCTTGCGAAAAATATCGATGTCACGTGGATGGACGTCCAAACCACCGTAACGATGTCCCCACCCACCCACCACCCCGGAACTCCCCATCCCATAACATCACCACACCTACACACCCCACAACCCAACACATACATCCATACACCCACCAATTCCAACAATCCATCAGAATCCCCACTAAAAACTACCACATTAACTCCGCCACACATTGAGACTCACCTCAGCCCATTTAGCCGAACTCATCTCACATATTCCACCCCAAAAGCCCCCCCCCTCCCCCCCCCAAACCCCCACCCACCAGATATCACCTCCTAAAAACCCTAACCTATACCACCACTACGGATAATCTATTTTCCCAGACTAACCTCCACATCCCATCCGACCTCCAACCACCCCCACGCCAACTCACACCCAAACAAAAAACCACTCATACCTATACCATACCCCTCCCCCTCATCCCTCTTCACCAGCCTCACCCCCCCCACCCCCACAACCACCCCAACGCCACCACAGAAACCTACCCCAAACTCTCACTCACCCCCCAACCTCAGTGTCCCTTACTTCCCATCCTGACCTCCTACGTACCTCGACAATCAAAATATACCCCGACCATGCCTCCTGCCCATTTTCGCTTCGCCCATTCCCTGCCTCTCACGATCCCTCACCCGACGCTTTTTGTGCTACCAAACCTACGTCCACCTATATGAGCCATTCAGTAACACAAAATTAGTTTTGTGCGAAAAGTATAAGGAAGAGTAATATTGATCCTTTTTGCTCGATAGATGAGCAAATTTGACTTTAGTTTTTGTTATTTCATTTCTATGTTTTAGGACATTTTTCTAAGTTTACATGTATTATGAAAAAGATTATGCAAACATATAGGCTATTGAAAGTAAACGTTTAGTGGCTTTGTATTTAAAGGTACACTTGGGTGGATTGAGAATTTTGGGTTCTGAATAAATTATTTATACATATGACGCAGATTTGTTAATACAAATACAGCTTTGTGACCCCTGTGCCTAAATGACAGTCATGTGTATCTGTAGTTTATTTAAAAGAATTGCAACTAATGACTGCATATTTGTTTTTTCAGATTGTGCATTCGACACTGTGTATCAACGTCAAATTTGCTATTTGTAGAGATGTAACAACCCTAAAAATGAATATGCTAAGTAATACTCAATGTGTCTAGAATGCCTACGATTAGACCGAGTTCACACGGATTGATGCGCGTAGAACCATACCTCTGAACCCTTACAACAACCAAGCCAACTAACTTGGGGAGTTAGTTGAGCTAGGTAAGGTTGGATCCAGCCATGTAGGGCTCCCAAATATGAAGATTTACCCGGATGAGTCTTTACCGGACTTAAAAAGGGGAAATTTTAAGTTTGGAGGGTCTAGGGGTAAAATGGTCTTTTTTTCAAGCTAAGGGTAGTATAATAATTACCCTAAATATATAATTAATTATTTAATTAATAAGATGGAGGGGTATTTTGGGGAGAGAGGGCCGAAAATTGGCTCTTAGAGTGAAGTCTTGCTCCACCCGGATTCGACCCTAGGTGGAAGCAATGAATTAAATTTGTTTTAATTTAAGTTGGTAAATTAATATAATTAATTAATATTTATTATTTATTAGCTGCTTCAAAATAAAAGGAAAATCAGATTTTTTTATCTATAGTGCCATGCCCTAACTAAATCTACCAAAACCAAAACTAAAGACTAAAAGAAAAAAGATAATCATGTCAATCATCTTCAAAGAATGAGGACTCACTGATGATGTTGTTGAGCTGGTGATTGGGAATCGATCTATGCATGATCTGGAGCTGAGGACCTAAACCTACATCACGAGAAGATGTAGCAGAGAGTATCTGTTAGTACTTGAAAGGTAGTAAGCATGCAAGATAGAGTAAAGTTGAACAATATACATAACCGATACAAAACATATAATTGATCAATGATATGAGATAATCATGATACTATACTTGAAAATAATGAATATGAACTAATTGAATGCAATGACCAAGTTTATAGCATACAAACTGAAATCTGAATGTAACTCATATCATGGTCAATGTAATAGAATCTGACTATGGGAGCTATTAATAACCGACATAAAACTACATGAGCTAAATATGGAGTCTGATGTATACGTCTCATCCAGAGGACCCAATATACCCTACCAGAGGTATAGACACATGAATGGAGTGATCACTAAAATGTTAAGCCCATAAAGGGGACTTATAAACCTACGAAGCACATAGTTTTGGGAGAACCCTAGTACACTCGTTCAAAGTCTACTCCTAATTAGAACATATATATGAAATATTATGACTGAAGTACTAGATAGATCAATTATTGACATTTAAACTTTTAGAAGGTAACAATTACAACTGATAATGTGACATTCGTAAATTGAAGCATGTGTATCTAAAATAAATGACATACCATGTGTAATTCATGAACTAAAAAAACTACATAGCTAGGGTTCTGAATTTTTTGCAAGAATCTACGCAAAACAATACTGAAATCATGACAATTTGATCAGAAACGTCACAGTAACTAATTCATAATAATCTGCTAAAATTCTAGAAACCCTAGATTTAGATAATATGAAGAGAGTCAAGAATCTTACTAAATTCTATGGATTTAATGGGTCAAATAAACCCACTAGTAAAATCCCATATACATGGTGACTAAATTCATGGAGAAATATTTTGATTTGGGGGTTGGAATTGATGAAACCTCGTTGCATTCTTCAACTAGGACTTCTTGACTTTCTCTTCTATTTTGCGTTAAGATTGATGAATTTTTGGTGAATAATTGATTAGGCTAGGTTCTAATTAACCTAGTAGTTTAGAGGCCCAACACATAGGGGAAAGATCAAACAACTCTCGACTTAAAAGTCTGATGCAGCTGACCACAGGCTGACTGATGATCCGTGGACTGACCCACAGTTTGTCCTATCACTTGTTAATTGACTTCAAAGAGGACCTATTGAGGGGTATGATCCACATTCCAGGACCACGGGTCTTGGTCTGACCTATGATATGTGGGTTCGGTCGTGGGTCGACACTTAGACGTTTCTTTCTGAGCTAATTTTAGGGAGGAATTCACAGGCATTACCACGACCCATTGTTAGTACGACGACCCATGAAGGGTCCTGTTGTCTGACGTATGGGCCAGATAGTCACTGCTTGGAGACCAAAAGTGACAATATGGTCTGTGACGTGGTCCCCACCTTGTGAAGGGTCCCGTGGTCCACCTCTACTGAGAAGGGACTAAGTTCACGAGCAGGTTAACAAACCATGGACCCTAACATAGTTTGTGAACCTGCCATGGTTCACTAGTTCAAGTGATTTTCTACTGCATTTTCTAAGTCTAGGTTCCAAGATGTTACAATATCTCCCCTTTGGAAACATTCGTCCTTAAATAAAGTCTAAGCTAGCTAGTCAGGGAGGGAAAAAGTTGTAAACCCTACCACTAATTACTAGAACTGATTTTCGACTGAACTAAGTTCCAAAAAAATGCAAATACGCTAAAAATGCAAGTACAAATTGAAGGAACATGATATTAAGACTGAATATACACATGAATGATTGAAAAGAACTAAAGCAGAACTATTACCTCAAGTTAGAGTGGAATCGGAAAGAAAGAGATGAGGATACTTGGCCATCATTGTTGCTTCTACATCCTAATTAGCTCCCTCTACGGACTGACTCCTCCACAAAGCCTTAATTGAAGCGACTTCTTTGTTTCTCAACCTTTAGACTTCACGATTAAGAATCTCAACTGGTACCTCTTCATAAATGAGACTATCCTTCTCAGCCACACTTTCCAAAGGTATTATGGATGTTGGATCACCTACAAACTTCTTCAATAATGAAATGTGAAAGATCAAATGTATTACACATAGTTCTACTGGCAAATCTAACTTATAATCCACCTTACCAAGTCTTTTCAAAATTTTGTAAGCACATACATATCTAGGACTAAGTTTTCTTTTCTTTCCAAATCTCATCACCCCCATCACAGGTGACACTTTCAGAAAAAATAAATCATCAATTTGAAACTCTAAGTCCCTTCTCCTAACATCTACATAGGACTTATGGTAACTTTGGGTTGTCTTAAGTCTAACTCTAATGAGCTAAACTTTCTCCATAGCATCATGAACCGAATATATCCCTATTAAGGTTGTTTTACCTACTTCAAACCACTAAACTAGAGATCTATATCTACGCCTATACTATGCCTCATAAGGGGTCATTTGAATGTTGGAATGGTAACTATTATTGTAGGTGAATTCTATAAGAGGAAGGAGATTATCCTAACTATCCTTGGAATCGATCACGCAAGTTCTCAACATATCCTCTAAGGTTTGAATGGTACGTTTTGCCTGACCATCCGTCTGTGGATGAAATGTTGTGTTAAGATTAACCTGAGTATTTCTGAAATGACATCCATAGATGAGAGGTAAACTGAGGACCTTCTATCCGAGATGATAGAAAAAGGAACTCCATGCAACCTGACTATCTCATTCATGTAAAGCTTGGCGTAGTTCTCAACCAAATTGTAGTCTCAATAGCCAATAAGCGCGCAGACTCACCTTTCTTACTCAGTTGGCCTGAATACTGAGTATATTTAGTTTGGTACTCATGTTACACTTTGCATGTTTTTCAGGATGCAGTACCAATTATGAGCAGTGATCATTCGTGTCATCTTTTGCAGCTTTGGGATATCGGTGACGAGGGTGAACACTTAACATCCTTGATCACCCTATTTCCTTTGTACATATTTTAACTAGTATTTTTCCTCTAAGATGACTTATTGTGGTCCATTTTTGGGACTTGTATTTGTTCTTATTTGACAACTATGTACTCGTGACTTTTCGTTTCGTGCCATCTTTTAATTATATATAATTTTTGGTGTGCTTCTGTTCTGTCTCTTTGTTATTTTTGGAGTTATTTCTCTTTAGTTCTTACTCGTTACTTTTCGTTGTGGGTACATGTTGACTTATTTGCTGGTAAATTCTAGGCGCCATCATGATTAGAAAAGTCGAATCGTGACACATAAGGTTATGCCAAATTTTAAGAATAAACGTTAATTATCTAAAATTAAAAAATTATATTAGACAAATAAAAAACATTATAAACGATAATGAATAATACTTGAGATAGATATTATCTTTTGAAATTATATTAACCATCAAATATATGTATATGTGTTTAACTATGCTAATGCATGTATTAAATCCCTTTGCATTATTAAACATAGAACTTTGTGGCATTAGCAATACACTCCTCAGGAGTCAAGAACATTAAAAAAACATGTTAAAAGTGAGATTTGAATGAATCACTTTGCATTATTAAATAGAAGTCCATGGTGTTAGTAATACACTTTCAAGCATTATTAAACATAGAATTGCGTGATACTAGTAATACACTCCTCAGAATTCAAGAATATAAAAAAATATGTCAAAAGTGATATTTGAAATCAGGTTCAATCACACTTAAAAGAGTCTGAAACATCCACCCTAAAGCTAGTGGACCAGTTAGATAATTTGTTTATTGGGTACTTTATGTTAACTTTATACAAATACCTCCTAATTTCTACACATTATATTTCGAGATGACCCTAATAGCTGCTCGAGTACCTGAAGGACTCTATGTGGGCCCTCCCATGCTAAACACACAATAAAGTAAATATTAGTTATATAAAGTATGAAAAATTGTACCGGACAAGGTACTAGCAATACACATAGTTAATGTATGCATTATTATTACTAAGAGTCTATTTGGAAAACCACCTGTTAATTTGAATTGGTGTAATTACTAGAGTAGTATCTAACAACCAAGTAATTACACAACCTAGTAATTAGGTTGACTTGTTTATTTGTCACGATATAATTAGAGTTTAATTACAAATGTATTGTCTGGTTGGTCAACTGCAGTCATAACATGAAAAACTGAAGTACATATTAGTTATACATAGCATCAAGAAGTGCATCAGACAAGGTACTAGTAAGACATATTGTTAATTGTCACGATCCAAAATGATGTATTTGTATTCGAGATGACCCTAATAGCTGCTCAAAATGATGTATTTGTATTCGAGATGACCCTAATAGCTGCTCAAAATGATGTATTCGAGTACCTCCTAATTACTACACATTATATTTCGAGATGACCCTAATAGGTTAACCTCCTAAGTGGGCGAACCAAGAAATTCAAACCCCAACATATATCGATAATCCAACTCTAAATAACAACAATAATACGGAAGCTCAAAACTGATTAAAGTAACCAATCAAATAAATATTTAAATCTAACACGTATATTCCCAAAATCTGAAATTCATCACATCAAGGACATTTATTCTTAAAATACCAAGTCTGAAAGTATTAATGTATCCGAACTTCAATTATTGTATTCAATTTTTTTTAATTTTTAAGGGATTAATGTAATTTGAAACTTATCAAGGACAAATTGTAATTTCATATTAAACTAAGAGATTTAAGAGATTTGCATGCGCATTCAACTTGTGTCCAAATCCTATTTTAGGACACAACTTGTCCTAAATCCTTACGTGTTGTGATTATTTTTTCAAAGTAATGCTAATTGGCATGACACAATCTTGTTAGGAATTGGCAAAACATGGGTAGTCACAAAAATAGCCCTTTGGCTCCAAAACCGCCTGTATTTTCCTCCAAAAAAGAAAATTACCTTTGACTTTTTCTTTTTTATTTACTCTCTCTCTCTATATATTACTTTATTCAATTTATCTCATTCACTTCACTTATCAGTTCTGATTTTATTTTGTTGATTTTCAAGATTTTATTTTATTGTTGGATTTATATAATTTTATCAAAATGAATCTGAATAGTCAATCGAACAAAGTATTGGGTATAGTTTTGGGTTTAGATGAGGATGAAAGTTTGTTGTTTCAAAATCATGAAGATTTCGATGGTGCATACGATGGGCTTGGAAAAAAACTAAAAAATTCTCATGACTTATAGACTAAAAAAAACTAAAAAGTACCTAAAATTAGATACCTAAACTGAGATTCAAACTCGTGACCTATAGACTATTCGTTTAAGCTTTAATATTCGCATTGTAATAATATTCATTCATAATTATGAAAGAGATCAGTTGTTTATTGAATATCACTAGGAAATTTAAAATGAGATATGATCAATAAATATATTCGAATAACCATCAAAATGTGAAGATAAATTGATCAAAGATTGACATATAACTAATTGTATTACAAAATAAAATTTGATCATGCATATATAATCGCATTCAATTGACTTGCATTTGTGATGGAGCATAACTGATATGATACTATAACCACTATATTTATTTTCATCGTAATGATTCGAATTATAATAATGGAAAATCTTCAATTTTTGTGAAACAATCCAAATACAAATTTTTATAATCTTATTTACCAAAAAATAGGATTCAAAAAACATTTAATTCCTAAAAGCTTCAAAAAGTCTAATTTTTTTGAAAAAGACCCAAAATTAGGACCTACCTAGATTCAAACTTGTGACCTATAGACTATTTGTTTAAGCTTTAACCATTCGCACTGCAATAACATTCGTTCATAATTACGAAATGAAATGTATTTACTCTCTTTCATATCAGTTGTTTAATAAATATCACTAGAAAATTTAATATGTGATATTATCAATAAATATAGTCTAATAACCCTAATATGTGAAGGTAAAATAATCAAAGGTTGACAAGTATCATAACCGATGAAAACTTGATCATGCATATATGATCACATTCAATTGACTTGTATTTGTGAGGGAGCAAAAACTCCATATAATACTTATCCATATCTTATGGTCATCATAATGATTGACTTTTAAATAATGAATAATCTTTAATTTTTGGGAAACAATCAAAATATAAACTTAAAAAAAAAAATATTTAGGTCTATTTATAATCAGTTGTTTAAATGAATATCACCAAGAGATTTAAAATGAGGACTTTTCTATTAAATATATCTAATAAATCCTAAAATGTGAAGATAAAGTGTGTACAGTTTGACATGTACCATACTACATTATTAAACAATTATAACTTAATCTGGCTATATAGTTCCATCCAATTGACTTTATATTGTGGGGAGCATAACTCATCATAATATATATCCTTGGCATTAGGTTCATCATAATGATTCGTCACTTATAAAACAAAAAATCTTTAATTCTGTGAAAAGGATTAAATATTACACTTTTACCAATCTTATGATCAACAAAAATAAAAAATTAAATATATTTAAATCCTAAAAGCTTCAAAGAGTCTAATTTTTTATAAAAAATATACTTAAAATTGAGATTTGGGCAAAAAAAATGGTTGATATATGCTTCACTAATGTGGATATATATCTCATATACAATAATGTCATAGTTAGAATTAACTTTATATTATATATATTTCTCTCTCTATGTTGTTATTACTTACTATAATATATAAATCAATGCAAATTCACACATTCCAATATATCTCACTTAATTTGTTTTCCAATTCTTCTTCTCTTCTTTTTGCCCTTTCGAAATAGCTAAAAATTACTATAACCTAGATTCGAACTCATGACCTATAGACTATTCGTTTAAACTTTAATCATTCGCGCTACAGTAGCATTCAATTATAATGTGCTGAGAAAAAATAATTTTTCAATAAGATAAAGAAATTGATCATAGTGAAAAAAAATAAAATAAAAAATTAATTTTAGAATAATAAATTAATTTGTGTGTTCGTTGATAAAAAAAATTAGACATTGATTTTTTAGGATAAAATTTTTCATTTATTATTTTATTAATATATGGTCTGTAATGATTTTGTATATAACCTTCTTCAAAATTGAAAAAAAATATTAGAATTATTTTTTTGTTCTCTTTGTTAGTATTCATGTGTTTCTCTTTATGATAATCAAAGTTTATTGCATTTACTTCATTGTTTAATTTATATTTTTATTTTGATAATGTTGATAGTATTTTTTCTTGTTGAAAATAACTCGTAATTTAATTGATTATTTTTATTTAAATCATATATTAACAAGATATCTTAATATGTCGTCATCTGTTAGTGAAAAATTACAAGACAATAAAAAATACAATATTACAATTGAAAATAAAAAGAATAAAATAAATCTCTTCAATGCTGAGGCGCGGATATCTCACTCTCTTTAAGGAGATTCAAGTCCACTGCAACAAATATTTTTCACCAGTGCTGCAGTAGTTTTCTTTGACTTGTACCCTCCAGGATACAACAACCTTTACACAAAAAATAACTCAATAACTCTGGACAAGAGTTGAGTCCAAAGCTCCACAAAAAAGAACACCTCTCTTCAACTAATAAGAACTCTCTTTTAGACTAACTCTTTCACTCTATGTTTTTTTCTCGTGTATTCTATCTCAAACTAAATGAAGACCACCACTATTTATACTAGAAAAATTCTTCCTAGCAATGAATAGAAAGATAAATTGTATAGTAAATAGTAAAAATAATGATCTTAGGAGTTACATATGTTACAAAGAATAAAGAATAAAGAGGAAATAAAGAGAGAAATGTTATGGAGAAATATTGGTTCTAGATGACCATTACATGCATGCTAGGAAACCAACGGACACTATATGAATATCACATTAAGAGACACTATATGAATATCACATTAAGAGTGATATTTGTAACTTCTAAAATGCATGCAGCATGCTCACCTTACATAGTAAGGATAGTACTGCCAAATGGACAAAGGTGCAAATTAATATAAAAAGTATTAAAATGCTAAAAATTCAATAATCCCCCACTCATTTTAATATTAGTAAGAGAGTATATCAGCTGAAGAAAGATTATTATGCATAATGAAGGTGTGTTATGTATTGAATCTCCACTTAGTGAAAAAGTAATTTTTATTCCAGAGTCGTAGTGGTCTCAGACTTGAACTGACTGCTTAAGGAAAATAAAATATCACTGTTCACACATAATAATCAAGGTCTTGACATGAGCTTTAACAGCCAGCACGTTATGACCATGTGCTATCCCGGTGTCATGAGTGTATTTGAGAATAAGCTTCATTCTCATAGGAAGCGACATACTTCCACACATCACATAGGTGAAATCTGTCGACAGTGCTCCTATAAGATTAACACTCCACTCCTACGGGCTACAGATATTTATTAAGAGTTTTATCAACTCAACCTTCACAAACTACAAGAAACAATGCACTCACATCATAGGGAGGGAATAAAAAAATAGTGCATTTTTCACAACAAGTCATCATATGATTAGTTTTTCCCTTTGAACCTGTTTATAGAATCTCTAGTCCCCATGTTGGGTTTCCTCATACATGACTTAAGGCTCTGTAGTCTTCAATCTCATCCCTCTCGATGTGCTCCAGACCTTTTCTCTTGTTAAGGCTTTCGTAAGAGGATCTGCAAGATTATCACAAAATTTGACATAATCAATAAAAAAAATGGTACCATTTGTCAAATACGATCTTACATTAATGTGCTTCCTCCTTGTAGGTCTGGATTTACCGTTATAATAACGGTTTTGAACTCTACGAATTGCAGTGGTGCTATCACAATGAATTAAAATAGGAGGAATTGATTTTTCAAATAAGGAATTGATAATAAATCCCTTAAACAATTTGTTTCCTCACTAGCTGAAGCTAGAGCAATTAGTTCAGCCTCCATGGTAGAGTTAGCAATTATAGTTTGCTTTTTTGATCTCCAATAAACAGCACCACCACCTAGAGTAAAGACATAACCAGTGGTAGAACAGGAATCACCTGATAAAATGTTCTAATCTGCAATCACATAAGTCCCCCCCCCCCCCCCCCCCCCCCCCCCCCTTCAAGTACAATCAGATTATTTATATAAACAAACCACAATTTTTTGCTCAAATTAAATTCTCATCTCTTGTTACAGATTGTCAATGTTTCATTATATGTCTTGCGTGTAACCTGTCAAGTAACTCCTTCATATGTCAATATCAGGCTCCTAGTCAATCAGTTCACATATTCAAGACGCTTTCGATTATACTAGCATTTAAAATCTGATTTTTGCATTCATTTCACTTTCCATAGGAAATATGAACACTTGACTCAACGGAAGCAACATGTTTTGCAATCATGAAATTTCTATTTTTTCAAAATTTCTCAACATAATGTGACTGTGAGAGGAAAATTCCCCCCCCCCCCTCACATGTTTCTTCTAATTTTATTTCAAGAATAACATTTACCTCACAGATCTTTCTACAAAATGGCTTCTAGAACTTTATAGCTTCATCAATCCATTCATGGTAGAGCAAAGATCAGGCAAAATCATCAACATATACGCAAATAATCACATGTGAATATTCCAAGACTATTATATCTGCACTTAATATCACATCATTTGTTTTAAACCATTTTTCAATTATGTAAGGAATCAACTTTCTTCATGTCATTGCTTGGGTGCCTGTTTTCAAGCCATAAGGGATTTTAGTAAGTTTAAATACTGTTGCTTTCTTTACCCTGTTCAACAAAGCCGTCGGGTGATCAATATAACTTTATTCATTTAGGTCTCCATTTGAAAAGCAGTTTTACAACATCCATTTGATGAATTTGCAAGTATTAAAAAATTGCAGTGAAGCACCGAAAAGTCTAATGATGTAATTCTGTTATCGGAGAAAAAATTATCAAAAAATTTAAGTCTTCTAGTTGGTTCAAAAACTTTTGCAACTAGCCTAAGCCTTTTCTTTATCAATAGAATACCTCCTTTCAACTTTTTCCTCAAACCCATTTAACACCATATTTTACAACCCGTTGGTAAATTAACTAGTTTTCCAGTTTTAATTAGAAATTAGTGATTCCATTTCATCATTTACATTTACGCCTCTTTCCAAAAATGAATCATGTGAATATACATGCTTCTTTCAAGTTACAGTGTCCCTTTTCACATTAACACATAAAATTGTGGATCAAAATCTTTTTCTACTCATCTCTTTTTTACTTCTTCTTACTCAAAAGCATTAACTTCTTTATTTTCAAAGTAGAAGTAGAAGAACTAGGTAGTGGACAAATATTTTGTCAATTCTTTGACCCCCACATTATTAGTATCAAGAGAGAAAATTTATTTTCATGCAAATAGCATCACACCTGATTCTATTATCTCAAATTAAAAAATCTATAGGTGTTACTATTGAGTAACATAACGCAGAAAGCACATAATAACTTTCTTACCCACGTTGTAATCTTTGGATCCATTTGCCCTCCAAATGCTAGATACCCAACTCTTAGATTCCCAAACTTGGCTTGTAACCTTTTTCACATCAATAAGGTTGTGAATTTAGACTTTTTATGAGACCCTGATTCAACACATCACAAGCAGTTAAGATAGGTTTTCACCTCAAAAATTTCAAAGGTGCATGGACTCAATAAGCATGCATTAGTCCAATTCAACCAAGTTCTATTTTTTTTTATCTGCTAACTACTCCAATTATATGAAGGAGAGTAAGGACGCTATTTTCATGAATTATCTCAATGATCTAAAAATAATTAAACTCATGTGCTTCATATTCACGGCCTCTATCACTCTACTTCTTTTTTTTTCAAACTGGATTTTCAACCTCATGGAGATAGTTTTGAAATTTTAAAAGCATCACTTTGATTTTTTCATCACGTATAACAGATGTAACTTAGAAATCTCAATGACAGTGATAAATATCTATTACTTCCGAGTTAGATTCTAAACAATTTCACAATATCAATATGAACTAATTCTACAAATTCGTTTTTCTTTCAACTTTGAAAATGAGGCCTTTAGTGATCTTGCTTAATACAAGCCTCAACACTTTTCAAATTCGTTTAACCATTGGGATTAATCCTAAACTACTCATGATTCCAACATAACGATCTTAAATATGACACAAACGAGCATGCCAAAAATTGTAGAGAAAGCATATAACAGTTTAGAAGTTTTTTTTCTCTCACAGCTTCCATGTACACATCCATCACATACAATCCCCTTCCAACAAATATCTTTCCTCACTATGACATTTGATCAGATTCATAATCTGTATTAAGTCTGCTTTATTAAGAGAAAAATAACATCAATTTTTTTTCTCATGGAAGGAGTATAAAGTACATCTTTTAAAGTTAAACCCTTCAGAATAAAACACAATTCAACATTCTCCCTTTTCAAGAATTGAGTCTTGTGAGCATCACCGGTAAGCTGATGGTTTTGGTCTCTCAAAACTAGTATATTTTTTAAAACAGTCTTTGTCATAACAAACATGACGGTTTGCACCCGAATCACTCCACCATCCATTAACCTTCTCAACCATGTTCATGAGTCGATAATCACCGCCACAAAAGTTTCTTCCGTAACAATTTGTCTGGGGGTTAGACCACGTTTACGAAATCGGCAAAATTGAGCAATTGCCCCACTCTTGGCCACAAACAAAGCATGTCCTTTCTTGAACTTATTGATTTTGTGCTTGATGATTTTCACATTAGTTCTCTTTGGGAGGTCTACCATTTATTGTCTTAATTTTTTCTTCTAGGCTTCAAAGAGTATTTTTGGTAAGTTCAGAGTATGCTTATTCGAAGTACGTAATATTACCTTCGTTGTGATGTGTTCTCCTCTTCTGTTTGTAACAGTTGCATCTTGGCCCTGGCTTGCTTCTTCCATACGATTTTACATTATCAGGTTCAAGAGAGGTTTCCTTTTGTTTTTGGCCATAGTTTTTTGAAATTCCCTTCAAAAGGTGGAAGTTTAGCCACTATGCCACAAACAATAAGGTTATCCTTCAATTTTTTAAACTCTTCGGACCTAAACTCTCAAACACTCATGATGAAGTGTATTGGCGTGATCTACCACTGATTTGTTTGTCCACCATTTGGAACAAACGAAAAATCTACTAGCTGCATATTTCTTTTTGCTCCAGCCTCTTTCGGTAATCATACTTACTCTGCACTGCCTTCCAATTTTCTTCTTTGCCCTAGAGTAAGTTCTATCATAATAAATCATAAAAAATTATCAGATAGATAATTAAGAAAGCATAATACGGACACTTATAGACAATCATCATCGTACTTTTCCACTTTCTCTATATGAGAATAGTTCAATCATCTTCATAGAGGTGATGTCCCTTCTTTTTTGGATTCCTCTTGTCGGTTAATATGAAAAGAACCTTGAGAAGCTTAAGTAGAAAATCTTTTACCCTTCCATCCTCTTGAAATGAGGAAGGGGAGAGAGGAAAAATTTGAAGACGCAAGCAGAAAGATTAAAGGGTGAGAGGCTAGTGCGAGAATGAAAATGGTGAAGCGGTGAAAGTGGCATAGGAGGGGACTAGCAGGGGGGAACGCACAGGGAGGAGCAAGGAAAGGTAGGAAGATGGAAGGCGTAGCGGTAAAAGGAGGAAAGTGGGGAGAAAGAGTTACCCTTGAAGCGAAATGACTTGTTAATACTCACCATCATGAAAATCCAATCCACGATTTTTTCAGTTGTAGCATGTGATTTCCTTAAAATTGTTAGTGAAATTTAACAGACAACAAAAAATACAGATTACAATGAAATAAAAAGAATAAAATAAATCTCTTAAAGCTGAGGCGCGGAATATACGATCTCTTTAGGAGTTTCAAGCCCACTACAACAATATTTTCAACCGTCTAGCAGTAGTCCCTTTGACTTGTCCCCTCCAAGATACACATTATATACATATAAGCTTCACTTAAACGAATACTGGACCAGGTCCCCTACTACACTATGAATATAACTAGAAAGTTAAATGCAGATAAAATCAACACAGCTGATTTTCTGGAAACCTCCTTGCTTAGGGAGTAAAATCACGACTGTCTCACAGGATTTTCAAATTCAATCGTTTTTCACTAATCTCGAAGCAAAAGTAAAACACGATACAACAATGTGAGAAGAAGTTTTTAAATCTCACTTTACGAATAGCCTATTGCTTTAACAACCTAAGTAGAAACCAATCTACCCCTAACTATCCCAACTGGACAACCTAGAATTTAACACTACCCACGTGATTCTTTAAAGTTGCAGGACAATAGTTTACAATTTAAGAACAGAGAATATAGTCTTAAACAAGCTACACTAAAAGCTCATAGATTTCCTGCTGTTCTTGGAATAATTCTACTTTATTTGCTGCACCCTTTGCCAAATGCTCTTGAAAGTTTCTCTTTCAAGTTGCAAACTAGTGCGATGATGTTTAAGAAAACTGCCGTTTATGTGGACAAAGGTCACTTTCCTTAAACTCTTTGCCATTTGTTTGGAGAAGATCTTCACTTCTGACTTCATCGGAAGAGTGCACCTACTTTCTGTACCGTCTCAGCTGGATTCAACTGGCTCGTCCATTGAAGAGCCGGGTACCTTACAGGTCCCTGGGTTTGTTTCATCTTCTCAATCATCTTCAACCTCGAGTAACAAATCTGGCACCTTTAGCAGAGGTCCCTAGTTTTGGTCAAATCATCAAAACTGCAAATAACACAACAGCCTTTACACAAAAAATAATTCAACAACTCTGGACAAGAATTGAGTCCTAAGCTCCACAAAAAAAAACACCTCTCTTCAACAAATAAGAATTCTCTTTTAGACTAACTCTTTCACTCTATGTTTTTTTTTCTTGTATATTCTATCTCAAACCAAATGAAGATCACCACTATTTATGCTAAAAGAATTCTTTCTAGCAATAAATACGAAGATAAATTGTGTAGTAAATAGTGAAAATAATAATCTTAAGAATTATATATATTACATATGTTACATAGATTACAAAGAATAAAGAGAGAATAAGGAGTGAAATGTTATGGAGAAATAATGGTCCTAGATGACCATTACACACATGCTAAAGAAACCAACGGACACTAGATGCATATCACATTAAGAGTGATATTTCTAACTCCTAAAATGCATGCAACATGCTCACCTTACATAGTAAGGATAGTACTGCCAAATGGACAAAGGTGCAAATTAATATAAAAAATATTAAAATGCTAACAATCCAACATCATCTTTAATATTGTAAGAAAATAGTAAAATTGTTGGAAATAAATTAACATATTTCTTTAAAATGATTAAATTTTTAGATAATGCGTAATTATTTTTTGAAGAATCCAATATAGATATATATATATATATCTTGATCAAAAAATTTATAGTTGTTATTTTTAGAATTCCACAAAATCAAATAGTAAGAAAATAAAAAAATTATGAAAAAACGTAAAGAAAGAAAAGAGTAGAAGAAAATACGGAAAAATGAAAAGGAGAAAGAAACGAAACTTTTAGCACATTTTTTTTTGTAAGTGGGACTCCAATTTTTTGGGTAGCATGAACTGAAATTAATAATTATATGATGAATTTTTCAGAAGTGATTTTGATATATTCAAAGTGATTTTATTTTTAAAGATATTGTGGGTACAAAAAATAAATAAATTTATTCAATCACCCTCTATTTTTCAGCAAAATTACAAAAAAAATAATTAAAGTTAACTATTTGTGTTAATTTTTGTCAAAAAGATGCCCTACCAAATATGTTTTCCGTAAAAACAAATATAGTTGCAGCTGAAAGTAAGTAGCAATACATCAAACTATAGAAGGTGAAAACTACAAGGACCACACAATTTTATATTGAAGTGGTGGTAGATTTGTAGTCATATCAACATTTTATTTAAATTTGACGTTACAAGAAGAAGAGTAATTGTGACCCTACTCCATCATTTAGGGGCAGACTAAATAATTGGAAGGACTACTACTTCTCTCAATTCGGAGAATTGCTATCGATTCATCATATCTATTTCATTTTTTAATTATATTATTATTATTATTATTATTATTATTATTATTATTATTATATAAATTATATAAAATTATTAATAATGTTCACAATTATTTTCTAATATAATATCTTTATTTTACAATTTTTGTAAATGAGTTTCCATAAAATATATTTTTATTTAAGGTATAAATTAGTTTTATTATAATTTATAACTATTATAATAATACATAACAATCATAAAATGAAAACTATGCGTGTAAATGAGTAATTAAATTATAAAAAAAACATCTAAGTTTATTATTGATAAGTATACTACTTTCATGTCGAATTTTCATTTTTTTTTCTAGCTTAAATTTTTTTGTCATTTTAAATATTTAAATTAAAAATATAATTATTTTTCACTATGAAGAATGTATAATATTTTCTTTCATCGATGATTTCTTTTTTTAGTTGAATTACTCATTCAAATGTATAATATATACTACTTGCTTGCAGTTTATGTAATTTAAAAAGCGGTAAATATGAATTTATATTTCATGAGGCTTTTTAAAAGATTTTGAATTATATAGATTTTGATTATGAAAAAATATATATTTATTTTATGAAATAAGATAATATAGATAAAATAATAATAATATAATATTAAAAACGGGAAAAAAGATTTTTTTTTATTTAGTGAAAAATAAAGCTGTCGATTTCAGTTGATTTTCTCTAAATATGAAAATTCACTCTATTTTCTCATAAAAATAGAGAACTATAGACTTTATTAACATCAAAATAATTTATCACAAAATATATGAACAAGGGGGAAAAAAGGTATATTTTATGAATAGTGTCATTCCCCACTATAAAAAACAACTCTTTTCTTATATCTATCGTAAAAAAAAAGGGGGTTAACTTGGGAGGACAAGCTTGTATTCTATTTGTTTCATTCAATTCCTCTATCATCATTTTATTTAAATTACTTTAGTTGAATAATTAACTGTTGAATAATGACATTGTAGAGTATATTTCATACTCCTTTTATTCTATTTTATGTGATGTTTAAATAAATATTTTTAAAATTTATGGTCTAAATAATCTTTAAATATTTATGTGGTTAATAATAATAATAATAATAATAATAATTTAAAATTAAATTATTTCTAGTTATGATAAGATAACATTCTTTTTTAGATGAATTAAAAGAAGTGTTGCATATAAAATAGCCTATAATAGGTAATATAGCTATAGCTTAAGAAAATTGTAATTTGTAGCTACAGTTTTTTCACTTCTTGTTATTCACCTTATTTGTATAATCACTTGATTTATATAAATCCAGAGTTGAGTAATTCGGTTCCTAATTGTATAAATCTATAATATTGTGTATTCTTACCCTAGCTATTTGTATACAATTTGTAAAAAATAGTAATTAACGATCCTACTTGTCAAGCAAAATATACAAACGTAGTTATGAAAAAATCCTAAGTATATAAATACAGAATTTGAATATACTTACCCTATTAATATATTCGCAAGTAAAATATATAAAACAAAATTGCCATTGCAAACAAAATTATAGCTATAGAGCGCAATTATCAAAACTATAGTTATAGAACCTTATTATGTCTATTTTATTTGCTATTTTAGAAGTTTTCTCTTATTTAAACTAGTAGCAAATTTGAAGGCTGATTAAGTGCATGACTTTATATGGCAAAACAAGGGCAAAAAGTTATATAGGGCAAACCTAAAATTGTAGTGTAAATGGTGCCTTGAAATTAAAATGTACTCTGCCCATCTATTATAAGTGTCTGTTGGTGAAAGATTGAAATGACATGGTGATAAGTGATAAGGCCAAATATGATTTTTCATTTGACCAAATAAAGGTAACTCCAACTAGATATCACACACATCACCATCAGTACTTGAAAAAGTTAGCTAGTGGCATACACAGTGTCATCCAACCTTCTTTAAATCAAAACACTAAGATATGGTAAGATCCATACAATTAAGAGAGATGATGGATGATTCCTCTTGCTCTCATGAAACTCTTTCATCATGGTGTCATAATTTACAAGAACTTCCATTGGTTCCTACTAATCCTTGTTGTTGGTCTCAACAGTTTTCTGCTTCTAGGAGCCACAGTGAAGCTGAGAAAAGGCGCAGAGACAGAATTAATGCTCAGCTTTCTACTCTTAGAAAACTCATTCCCACTTCTGAAAAGGTAAATCTTTTAAAATTGAAACAAAAGCGATAAATATATTCATTAATAAAGAGTGTTGAATTCTTTGATGATATTAATTAATTGTCGTTCAATCTAATATTGTGCTACCAGCCAATAAAAATTGAGAAAGATAATTTGTGATAAACAGTTGAATTGAGGAAATTTTAGTGCAATGGTAAGGGGCCTCTCCATTTGCTGTTTGAAATATTGAAATTTTACTTGGTATGTTGTTGGTAAGGGGATTCTTGGTTTGTTTAGGTCATGAGTTCGAATCCACATGACTTTCAAGTATTTAATTGAATTTCGTTAATATAAATTTTTTATTTTGTCATGATTGATAACGAAATACATAATTTGAGTTGCAGATGGATAAGGCAGGTCTACTAAGGAGTGTTGTTGAGCATGTTAAAGATCTGGAAGGAAAAGCAAAAGAAATGAGCAATGTATTGAACACTCCAAGTGACATTGATGAAGTAATAATTGAGGAAGAAGATGAAAGTTCCATAAACAACAACAACATAGTTGTGAAGGTTTCTTTTTCGTGCGATGATCGGCCTGAATTGTTCTCAGAACTAAACAGGGGTCTCAAGAACCTGAAACTAACAACAATGGAGGCTAAAATAACTAGTTTGGGTGGCAGAATTAAATGCATTTTATCCCTTCAATCCATTAATGTTGTTTGCACTACTCATTCTATCAAACACTCTCTTAGGGTGTTGCTTGCTAGGATTGCTACTTCCCCTTCTACTTCCAATTTTCGAATCAAAAGCAAGAGGCAGAGGTTCTTCTTGCTTGCTACCTAATTATTATTATGCCTAAATTAAATTCAATTTCTTAAACCTTTTATAATACAAACCCAAAATCCTATTTCAACCTTTCTTGTAAATTTCTGTCAAAATTCATCTAGTATATGTATCAATCTTATTAGTGCATGTTTGAGATTTATGTTTATTTTAGCTACTAACAATTTAGTTATATATATATATATATATGATTATGAGAAGTAAAAATATGTCATCTGTCATCTGTCAACTTCACAATTTATTACATATAATACGATTAGATGGTAAATTATTATTATTATAATACCTAAAACGTAAGAATTTTTTAAATACTTAACTAATTATAATTTTCAAAATAAATATATACTAATTGAAGAGACCTATTTAATTGTTAAAAATTTCTATAATTAAATTTACATAAATTATACAAAAACATATTTAATATTTTAAAATTATTAACCATTTTTAGTACAACCTTTCATCTCCAGACAGACGGGCAGTCCGAGAGGACTATTCAAGTGTTAGAAAACATGTTGAGAGCATGTGTGATTGACTTCAAAGGGCATTGGGATAAGTTTTTACCTTTGTGTGAATTCTCTTATAATTATAGTTATCACTCTAACATAGATATGGAACCATATGAGGCACTCTATGGAAGTGGATGTAGATCACACATAGGATGGTTAGATGCTGGAGATGTGAAACCTTTGGGGGTTGATTTAGTGAAAGATGCTCAAGATCAGGTGAGGAGTATTCAAGCTAAGCTTCTATTAGCACAGAGTAGACAAAAGAAGTATGCGGATCATAAGGTAAGAGACATGGCATTTCAATTCGGTGAAAATGTTCTCTTTAAGATATCACCCATGAAAGGGGTGATGAGATTCAACAAGAGGGGTAAGCTAAATCCTAGGTACATTGGTCCATTCGAAATTCTTGAATGTGTGAGACCGATAGCGTATAGGTTGGTTTTACCTCCAAATTTATCAAGTGTTCATCCGGTATTCCATGTATCCATGTTGAAGAGGTATCATGGTAATGGGGATTATATCATTAAGTGGGACTCAATTGTGTTATACAAGGACCTCCAATATGAGGAGGAACTAATTGCGATTCTAGATCATGATGTGTGCAAGTTAAGGACCAAGGAGATTAAGTCTGTGAAGGTTTAATGGAAGTATCGTCCAGTTGAAAAGCTACTTGGGAGATCGAGAAGGATATGTGATACAAGTATCCTCAATTGTTCATTAAATCAAGGGATAATACCCAAGTACCCCCTCAACATATGCCTGAAATCTCAGAGACACACTTATACAATACTAAGGTCCTATTACCCCCCTGAACTTATTTTATTAATAATTTTTTACCCCTTTTCGACCTACGTGGCACTATCTTGTGGGCCCAACGATTGTTGACCTTTTTTTTAAAACTAGTGCCACGTAGGCTAAAAAGGGGTAGAAAATTATCTATAAAATAAGTTCAGGGGGGTAATAGGGCCTTAGTATAGTATAAGTGTGTCTCTGGGATTTCAGACATAGGTTAAGGGGGTACTTGTGCATTTTCCCTTAAATCAACTACTACTTCATTCCTTCCTTAGCCTATTTTTCCCAAGTTTATCACTCGAGGACGAGTGATGAGTAAATTGGTATCTATTGCAATGATTGGAATCCATCGTTATTGAAAAGCCAACAGGGAAAATTTTGGGGCCAAAAAACTTTTTCGTCGTATTTGGAATTTTTTCAACCTCGTCCAGATTTAGAAGAAATCAGAGTCACAATGGTGTAGGGAAATATGGTAACAATCGGGTGAACCATTTATGATTTTGATTTTATGAGTAGTTAGATAAATCGTTAAGGAATATGTACGACTTTATGGAATTGAATTTGGGTGAATAGAACTCTCGAAATCAATCTTAGATGTTAGAGTATTTTCTGTCGTGGGTTAGACGTCTATTTTTAAATGGGAATTTTGAAATTCTTTAGTTAGCTCTTTGTTTCATTTTGGCTGCTTTGGCGGGGGTTTGTGTCGTTCTGGCGTCACCATTGTCGTGGGGTGATGGTCGTTGGGGTGGGCAGGATGCGAAATAAAGTTAATAAACCCTAAAACGATCTCATTATGCCCTTTTTGACTTTTTGAGCTAAGAAATGAACCCTTGGTGACTCCTAACGTTCTCATCCATACTTGAGGACTAAAAGATAGTTTTTCACTCCCCGCTCATTTTTAACTCGAGACGTAACTAGAACCAGTTTTAATATGCGAGGAGGTTTTGATATAGATGTATCCGGTAACGAAGAAGAAAAGAAGACGAAACAACTAAATTGGATACTTGGGATCATGGGTTTGATCTAGGGATCATAGAATTGTTATAGATTTGGGTAATTAGCAATTGTTTGTTGATTTCCATGTTATTATGATTGTTTATAGACCAACAACAAGCGAAACTAATCCGGAAAGAGAAGGATCAAGTTTCTTAGGGTTTCAAGTTTATTTTGAGGTAGGTGATGGTTGTGATTCTATGATTGTGTGATGTATTCTTATTATTGCTTCATTATGATGCATGTATATATGTAAATGTTGCATTGTTGATTCACAATTGTTGTAAATGAGATAGATGAATCATTATATGTCTTGAATCACTTGAGTGTATGACTCTTGTGTTTGTGATTGTGGTGTGATGGATCAGATTGTCACGTTGCGACATAACTAACTTTGGATCGAATTGCCATGTTCCGATATAACTAACTTGGATTGGATTGTCACATTCCGGCATAACTAACTTTCTTTTATCTTATACTTCTGAGAGAATGGCCACGTCGAACTAAGATAGATTTTTGTGTCACACAGTTACTATGGGATCGTGTACCACGTTTCGGTGCACTAATAGTTTGGATTTGGGTTCCATGAGAGGACTAACTAATTGTGATAATTGTGAATTTGTTGGAGCATGTGATATTCAAATATTGTATATGTTTAATATATTGTATGATTATATTGGTGTATTAACTTGTTTATGTTGCACTTAGTGGGATAGCCGCGTGATCCTACCAATACACGGTGATTGTGTATTGATATTGCACTTGCTCTTATTTGTATTGAGTATAGGGCATCTTCCGGCGGCTATTGACAGACCTCGCTTAGAAAATTTGTGATCGGTTCTTCCGAATTCAAAGGTGGAGCTACCATAGTCCAAGCTGCCATGAAATTCTCTTTAGTCTATGTCCACCATTTCTGGACTTAAACATTTTCTCTAGTTAGTTATTTAGATGATTAGCTTAGGGTTGCATCCCTTCTTATTTTCGACTTGGACGTTTAATAATTTTGGTACATTGACTTTCAGGTTCTAGGTTGTGTAGTTTCACATTTTTTTAGTTAGCTCTTTGGAATCCTTGTTGAAGTTTATGAAAACTTCTTACTTAGTTTATTTAACTTGCTTCCGTAACTTAACTGCCTTAGTTTTTAGATTATCTATTTAGTTTGGGTCGTAGTAGTGGTTCTCCCATCAGAGTGTTAGTATGGGTGTCAATCATGACGGTCGGGATCGTGACAAGAGAAGTGCCTTGGAGAGTGACAATGGAGGTCAACTCAATTAATAGGCTAAGGAATGATTTGACCGTAAGAGTACAAATAGGAGCGTAAAAAATGAACCTAAACATAGGTAACCCACCCAACCCACTTAGAATTTTAAAGGTTGGACTCAAGATGATTTGAATTGGGTTTAATTTCAACTCATTTAAGCCTAATCCATTTGAAGAGAATCCTAAATTGAGCCTAATTCAATCTCCAATTTCAACCTGTTTTAAAATATTTTATTAAGACGTGTTACAATATTGAAGGTATGAATTAATATCTATTTAACATTTGTTAGGATTGATCTATCCATTTGTTACTTTTTAAAAGCAATTCTCGAGCTGAATTTCAAATTGTGATTATAAAAGTTAAATATCAATATGTTAAATCATTGAGATTAATCGAGTCAAATTGGGCGGGTCAAGACCCAACCCATTTTTCAGCCCATTTCAGTCTTATCCCATTTGAGCCCAAAGTAAACTTGGGCGGATTAAGATCCAACTTGACTTTTATTTCAACTTATTTTAATATCTCCAATTTCAATTCAACTCGTCCATTTGACACCTCTAAGTACAACACTCCTTTAGGGAGGGAAATATTTTTGCTAACTTAGTTTATGATTTTGCAAATAACTTTGAATACAACAACTTTCGGGTAGTTTCAGTTTAAGTAAACAAAAATTATCAACTGAGACAAGAAAAGCATAAGAATCAGGCCGGCGTGTCTTTTCACATCAACAATAAGTGAAATTTGAAATAGTTTATGTTGGTTAAATATACCATGCATTTGGTGAAAGCTTGTGGTTATGATATGAAACCAGGATTCACATGGTATCATAATAGATTCATTTTCTTTTGTATTATACATTTATTAGCTTCAAGTAATTCACTTTAGTTACATTAATATTTATTTTGTTAACTGTTGTGGTGGTATTAATCTTTGGATTCATTCAATGAAAAAAAAAAAGGAAAACAATGTTAAGGTAATAGTAAAGATTGAAGTTTCAGTCTTATCATGGTGCTGCAAAAAGCTACGAAAAGCTTAGAGTTGGTCGTATCTTCAGGTCATTGCGTTCACAACCCATTGATTTTTTAGAAAATTACTATATATTATCTTTGTTGGAAAGCTTAGACTAGGAGATAAGCAAAATATCAATTGAAGCAACAAGGGATTCTTAATTATAGTGATTAAGATCTATATTAGTCGAACTTTTTAAAAACTCAAGAATAACTCACATATTCGCCACGACAAAAAGTCAAATGCAACAACATAAGTAAGTGAAAAGTAGCAAAATGATTATAAGTGTGCTATTCGAAGTGTAACAAGCTTACCTTTAAACTACGGAAAGAATTAGGCTCCATGAATTTACACATCAAGAATTTGAGAAGAAGATGAGAACACTTTGAGCTATTTTACAGATATTTTTATTTTTTATTGTTGTAGTTTGTTTCCTTTCTGTTGGTCTTGGACCTTTTGTACTTCTAATTACTTATTTTCTTTTTGTTGGTCTAAACTCTAGGCCTTTTCTACTTCTAACTAATAATTACTTATTGTATTTCCTTAATAAATAATTTTTTTGCCTATTTGACCTCTAAATATTAAATGTTTTAATATAAAAGCTATATTAAAAAAGAAACAACATTAAAATTACAAATAAAAAAAAACTTATGTTTACTTTTTTTCTCTTTTTTCCATTTATACCTTTTTTCCATTGATTTTTATTTTTTAAAAATTACATTATATGGTATATTTTTTAAAAAATTAATCAAATACACAAATCCTTTAGATATGATACGAATAATTATCTTAAAATTTAAACTCCTTATATCTCTCACTCCCACGTCCTTCACCCACATCCACTGTGTCTCTCTTCCTCGATCCTCTCAATACATGTCTACATCTCTAAATTACAAAAGGAAATCTTGATAATCACCATTATACATGGAGGTTTGTTATTTTATTTGTCTCAATTTATATGATATTTTTTAATTTTTTGAGAGTCAAACAGTTTAAGTTTAACAAGAAATTTGCATGTGAAATTTTTAATTTTTTTAAATGAAATTTATATACTTATAAACTACGTAAAAAATATTATAAGTCACAATAATTAACAATTCGAAATAATTAAAAAATATATGAAAAATAAAGTGTCACTTAAATTGAAATGGTGTTATGTATCTTTGTTTTCATCCTTTTTAACGGATATATATTCCCTCATATGCACCTACACTCGTTCATATCAAGTCATATAAATGAGGATTACTCCAATTCAAACATGAATTGCTCCGGATTAAATATTCGACGACGGATTATTCAACATAAATAATTTGACAACCAAACTTGCAAATTCTATACAAAAAGTAAAATCAAAAGGCCAACAATATGCACCAAAATCTTATCAGCAAGAAGAGACAGATTAGAGTATGAAGGGTATTAGGCCTCTACTGAAGAGGAGAGAGATATGAAGGATATTATTAGATGTACACGTATCTAGTTAAGACTTCATGTATCTTAATTGAGATTATATGTATTTTTACGAAAAAATCAGTATTTTGTCGATTGGCGGTGAAAAGGGTTCGTAAGTTACTCAGAATTTTTTTCGTCCGTTTTATTTCCCTTTTCCCCTAATTTTGCTGACGGCCATAAGACATATTATTGTGTCCTAGTTTGGTTTTTTTGTTTGCAGGCTTTATTTAAGAATTCTTATATCTTATACTATGAACTACTCAATAACTCTCACTCTCGTGTAGTACTTACTATCTGAATTTGTTCTAAAAATTCTGCTATTTCAGTTTTATATACGATATATATATATTTAATATATTATATATACTATATATATATATATATATTATAATCTATATTATATATTGATAGTATATATATATATATACAAATTAGATGTTTACTATGTATTGGAGATTCACGTTTTTGAATATAAAGTACGGCAATGATATTTATAATAATACATCAAATTATAGATACAATAATATTAGATCGTTATTATAAAATGTAAATAAAATTATATATATTATATAAATAGATAAATGAAATAAATACTAGATACATATAATAAATATATGAAAATTATTGCATTTATTATTTTTTTTATAAATAATAATAAATTCAAAAAACAATAAAATGAAATAAATTAAACATAAATACACTTCTTTATTTTTGCCCTATATTAATTGATTTGATAAGTTTAAATTTTAAAAAATAATTGTCTATATATTCTGAAAATTCCCAATTACTCATCTGATTAAGGAAATGTTATAATTAATTAATAAATACATGTAATATCAGATTGTATAAATAGATACATAAAATTAATATTATTTCATATAAACAAATAGATGAAATAATAGATACATATAACAAATATATGAAATTTAAATGCATATAACAAATATATGAGGTTAATACTAGATATTCTATGAAATATAAATTTAGTGATATGATACTCATGTATTTAAGTACTTAATTTATTGGATCTATAGTATATTGATGACAGATACATGAAATTATTGAATTTATTATTTTTTATAAATAATATTAATGAATTTATTATTTCAAAGAATAATAAAATCTTTGAAATTGTTTATAAAAATAAGGAAAAATGCATAAGTACTCCCTCTTTGGGGTTACAAGATAGTGCATATAAGAGTCAAAACAACGTGAGGGTACACGAATAGTGCACTAGGTCAAAAAATGTACCAAATTATTATAAAAATAGTTTAGGTGTTTATTTTAAAAGGGCCTAGTATCGTTAAGGTGTCTTGAGATTTCAAGCATAGGTGAGGGATACTGTTGCATTACCCTATATATTTTCATTAAAGCAAAAATGTCCAAGATGAAAACATTTATCTTATTGATTTCATGTATACGAGTGTCTATGACAAATTTTTTTTTGAAATTGAAAATGTTATTGTCTATTCCTTCTAGGCCAATATAGTGAATTTTAAAACTTTATTGATAGTAAATTTAGTGATCGAAAGTTCAGTAATTTATGTCATTCTAACTATTTTTTGTTTTGAATGAATTGTTGTTAATTTTTTATATTTTGAATGAATTGTTTCTTTTATTTTTACATATGGTTAACAATCGATTCAAACTAAATCGAAACGGATAAATGTATATTATGTTTGATTTTATTTGATTTTGATAATTTTAAAATCAATCAAATTGATTTGATTTGATTTTGACAAATAATCAATCCAAATCAACCTGTAAACGCCTTAAATATTGATTTTAAAATTTAAAAAATACATACGTCTCACGAATTTAAATCAGATATCATATTCACAAAATATAATAGAGAAAGAAGGAAAAAGAAAGAAACAAAGAAAAGAAAAAAAGAAAAAAAAAGAAAGGAAAAAAAAGAAAAGAAAAAGGAAATTTCAAGAAAAAGAAAGTAGAAAACAGAAAGTAGGAAGAAGACCAAAAAGGAAGAAAGAAAAAGAAAGTATTATTTAAAAATATCAAATTCTTAGTAATTACTAGTACTTAAATTAGGTGTAGGATTTATCTTGTTTTTTTATCTAGGCTTTTCTACAACACAACCCGACCGTCACTGTTTGTGATCTATCAATTTTTCGCTTGACTAGAGTCAACTCCAGTCTTGGAAGGTGATTTAGTTCAAGGTGAATTTCACGTTCTATTTCTAAATTTGTGCATTGTTCCACATCTTCATCTGGATCTGGATTTTATTTATCCATCCTGTTCGTATGTTGAATTTTTTTTTTATGAACTATTAAATTAAATTTATTTAATTTATTTCGTCTCATTAATGAGTTATTCATAGGTTTTCAGACTGGAGATATAGAGTTAATTAATGTGTAATGTGGATGTTGTGATGCTCTGTTTTTGTCCTTTGCCTTTATCCCCTTTCCATATGGTGAGGTATTTTGAATTGGGTAGATGTTAGATTTGTATGTAATCCGATTTGTCTTCTTGTAAAACTTCAATATCATCTATCAATTCCCCAATTTCTGGTTTTTTATTTGTTTCTTTAGGATTACAGCTGGAATGAGGTTTTATTTTCCTTCCCCCCCAACTGTACCTCCCTGCTGATGCTGTGATTTTCTTCTTCTCTACTAACCTCTTTTGAGGAGACATAGAAGAGAGTAGCATCTTCAGTTTTGATTTGTTTGTGCGGTTTTGACTTGACACGGAAAATTTAAGAAAGTAAAAAATAAAAATACCCTTTTGATTTTTTGTGGAATATACGTAAAATGTATCAAAATGTTGAAATTAAGGATTTGTCATAGAAAGAAAGAGACCTACACTCGACAAAGAAATTAAATCGAAGGGAGTAATATACTTTGAGTCTGAAAATTTACATTGTGTCAGGCAACTCAGTTTAGCAAAACATATAGTACTAAAATATTGGATGTATTGGCACTCTCATTAAGTGATCCAGCCTAGGTGTTGCTGGGATTTTGTCTTTTTTCCAGTAAAATACTCCACTTAGAACCACTTTATGACTTCAGCTCATTTGAAGATTCATGTATAAGTTTGGCCATTTGCTATGATTGTCTTCAACTTTCGGTAATCTCTCACTTTTAATCCACTTTCATGGGTCTCCTAATTGAACATTATATGTGTGACTCTCTCTCTTTATAAGCTACATGTCATGTACAACACTTTACATTTAGGTGAGTGTAATCATTTCTTCTTCTATACGGATGTCAATATAAGGTTTTCGTAGTCTTGCACGTATCTTTCTTTTGGATTGATATAAATGTGGAGATGAGAGAGTCCATTTTTATAAATTCAGTACATGTTTTCTTTTGTAACATGTTTTGATCAACTGTGCTAAAAATTCTGTCTTATTATTAGCAGGAGTTTTGAGAAATTAGGATGAAGGCACTTATTCTTGTTGGAGGTTTTGGTACCCGGTTGAGGCCATTAACTCTTAGTGTCCCAAAGCCACTGGTTGATTTTGCAAACAAGCCCATGATTTTGCATCAGGTTAAATTTCTGTTTTAGCCTCGTTTATTTTACAGTCATAGCAATGATTCTTTTATAAAGATCATTCTAATATCAAACCTCCTCATAGAAATGCGCCTTTTAAGTAGATTCCTGATATTGTTTTCTATCCTTTTAGTTGATTATTTGAATTTTGACAACTTCAGCTTACTGTTCCATTTTGGACTTCATATTAGAAAATTGGATTGTTTGTCACCGAACATTTTAAAGTTTCAGGTGTCCTATGTCCTGGAATATCTAGGGCTTAATCATCCCTGCCTTTGCTAGGACATGATCCTAAAGGGGAATGGAAAATCTAAATAAGAATTCACTTGTGCCTTGCACACGTTCTATATGTTCTCCTTTCCTATTTTGCTGGTGAAAAATAAATTATGCTGAAGCATATCTTACTTAACACTTTTGTATGTTAGATCGAGGCTCTCAAGGCTGTTGGAGTGACTGAAGTGGTCTTGGCTATTAACTACCAGCCGGAGGTCAGCTTCTCTCTATTAGAGATTGTAAATATATAATGAGCAACGAAAAGAATATAAATGTTGGTTGATGCAGGTGATGCTGAACTTCTTGAAAGAATTTGAGACAAAACTGGGGATTAAGATTACATGTTCTCAAGAAACTGAACCACTTGGGACTGCAGGTCCCCTTGCTCTGGCTCGAGACAAGCTGGTAGATGATTCTGGTGAGCCATTTTTTGTTCTTAACAGTGATGTTATCAGTGAGTATCCTTTCAAGGAGATGATTGAATTCCACAAATCCCATGGAGGGGAGGCTTCTTTAATGGTGACTAAGGTGAGTTCTTAGTTACATTTTCCGTTTGAATTTCCATGATTTATGACGATGATGATGGGTATAATATGTATATATAACTGGTTGATACAGGTGGATGAGCCTTCCAAATATGGTGTTGTTGTCATGGAAGAATCCACTGGCCAAGTTGAGAGGTTTGTGGAAAAGCCTAAGTTATTTGTTGGCAACAAAATCAATGCTGGCATTTACCTGCTCGACCCTTGCGTTCTAGAGAGAATTCAATTAAGACCAACATCTATTGAGAAAGAGGTTTTCCCAAATATTGCTGCCGAGAAAAAGCTATATGCTATGGTCCTTCCTGGGTTTTGGATGGATGTTGGACAGCCAAGGGATTACATCACTGGTCTTAGACTGTACCTAGATTCTTTGAAGAAGAGGTCTTCACCAAAACTGGCATTAGGTTCTCACATTGTTGGAAATGTCATAGTGGACGAGACTGCGAAAATTGGAGAAGGATGCTTGATTGGACCAGATGTTGCGATAGGCCCTGGTTGTGTGATTGAGTCTGGGGTTAGGCTCTCTCGTTGCACTGTGATGCGCGGAGTCCGTGTTAAGAAACACGCATGCGTCTCAGGTAGCATTATTGGTTGGCACTCAACCGTTGGACAATGGGCTCGTGTTGAGAATATGACCATTCTTGGCGAAGATGTTCATGTTTGTGATGAAATTTACAGCAATGGTGGAGTAGTCTTACCCCACAAGGAGATCAAATCTAGCATCCTAAAACCAGAAATAGTGATGTGAAAACAATATGTTATATGTTGTTCAGTTTTCAAAATGTAATTTTCTTTTTCTTTATTTGGTTGGTTTTCAGTTTCATCTTCTTCAATTGTAAAAGTATGGGAAAGTTGAGCTATGTAAGGCAATAAGCTGAAGAATCGCTGTTGTGAAAGGTTTGTCTGTTTGTAATTTCCAATGTATATACAAATAACGAACTCTATTAGAGCTTCTCTTTAAATATTTGTATTAATGATGTATAAATTTGCGCTTCCAGTTATGAGGGCACTCGTTAAAAATTAAGAAAAACAGCTAATTCCTGTAAATTGATCTCTAAATGACAAAATATGCCTCAAAATATAGTAAGGAGTACTGTTCATTCAATTCTCTACAAAGGGTTTCATAAAGATTCGCAAAAAAATCGATTGAAAACTATATCACTAAAATATTTATGAAATAGCACACAAAAATCGAGAAAATTGTGTTATTTCACTAAATTGGCTCCAAAATGCCTCAAAGATAGTGTATGCATGTATTGTTCCCTCCAACTTCTGACGGAGGATTCCGTAATAGTTTTTTAAAAAAAATTAGACTAATACACATGAAAGTTGAAAAAATCACCTAATACTTGTAAATTGACCCTAAATACCCAGTAATCCCTCAAAAAAAGTGAAATTGTATGTACTACTTCCATGAAGGTTTCGCGGAAAAATTCGATCGAAAATCAGAACACCAAAATATTCATCGGCTAACACACACGAAAAATTGAGAAAATCATCTAATTCTTGTAAATGTCATCTACTATGTTTATGTATCAATGATTGTGTTTGTATATCTGCATAAAATTTGAATTTGTATACAATTTAATCGAGTTAATATACAATTGAGCCGAGTTAAAATATTTATACTTGTATATCAAATCTCTTTCTCACCTTATAAAATATTTATATTTGTATAATTTTTGTTTGTATAAAGGGGGAGAGAGAATGACAAAAGAGAAATTGGGCAGGGGAAGATTTATATTAGTATAAATTATAATAAATGTATAGGATGGAGAAATATGTATTTTTATTTGTATATACAGTCTCCATCGCTTTATAAAAAGCAAATGAGAGAGCAGTGTGAGAGCGAATTGAGAGTGGCGAGCGAGATTCAGGAGAGAGGTGAGAATGATAATATGTTTGTTACAAATTAGAATTGAATGAAACAATAGTTATAGCATTTATTTTGAATAAATAATTTGTTACAGTGCACAATATTTCTTATATTATTTACATATATAGATAAACTTTTTTTTGTTAATAAATTATAATTTCCCGAATTTAATAATATCGTTTGATAAACTAAGCTGCATAACTTGATAGTTTCACCTTAAATATACAAAAAAAATTATACATATGTTATAAACATATTTTATTATAGTGAATGTCTAATTATGTGGAAATCCTTTTAGGACATGGTTAGGAATCCTACTTGCGGACCAAGTTAGGTTTCTCCTATAAATAAATAGAGTTCTCTTCATTGTAAATCATATATGTGAATCTCTAAATATATCCCCAAGAGAAATAATAAGTCTCCTCTTTTCTCTATTTTCTTATTATTATATAGTTTCATAGCACATTATCAATACGAGTCTCTAACCAATTGAGTTGTCTAATTCAAGTACGTATTACTACACCCATTTTTTTTTTGTTAGGTGTCAAAATTGGGAATTTGATGTGTACGAGGAGAGAACATATAAATAAATATACAGTGCTAATTCGCTTGATAGAAATACATTGATTCAAGCATATAGGTTATATTATGAAAATCGTTGTCACGACTCAAAATGAGTCGTGAGTGGGCACACACTACTCCCTAGGTGGGCGAACCAACACATTAAACCCCAAAACATATACCAATAATTCAACTATAAATAATATAAATAATGTGTGGAAGCTCCAAAAACTTATTAAGTACCCAATTTAGACTCAATTTCCGAAAAGTTTAATACTGTATTATCAAAAATCTGATAGTCATCACGTCCCAAGGCATTATGTTCAAATTACCAAAGTGAAGAGTGTTTAAGAAACCAAAATAAGCAAAAGATGGTCATGTCCGAAATTCAAGACATCAAGACGGAATGAGAGAATCCAACACGGATAGAATAAGCTCCCCTGAACTTGATGTGCTGGGGTGACTACTAGAGCTGTGGGCGAAGTCGAAATCGATGGACCACTGTGCACTCCATAATAAAAAGAGGAAGAAAATACAAGTAGGGCAGTGACAAGACACGTACTGAGTAGATCAATCGGGGCAACTACCCAAATAGAAACAAATTATTAAATAATAATATAAATATCAACTACAATACTAACAGGTGACAAACAACAAACACATGACCGAGTGACAACAATACAATAATAGGTACACCAGCAATAACAAACATCAAGCCACATCTAAGAGGACTATACCCTCCACACCATACTCATTGGAAAATAGGTTCTTTGAGATTAAGTGATATTAAGTTACTCAAGATTCCTGTCGTAATGTTATTGTGTCGGAACGTGACATCCGATCCATATACCGTATTGGACGTGACACTCCAATCCCATAATACCGTGTCAGAACGTGACACTTGATCCATACTCTGTAAGGTCGAAAACGTGACACTCCGATCAACTATTCCCCATATTTTATTTAATCAAGCCTTCTGGATTCAAGGCGTCATTTATGAGAGGGTGTTCAAGATTAGAAATTCAAAACCAGTCTCATAATTTTTAGGTTCAACCACAAAACCATACAATAAAAGACATACAACCAACAATCAAGTACATAGGAAACTATAAATCAATTAATAATATCCAATCTCTATTGAGAGTTTATCTATCAAATAGAAATAAATCATAACCTACTTCTACCGAAGAACCGAAGGCAATCAAGCTACTTCTCCAATATTTTTCCTTTCCTCAATGCCTCCAAATTTTTCCAATTTGTAAGTTAATGATTCTATGAAAATCGCGTTACTATATGTATATCCTAGACCCAATATCCTAAGATTTTTTAAATAATCATCCATCTGAATGAGGAGTGTTGTACTTTTCTAGATGTACAATTTGTATTTTTGACAATATTTTTTTGCATATTTATTTAGATAAAAAAAGTATAAAAATCATTCATTAGATTATCATAATTTTGATAGCATATAGAAAAGCATTTTCAAATTAAAATTTAGTACATTGTAACTAAGGACCCATATGATTATGCGATATATTAAAGAGAAACTTTACATAAATGACAATAATTTTAGGATTATTAAATTAGAATAGTCATATGTGTGATATTTAAATAAAATAACTATACTTTTACTTTAATCTAGCCGTATTCTAGCCAATCCAATTTTCTCAATACATACTATCTTTATAATTATAAGCACTAAAATAACGGTAAATTCTTATTAACGTGCAGTGTCTTCATAACCGTTCAAAGTTTAAAATTTCATTTAATCAATTAAAAATTGTCCGAAGTTTTATTTTGGATTACTCGTATACAAATAAAAATTTGGGGACATTGAAACGTAGAATCCACTTTATAAAACACGACAATACTTAAATCAACCATTTTGATTGCTGAATTGTTTTCAAAACTTTTATAAAAACTGTTAGGATGGATAATCAATGTAATGGTGCAAAACAATTCAGGATGATATGTGTATTATCCATTAATGGAATATGAAAAATACAAAGATACAGTGGAATTACAAATATAAAGAATAAAGTGGTATTAAAGTATGAATTAGATATTTGTGTCTTATTAAACCACAAAATCTGGTTTACTACTAATTATACTTTCTAATACTTATATAAACGTTGTTGCTAATTTTTTTAGGGTGCACAGACAATACAATTGCACAGAAAAAATGAATAAACAATTCAAGAATATATTTAGAATATGAAAAATATTAAAAAGATACAGTGAATATAAATACACAAGACTACAAGTTGTATTAAAGAATGAATACATATATTGTGGGCATTCAAAACCTACAATATAATTCTAGTAAAACAGTGTGCTACGTTTCTGTTAGGCTTGATACATGAATACGATTTATTACTTTTTTTTAAACAGCAATTTGAAAGGAACTTATAAACTAGTTTTAATTGATTTGAAATAGTAAAAGAAAAAAAGGTTAGAGAAGAGAGAGAATCAAGATGATGTAGTAAAGTGGACATTAGATTGATATAGTGCTCTATGCCGTATTATAATATGCTAGTGTGTATAAACTCACTTTTTGTATAAAAGTACTAGTATAGCTGTAAATATAAAAAAAATTTAATTTAAACCTATAGCTGACGATACACCACTTATAATCTATGTTAGCCAATTAATTTGATTTATTTAGTTTGTAATTAATAAATTTTCTCTTTTTTTTATTAACTATAACTGTGAATTAATTTTTTGCTTTTAAAAATCATTTCACCTCATGATTTTGAAATTTTTAAAATTTCAATCTTCTAAATATAAAATGTAATAAAATCAACATTGAATCGCATGTCCAATCGCTAACTACTTAAGTTTATGTGATAGCACTGAAACTATCCTCACCTTTTTTCCGCTTGAAATGCTCAACATAATCCTTCTAACCAATAGCAATTAATTAAAATTAAAGCAGCAACAGTTAATATAATTTTGAATTTTAATAAAAATAAATTTTGAGTTGAATATGAGATAAAATTTATTCGATAAAGGTGGAAGTGTTTAACTTGAACTTTAAATCATAATCACTTCTAACAGATTAAATTATGTTAGGAGTCTTCTTTTAATCTATATTTCATTTTATTTTTTTCTATGCATAGCAAGACTTATCATTCTACTTTCAACTTAATACAAAATTAATCCATTATAAAAATTTAAGTAGATATATTGTCAATTAATATTTTTATTAATATAAAATTCTAATTTATAAGAAATTAATGACTCTATTTATATTTCATAATGAATTAAATCTAAAAATGAAAAAATCATGGACAATAGAATAAAAGTTCTGAAATTAACTGAATTTCAGGAATAAGAAAAATGCATATTGAAACTAATGTACAAAACGGTAGGTAAATTTCATTAAAAAATAATATAATAGTTAAATTTTTACAAGATACTATTGTTTGAGATATCACAATTTACAATGACTAAAAGAGGTTTTACATTATCCGTATAATAATTCTAAAAATAACTATTACCAATACACTATTAAATATATCAAACGAAAAAACATATTTACCATCCCTAATAAGTGTAGAGATATTTGTAGTATATTTTCATTTCTTTCCCTTTCTTTTACGTCTTTTTATTTTAAAGGATAAATCATAAAGAGAAACGTGAAAAAAGAAAAGACAACAGCTGTGATTAGCCAATAAGCATTTTACAATTTTACGTTCACTATGGTGACACGTGTCAAAAAGTTATCGAATATAATTTTTATATAAAGAGAGACTACATACTTTTACCATAACATTATATATCATTATGGTCTAGAAGAAGAGCTGATCTCCAGATCTGGCTTCTTAATTATTATCTTTTTTTTTTTATTAATAGAAGATTGATTGATCGATCGATCGATCTTCCTTTGGATTATATTTAATGCTTCACTGTCTTGTTGACGAGATTAATTAAGGTTCTCCATCAATTCGTAACCATGAAGCTATATAAAATGTATACTCGACTTGCTCTTTGATGTGTAATACAATTTTGAATATTACATATCTGGATCGTTGAGAACATTAATTAGATTTCTTTTTGTATTTTCGAAATGAAAGGAGCTTCACTGTCTTGTTGACGGATTTATTTAAGTTCCGATCAATTGAACATTGAAGCGAACATGTAGAATATGTATTGATCAGCTTCCCCTTTAACTTCTATTGTGTAATCTCCTTGACATTATAACTTTGGGTGGTTGATCACATTAATTTTTTTTTTCTTCTCCTTTAATTTCAGGTTTATCTTGACTTTTTCTCTTTATTTTGAGAAAATTATTTTTGCTATAATTTACTTTTGCGTTTGATTGCTGATTAATATTTTGGATTTTGTTTTAAAATCTAAATAGGCTATAACTTGATCAATATCCTTTTTTCAACAAAAAATCGATTTGTTGGTAGGCACAATATTAAATAATTACACAAATAAAATAAGCTATAATAATTTTTGTTAATCTCGTGAAGTAGGGTTATAGTGGAGAAGTAGGTTTTCATTCAGTATGTCAAGTTTGTATCCTCTTGGGTACAAAGTCATTTTTATTTTTAATCAAAGGTGTTGAGTTTGAATCCTCTTGGATACGAGATCACTTTTATGAGAAGGTGCTTCATTGCTAATGTGAGACTTTCTGACATAAGTTTAAAATGTGAGACTTTGTGACATAAATTTAAATTTAACCAAACTCTAATATAAATTTGAAAATTCCATTGAGATGCTGTTATTCAAATCCCTTCTCGGTTATCCACTTTCCACTCAACAACAATTTCATTTTTGAGTAAGTTGATACTCCCTCAATTTCGTAGGACTTGTTCAAATTACTAAAAATTATATACCACAAATTATTTTGTTAATTTATAAAATTATGATGAAAATTAATTAACTATTTTTATCCTTCCATTAAATTAATTCTTCTGGAAGATATAAATATTGTAATCTGTTTTTTTTAATAAAAAGAATTTATTGTTAATTTTTGTATGAATGGTTAACTCACATATACAAAAGTATTAAAAAGATTTTAAACATAAATTAATAAATACTCAACTTATTTTTTCTAGTTTCTTATGTAGTATGTGACAAGTTATACTAGATGAAGACATTTAAGTATTTTTCTAAACAATATTTTTTCACTATTGTCCTTTTGTTATTTTTGTAAAAGTAGTGTAATTTATCCAAGAAAATGTAAACTTCATTAAAAGGATGAATATATATTTAAAAAAAAACCCAAATATTTATTTTACAAGTTGTAGACTTGTTGGAAATTCAAATAATCCGTACACAGAATAACTTTTATTTCTTTAGCTTTGCCCTTTTGCTCATTAGTTTACACAATAACTTTTCAAAAGTGCCGTTTGGCCACAGATAAATTGGGGAAAAAACTTGAAAAGAAGATTGAGAATTATAGTTCGTTCGGATTGGTTTAAAAGAAATTAATTTTTAAGTTAAAATAAAAAGTTAAATTTTAATATTTTTTAAGTCAAAATAAAAAGTAGGGTGATCTACTTTTGGTTTTTTATTTATTTTAAAGTTATTTTTGACGGTGTCAAACACTTCCTAATTTTAAGTCATTTTTTGACTTATTCTAAGTTATTTTTGTATTTGTTGAACTTTTTCAAAAGTTAAAAACTAACTTAAAAGTAAGGAATATTTACTTTTAGGTCAATTTTTGACTTCTAGAAGTGTTTGACAAATATAAATAACTTAAAATAAGTTAGGAAATGTTTCACAACTTTGATGATAACTTAAAGTAAATTTAAATGACTTTAAATAAGTTAAAAAATTAAAAAATGTTATACCATTTTTGTGTTTATAGTGAATGTCTAATTATGTGGGTCCTGTAGGATATGGTTAGGAATCCTACTTGGGACCAATGTAAGGTTTTCCCTATAAATAAAGGGTTTTCTTCATGTAAATGAGATTTGTGAAAGATGTGATGAATCATGATGAAATAATTCAAGAGAAATAGAAGTTTTTTTTTCTTTTTACTTTCTTTTTCCTTCTAAATTCTAGAGTTTCATAACACGGTATCTAGCACGAGGGGGGGGGGGGAAGGGGGGCGGAAGAAGAAGGAAGAAAGACGAGAAAAGGGCAAAGGAGAGCTGGCGGCAGAAGGGATACAAGAGGAAAAGGAGGATAGGGACCGGGACGGGGAAGCGACGCGAAAAGAAGAAGGCGAGAAGGGAGGTGGAAGAATTGACAGAAGAAATTTAGTGAAAGAATGTTTTTCACCTTTATATGAGGTTGTGATTATTAAAAAAAAGGCTATAGTTAGTAAACTAACTTAATTGTTGATTCATAAGACTAAAAAAATCTAAGTTGTGGTATTATGATGTACGAGCATATTAATGATCATCAAAAGTGATAAAATTAAATTATTTTGACGGGCTTGAGGTTGGCCTCATTGGGGTAAGACGATAGATTTAGTTTTATAGCACCAAAAGAATAAGACGATGGATTTGTTTAATCGCAAAAGAGGGGGTAAGACATTGAGGTAAAGTCATGATGGCACCATGATGATAAGATATTTGAGTTCAAGATCTATCAATTTATTGCTAAAACACTTTTATTAGATTAGACATTGACTGTGAGTTAAATGCACTTATATTTGATAATATAATAATGACTAAAGAAAAAACTAATGTGTTTTGATGAGAATCAGGTGAAATTACTTGAATTTTGCCTAATTATATAAAGTGATGTGGTGTATGTCGTGCATAAATATTGTCTGAACGAGACAAGTGATTGAATAATGCACAAAATATGGATTTTTAGGGTATAAACCTATCATAATTGATAAGCTCACAAGTTTTGGTCCATAGCAAAGCGTGAAAAAATCTGATAAATGCTTAAAATCTGGCCATTCTTAAAAAGGAATGAGGGTGTAAGCCAACATGCTAGTCAGAGATGATTGCGACCTTGGTCAATGAGTGGTATACCAAGATGTCTCTAGGAAACAGGTATCATAGAAGTTTCAGTTTTATTGCGGCTGTTGGACAAGGAATTAATGTAATTGCGGAACATTCTATGGTAAATAAGAAGTTTACTAATTTCAGTAATTTCTTAGTTTGACACGAGTGTATGGGACATCGTTGTCTATAATGTTTAGACGAATTATGGAAATTAAAATGGACTTTCATGCAAGAAACTAAAATGTCTTTTTTAAATGGTGATGAATTCTTACCACTACTGGGTAGCAAGGCAAGCTATGTGAGAACAACCATAAAGAAAGTTGGATTGAATTTTTTGTTGTTATAGGAACTAATAGACTATTTGTGGACCTAGTCATCCACCAAGGGATCTTTAGATATTTAATGCGTCATACTAAACTTATTGTTTCTTCTATAATGTTCTTATGTGTGTCCATTATTAGGTGGACCTAGTCATCAGCAATTTCTTCATTTAGTTAATTTAATTAGGGATCCGACTCACCTACTACGAGGGGTTAAGTATTGAGAAGAAATAAATTAAAAAAATTCTCTTGGAGTAATAAAATTGAAATTTACTCATATCAATAGTAAATCAGAAATAATTAAAGCAAAAGTCCCATGGCGTAGTAAACTTGGGTTTACGAGTACTAATAATTTATTTGTTGGCATGCATATTTGATTATCCAAAGAGGTGCATACTGCGTAATAGCATACATGAATGAAAAATTGGAAGTGTTCAGAATTTTACGTGCTTGTCTGCGATAAAAGTTGATTGGATCAATTAAGAGTTGCGACTAAAATCCCTAATTCGAAAAGATAGAAGGGGAATATGGGCACATCACCTATCATTGATATGATAAAAAGCTGCCTCAATAAGATAATCACATGTGTGTTTGTTGTCAAACATGGAGTTTGACATTCACAAAATGTTGTGCACAAATAATTGATGTAAGATCACAATTTCAAAATATGTAATAGACAGTTTTCGTGATAATATTGATAAATACCAAGATGATGTGACATTAAATGTCCAAATCGTAAAATATTGTTATGAAAAATAACGTTTCATAGTTTGTATGAATACATATTGACATACAAGTAATTGTACGCATAGATCGATTCAATTATGATCAAATTTTCTTTAATTGTTTGTCGGGGACACCCAATAGGTTTCATATGATTCATTTGAGTGTGCAATATATGATTATGAATATATATGATTGCACAAAGATATATCTCCCAAAAGATTGCCGAGGTATATGTTAGGTATTGTCTAAACATAAGGGGGAGATTGGGAGATTAGAAGCAACACAAAAGTGGTGGGTAAATACCCTATTGAATGCCCTTAAGGATTAAAAGCTAGAAATACATGAGCATTGATACACATAACAATTCTAAATAAATAATCCTAGAAAAGGGGGAGGATCAAAGAATCAAAATGATCATAATAAGGGACAATGTGCTCTTGGAGAGCCTACGACATAACACTTTATTGAAACCTCATGAGAGGGGTAGTACCTAAAACTAATGAAGTGATGAGATATCAATAAGTTTGTGTATTGTGAATCGATTACACAATAATATATCGTTGACGATATCTTTGAATACCATAGCAAGCAATATGTAAAGATTATGGAGGATATGAATTTGACATACTATTAAAAGCATACTTGTATAGCAAGCATACTTTGTATAGAACACTTTCAAGGTTTGAAAAGTGAATGATGCATTTTGGTGAGGTAAAATTATTGACTTGCAAACTAATTTTTTTCCCCCAACTTTTAGAATATATCTACATTTATATGGATGTTGTCACTTGACAAAATTAATAGAAAAGTCATGAAGGATTCAAAAATCTAAAGTATATGCAAGTTTTTGGAGAAACTTGTTTATAATCTTGATAAGGATTATTAAATCGATTCAAAAGCATGAAGATATACAAATATTGTTTAGCACGTTGATAACTGAAACTCTTGAAGAGTTTCAAAAAGGCAATAGTATTTTGCGAAAAGAAGTTAAAGAGGAATGCAGAAAATCTTGATCTCGAAGGAAAGATTCATAAAAGTAGATAGCTGAAAAATAGTTCGTCAGATTTTTTACTCATGAGTCCCAAGCAATGGTGATATGATATCAACAGCAACAGGTATTTCAAAGTAACATTTATCCTTGATTTATTCACCAAGTATCTATCAACTACAACTGTCAAGGAGATGATGCACAGCCTTGAAAACGAAGAAGTTCTAGTTATGAATTGATGTTCTCATAAGGGGGAGTTGATACACGATGTGTACTCTTTTCCCTCAAAGGGTTTTGTCCATTGGTTTCCTTGTAAGGTGTTTAATGAGGGGCCTTCGTAATTTTTTGGTTGTAGATTATGTGTACTCTTTTTCCTTCACTAGATTTTTTCCCACAGTTTTACTAGTAAAGTTTTACGAGGCACATAATCTACGACCATTAAGGGGGGAATGTGTTATAACAATTTGTGTTTAAGTGAATGTCTAAGATGTAGAGTCCTTGTAGATATGGTAGAATCCTACTTGGGACCAAATAAGGTGTTCCAGTATAAAATTAAAGAGTTTTCCTTATTGTAATTGAGATTTGTCAAAGATCTATGAATCCTGAATATACTTCAAGAGAAATAAGAAGTCTTTTTCTTTTCTCTCTACTTTTTTTTCTTCTAAATTCATATAGTTTCATAACAAAAAATAAGTTTTCCTCTACTTTTTGTTTACTTAAAAATCATTTAAGTTTGACTTTATAATTTAATTTAAAAAGTTAATCTTGCCAACCTAGAAATAATTAAAATTGAGAGTAATTTATCTTGGTAATTGCAAGCTTATTGACTTGCAGTTAAGATACTAAGGCAAATATGATAAGCTTATGAATATCCATTAAAGAAGGATACAAAAATGATTTTGTTTGTCGTTATATTTTTACGAAAATCATAATCTTTCATATTGTTTTGCATGATTTGAATTAGAATTATTAAAGAATTTTTAAAGGCAGATTATTTGCTAAGAGAAATTAAAATAAAATCAATTGCATATTATGAATAAAAGCTTGATATAAGTTTATATATTCTAACAATTGTTATCATGTTTTTAAAAATATATGACATTCATATGACCGAAATACAGGTTCAATCCAAAGATATTATCTATTTTCATAAAGAGTTAATATCATACAATGTTGCTTTATATGATAGTCAAATATATAAAAGGAAATCATTTCTCAAAGTTACAAAATGATACTTTGAGCGTTTAAATTAAAAAATTCAACCCAGTTACTAAATATCTATATTAAATTAACCACTAACTAAAAAAAATATAAATACTTCTCTAGTTAATCTCTTGTTACAAATTCATATAAAAATTAAAGAAAGCTCATAGTGTAATATAATAAATACAGCCTGTCCCAATTAATTTATAATTTACAGAAAATTTCTTATAAAGGTCGGCGTTTGATACATGGATACCAACTGATACATAGTAATTGATACACAATAATTAAATAACTGTTGAGATAAAAAGGAGGAAAAATGGAATAATCAATTCGGCTATTTAAATTAACTTAAGTTACGGCTAACTGACATTAAAGGACCATATTTAATAAGGGGTTGGGTAATTGAATCACATGTTACAATTTAAAATTCAAGATTATTATCTACATTGAAGAAAATTTTTATGAATATCATTGAAAAGAGCGAGAAATACGTGGTAATTAATTTTGTTATTGGCTGCACATGCTGATATATCATCAATTTTACTGAGAAATTAGAAATTTGGGTCATCAAGTGCAGATGAAAGTTACAAAAGCATGGAATCGTGGTGGGGATTCAATTTCGTTTTTGAATCTCAAAGCAGCAATTGCAGCCGAGTTGGATATCGATGAATGAAGAAAAACTATTGAAATTTGTTACATCGTAGAAGGTAACTCGTGTCCGATGAAGATTAAAAATAATATGGGTGTTAAACTATATCTAGAAGTGAAAAAAATGAGTCAGGATGGGGATTTGGAATGTGATCCATTATGCGTTGACACAAATTGAAAAGATTGGGGTATTGTACAAAACTTTGATGGAGAACATGTGGAGAAGAAAGAATTACAGTGAGAAGGCAAAACTAGATACACAAGCTCTGGCGATGGTTGAATCCAGAATATGTGATTCGTATGATAATAAAGAATTTGGAGTTACAAATTTTATAATCAATTCAGAAAGTGTAGAGGTGAAGACATGTCAGATATATAAGTATATAGCAACACTCGTAAATGTAATGACGAAATATAAGATAAAGCACAACTTCAATTGCAAAGTAAAGAGATCTGATCAACAAAGGTATGAGAGTATTTGAAATTTATAGATCTGTAAATGCTAATACAATTAGTGTGTTTTAATGACTGATACATTAGATAAAGTCTGTGATTTGGTGTAGATATTCAAAATGAATTTTGGTTAGAGTATTCCTTTGATACATTAGTGAATATGGGTTAAGCTAGCGTTGTTGAAAACCATTAGGATTTTATAGAAACAGTCATTATGATTAGTTCGTTTGATACTTAGAGTTAAATCAGTGTTGTAATGTATAATTCATTAGTTGTTAATATTGCTGGGATAATGAAATAACTCATTTGAAACTTTTAATAACACGTGATACTTAAGGACTTTAGTCTTTCAAAATCATAAAGCTGATAGATTATAATAAAATTGTGTGATACATGTAACATAATTTTCTTCAAAAACTTGATTATTCGTGATACTTATTAGTTGATTACTTTAAACATTATTTTTGTATATATTATAAGAGTGTAACTGTATAGTATTAAATATGATGACACAAAAGTACACTAGCTATTGTGGTATGGCTTTTCGGACGAATGTGGTTGGATATGAAGGCTTACTGCAGACAAAATATGACGTACATAGTTAGAGCTTAATAATGCATATGTGTCAATGAGGAAGCAGGGCATTGGGCATCATAACAAAAGTCCAAGAACAGTCGAAATTTGTAAGGGAGTTGTTGCTCTCAAATTGGTCAACATAAGAAAATTTATATTCCGAAAAGTATAATTGATGATACTAGAGAATCATGGGGGTAAAGTATCTTACCAGCAAGCATGTCGTGCTAAATAACGTTTGCATACTAGCATGATTGAAAAAAACATTCTGAAGGAAATAGACGGTTGTCGCGATTACCAACACATGTTAAATAACGTTGTATCCCAAAATTTCTTATATAGAATGTAGAAGAGCTGGGGAGGAAGAGGGATTTAGTATTTGTTCGTAGACTTTAAGGGACCATTATTAGGGTTGTTCGATTCTGCAGACAATAAATTGTTGTCGATGGTGCCAACTCGAGTGGAGCTTACAAAAGGGGACTTTTATATCAGAAGCATACTGATGGGGGGGCGGGCAGGGGCGGTATGGGATGTAATTTTGTAGTTGTTTTTGTGATTGTGTTTGTACAGGTTTGTATTAAATGATATAATGGGTATCTGTAATCAGTTGCATATTCTCATTGGCTAAGGTGGTGTTGACACCGAAAATGCTGTTCTGGAATGATTCTTTGAACAATTCGAAATGCATTGGCGAGCAAAATATGGTGTTAGATCAGATATAGAAATTAGGCGTATTATGAAGAGTGTAAGGATTGTTCCCAATGGGACCTCATTATGCATGATTGCATCTTGGGAGGAAGAATGTATGTGGCAATGGCAACTTTAAAAGGAGCAGGAAAAGACCCTAATGGTCTATTTCACTCTAGGCGAAGGGTTGACACAAGGAAGATTTTGATAAGTTGATGCTAAGGTTGTTTAGGTTGATCAAGGTTAAGGAGTACTTGAAGGATGCAGGGTATGAGAACAGGGTCAAGAGTTCATGCAACAGTAAATAGAGGTAGAATGATGATTCGAACATTGCGGAATGTATCAGGAGTTGTTCTGTTGAAGCACGACAATCTGGTTATATTAGAATTTTGAAAGAAGTTAGAATTAGTTAGAATTTTATTTGGTTATTGGCATTTGCAAAAACAGAGAAAAGCTATATACAAAGTCACATAGAAGAGAAAATTTTGATAGTGTTGATTTATAAAGGGCCTCTAAAAGTTCAAAGATAAAGGCATTGTATCATTATATACTATTTATATTATATGTATCTAATTATTGTATCATTATGCAAGTTTCAACATGTTTATATGAAACGTAATTATATATTTGAATTTTTAATGCACGCAGGTTGTTCCAGCATCTGAACTTTATTTCGATTTTCTGAAGCTCGGACAAGAAAAACATTGTTTGCATGAGCGACAAATATGTTCTTGTCGAACAGATTTCAACTAGAGGAGATACCTTGTACACTGCTATAACATGTTTAAAAGAAAAGAAGTCAAAGATAGCCTTCATATTGCTTCTGATGTTACAAGCCTGATGCATTGAAAAAAAATATGAGATTTCAATTGTTACCAATGCCAGAAAGTTGATTGGTGAGCTCTAAGAATGTGAAGATGCAACTATGTATCCACCTGATTACGACGATTATCTGACGATCAAGGAAAAGAGAAAAAAAAACTGCAGATGAAAAGACTACGATGAACACAAATTATTGGGACAAGAAGACAACAGAAGAACTTGTACTTTCTCCCAAAGAGACCAGTGAACTAGTCGTATGTTTTCTAAGACATTAATATTTTGTTGAATATTTTTCAAGTAAACAGTTAATTCATTTTAAGTATGATTACATTTGCTTATTTTAATCACTGTGGTGTTGGGAAAAAAACTATTAATAATTGTGTTAAAGTAAATTTAAGTTGACACTTTTAGTTATAAAATTACTTAGTTAGTGAGTGTGTTTCTGAAAATATACATTTTGTGTGTCAATATTATTTTGTTTAAACAATTTTGTAATTTATGTACAGTCTGGATATTGTTATTTTTTTACAGAAAAATAAATTATTAGGGAACGAAACACAATGTTTAGGGTATGCTAAGTCTGTCATTTATTCAAAAAACACTTGTTACGGTTACTGGATAATTTCAATGGACTAATACATCCATGTATCATGTAATAAGTTAAGTATATGTGTGATTAATTTATTTGAGTAATATAAAATAACTATTTACAAAAATATTGATTTAGCACAACTGTAATATTATTATAAATTAAGGTATATGAAATTTAGTTTGCAAAAAACTATAGATTACTACACTATAGCTAATTAATAAAACTTTACGCACTTTTCGTTGTGTAACGCCAACTATGTCTGAAACATTTAATTTTTATGAACCAAAAAGTCCTTGTTCAAAAGTAGCCAAAACCAAATAACAACTGGGAAATTGACAAACAATGAAGATTAACATTAATATTGTTTAGGACAAAGATACTACTCTATGTGAACCAGATCTTCTTCTGGTGGTGGTTGTGGATAGCCCATAGATTTTGGTCGATAATCCTTCTCACTATGTATCCACCACTTAGCTTATCGTTGCCATAACTCCCCCACACAAGCTATGCTCCATAATCTTTGGCGTAGGTTTCAGGACGAAAATCAACATTGATACTCGATTTGGTCATCACATATTACGCAAATTACACCATATAACCCACAGTATCTACAAAAATGCAGAATTATAAAAATTATAAACTTAAATGATAACATGATGAAAAATAAAAATCAGAATACTTAAGCTATCGCTCCTTTTGTTGCGTACAATGTCTTGAACAAATTCAATCATGAAAGGACTTGGCCCAACAAGTGAAACCAGTACTGTTGTCCTTTACGCATGACAATTCACCAAAGTTTGTTCCACTCAATTTCTTCAAAGAATCCATTGTCAATAGGTAAGAGGAAAGCATTGTGAGACAATATTTTTAACTGTTTTTTTTCTTTGAGCATATTGATGATCAAATACTCTTTACCCTGTTTTGTCAAATTCGACAACCGCCAGACCCAATGAAATTCTGACGCAGTTAATCGGGGGTGTAGGTTTGGTAGACCCTCTTACAGAGCCATGGTTTAAAGCAGCTGGGATTCCAAATCTTTTGATGATGGGTTAATTATTGGATTCTCATATTAGATACAATGATGAAAACACAATCACCAGTTCTTGGTACTAAGGTTATCATCATATTAATGTACTACCTATAAACATTTTTACTGTGACATGAACAAGCAGTGGGTTGTTGTGTATCTGTATTGATCCATGCTCTAGAGTTTTTATCTTTTACGAAGGTAGTAAAAAATCACATTGATATACTATAAAAAACATGATAAACATAATAAGAAATTATATACTTCTAAACAAGGTTCTATACTAATTTAATATAATTGATACATTAAATGATGATCTTAACTTATACTAATTTAATATTTTGATATTTTCAATTGAATGTATCTGTTGAAAAAAGGTTCTGGTTGTATAATATAAATTCTATAGGTGATACATTAAATTTTCATAGGGATAGTATGTATCCTGTATACTAATATAAGTATCTTGGTACACATTTGATAATTAATTAAGAACATTACTCATTCAGTCCACATTTGTTTGGTTTGTGACATGAAATCGCACAATTCTTAAGTTCATTATCTTAATATCCAAAGAAGATAATTTTTATCTATAGTTTCTACGTTTGATGCGGTTCCTACATATATGATACATAACAGTTCGTCTGATGGGTTCCTACATATATGATACATAACAGTGAACATAACATGATATCATAACAATGAGCTTAATGACAAATTATAGACAAGGTATGAAAAATAAATTTTTTATTATGAATTTGTTAGATCCAAAATAAATAATCCAAACACGTTGCAAATATAGGTTAAAAGACTACTTATTGGTCATGATTTTGAGGGGGCCTCTTGATAACCATTTCATATAATCATCAATAAGTTTCGACGAAGCTTGATCTGTAATTCCACATCCTTTAAATGGGAGATAGAGACGAGCAACAGCCTTCAATTTCTCTTTTCCCTTCTCGCTTAACCCAAAAGAAGTACAATATGGAGATTGAATATTTCTCTATGGCATTTTTTGACACCCAATTTTGATCGACCTTTAACCATTTTTAGGAATATTATTCGATTAAATACGTATTTCAAAATTCATTTAAAGTTAAAAATTTTAGTCGATTTCGCTTGAAAATTATATATGTTTTACTTTATAAAATTATCGTAAATATTTTGAAATTATTTCAAATATTTTAAAATTTAAATGATTTTCACTTATATAAAAAATATTTTCTACTAATTGAGTATTGCAATAAAATAGTAATTCTACACCTTTCCGAAATTATTTAAATTCTAGCCTATTCTATCATATTTCCTTCCAATTCTATAGTCGCTACACTTCAAATTTTATTCAATCTAGCCGTCGCTTCTTTCATTTCAATTCTAGCCAATTAATTGCAATTTTAGTCATTCCATATCTCCCAATCTAATTTTTATTATCAGCCATCTTTAAAATATTCTGATTAATATTCTAGTCGTCCATCAAAACTAATCCTATGATTCAGATTTAATCTACCTATTCTAACTAAAAGAACCTAATGCCTAAAATTTAACTCATTCTTCTCCCTCCCCTTCCTTGGCAGCCGGCGCCCCTCTCTCTCTCTCCCTTCCTCACCAGCCGGCGCCCCTCGCTCATCTCTCCCCCAGTTCATTTCCGGCGCAAAATCCAGTTCTCCATAGCCGAAGTCAGGAACGAGTCTTACCAATCTCCAACCTATATAGTTTTCTGTCACAATCTTCAAGACTCCTATGTGTAAGTCCTCATTATCCCTTACCGTATATGTACCACTTCCACTTTCCTGCTTCACTTTATCTACCTACCTTTGCAGTACCACCGCCCTGACAACACCGGCAGCGCCGCCGCACTATAGCAGCAGCGCTGGAGAGGCAAACGGGAAGCAGAGCAGGGCCAGAGACAGCAGCTGCCCCCTCTCCTCTCTTCCTCTCTTCACCTCGTTTCTCCCCTCATTCCCCTGTTCTCTTCTTCTTCATTTGCAAAGACAACGTAGGCGAGCTCCAGCAGTAGCCGACAACCAGCAAGGCTCTCGCGTTTGCATTGCTCTCAACTCCGGCAAAGTTTAAGACGGATCTCAAACAGATCCGTCCTGGTATAAATCCTATTTTATTATATATTATTTCATTTGTTCAATTCTTTGTGATTCATATATTCTTGTTAATAATGTTTTATTATGTTCATTATGTTAGTTATAGTTTTGATGGTTAAATAGCAAATTGCAACTTGTGAATGTTATAGTGTTGATTATCACTAGCACATAACTTACCTCCTTGACTCAGAATATTTTTTTTAAACTTGAATTAATCTAGATAGTATTGTGTTCTTATGGGATGTCATAGCTAAGATTTTGAAGCTTGTTGAATCAATCAGTTATGATTTTGAATAATTTTTGTTCATCTGATTCTTTAACTGTTCACGATTTTGTTTTGCTATTTCCAGCACGCTAGATCCACTTTGCTCCAATATGGAAAAAGTGCCTACAAATTCGGCATTTTTGGGAGGAAGATTCTTACATGTTTAATGTATGGTAAGCTTTCATTCTATTGATGTAAAAAAGGGTTTTGGCTTATTTGTTTTACCTCAATTAAAGTTTTCATCATATTTCGTATTTGATAAAAAAAAATAGATGTTGAACTAATTTTACTCTTTGTTAAAAGAATTTAGTGTTAAAATCGATATCCCTTTCATTTCAAAAATAATTAATTCATTTTTTTGCTTCATGGTGATAACGGGTTAATAGTTATTTTCTGGTACGACTGAATAAAAATTAAAAAAATATATATTAATTGATCTCTTTTTTCTTACTTGAAAATTGATGATTTCGTCATCTGTGTTTGTTATATGAATCTTCATTAGTTAAGAAAAAAATATTTGCTCCTTCTATTTTATTCTTATTTGGTTTAATTTGTATGGCTTACTAATGATGTAATTTTAGGTCTTCTTTATTAAGGGAAATATTATTTCTTGATTCTTACTTAGGAGTCGTTATAATGAATTTTTTTAATTTTTTGAAGTTTTGATTCTGTCTTATTTAAGGGAAAATATTATTTTTCCTACACTTTTATTCTTACTATCATTTTTTGTAATGAATTTTTAAATTTCGAATTTTGGTTTGTCACGACCCAAAACGTGGACCACGGACTGGCCCCCCCCCACCCACAATATCCTACTCTATCGAGCGAACAAACCCATCCAATCCCAAACATTTCAACCATAAAAACAAAATATAATGCCGGGGAAGACCTTTCTAAAACTCATTAATGAAATCGATTTTAAATAAAACTTATAAAAATCAAACTATTTATCCCAAAACCTGGAAGTTAATCAACACCCCAAAAAAACAAAAGAAAATCTATCCTCAAATTACGAATCTAAGAGTATTCTAAGAAGCTAAAATAAGTAAAAGCTAGGTCCATGTCGGAATCTCACAAGGCATCAAGCATGACGAGGAGATCAGTACAGCTAGAAGCAAAGTCACCTTGAAATCTGGCTTGATGAAGACTGGCTAGAGTGCTGGCTGAGTTGAAGATGATGGCACGTTGCTGCACTCACCAAATGACAAAGAGAGAACATACAAGTAGGGGTCAGTACACAAACAAAGTACTGGAAGTAGGTATCATCGGCCAACTCAAAATAGAAAACAGTATATATCAATTAATATTATAAATCAAACTACAATACTCAAAATTTAGCTCAACAAGTTCTATATTCATAATAAGCACCGCCATTTCACCCATGAGTACTCAAGCCTCAATGCACATACCCAGATGGAAATTAGGTTCATGTAACATTTGAGTATATTAACGTCGTTCAAGATTCATTATGCTTTATTTCTCTGTGGGTCGGTACGTGAAACTACGCTCCAGATACTAAGTGTCGGTTCGGTGACACCCGAATTCCCCTAAGTCTACGTGTCGGTTCGTGACACCCAATCCCCTAATTCTAGTGTCGGTTTCCGTGACACCGATCCCCTAATTCTAATCCGGTGTCGGTTCGTGACACCCGATCCCCTAATTCTACGTGTCGGTTCGTGGGACCACCCGTTCCACTACTCTCATCACGTTAGTTCATAAGCCTTCTTTTATACCAAGGCATTCATCCACTTCTCCTTAACAAGGCAGATTAGGTTTTTTCAAGATTTAGGATTCATAGCTTCATCATGCTTTATTTTATCACAATTATTGTAATCACATTCATACAAGCATACACTTTTAAGCATTATAGAAGGTTTATAATACTACCCAATACATATCATTCGCTATAAGAGTTTACTACGCGAATAGCATAAAAAACATAACCTACCTCCACCGAAGAATTACGTGATCAAGCAAGCTAATATTCAAAGTCTTTGCTTTCCTCGTCGTCTTCTCTTTCTCTAATTTGTTTCTCCCTATCTCTCTATGTTCTTCATTTTTCTTATTCGAAAACCCTTCTTTTACCCTAATAATCATATAATAAGTATAAAAGATGGTCAAAGTTAAACCACAATTAATTTAAGGTTATCTTTTTAACCCATCAAGAACTGGGATTATTAATATTCAAACTACTTAACTTTAAAATTATAAGCAGGAATAGTCCAAAACGACCCCTAAACATTTATAAAAATCCGAACCAGCCATGGGAATTAAAAGTCTGTGACGGGACGTCGTGCTGCGGACGGTCCGTCATGCTGCTTCAGTCACAGAGTTAGAAGGCTTAGATTTTTACAAGGGGTCGTGTTGACGGCCCGTATGCCTGAGCGGTCCGTCCTTGCCACCCCGTAGTGACGTCAGAGAGGCGATCTCAGTACCCAAATTTCTAAATTCTAAGTGTTTTGGAACGAGACCCCCACGACGGTCCGTCGTGCCCATGACGGTTCGTCTTGGGATCCGTCGACTCAGCCAGTTTTTCCAGAAATAAAATCTGCTGCTCAAAACGACTAAACAGGTCGTTACATGGTTCTTCTTTATTTAAGGAAAAAAATAATATTACTCCTCTTTTTTTATTTTATTACTTGCTTATAGTTGGTAAAAAAATATTTAAATAATTTGACAGATTTGAATCTCCTTTTGAATAGGGAAAATATGATTATATTTGATTCCTTAAAATATTTATTTTCCTTATATGCTCCCCCATCTTTATTATATAAATTGTCCCCCCTCTCATTCTCTCATCATTCATTCATACTTTTTATACAAGCACTCTCACACATTCACATCTTTGAGAAGAACTCACATTCTTTCTAATCACACTAACTCTTGTTACAATTTCTCTCATTCTTTCATTGCCCATACACATATTCATTCTCTCAATTCATCACTCATTCTTATAATGCTAGTTGATAATCCTTTCTGCAGAATTTGTTAGTCCTCTTTATTAATTTTAATTTAATTTTTTGCATATTTAATATTTGTGTGTTGAGGAAGAGGAAAACTAAACAAAGGAAGCATCAAGTAGTTTCATTATCTATTACGTTTGATAATAGAACTATGGTTATTCTGTATCTCTTTTTGAGTGTTATGACATATATGAGAGTAATTTGGCTACTATACGTCTACTATATCACAATTATTCCTCATCGTATATGTGTTACATTACCTCTTTTCCAGGTTTGGAACTTAGGAGTTTCAAGATGTTGAAGACTTTGTCTAGAAAGAAATGTGGACGAAGCCTCGTGCATTTTATTGTTATATATACAATTATTCGTTCTTATTTTGTTACTTGTAATGTTTGTATAAACTCGTTAACTCTATATATGTGATGAATAATTTGGGGGATCGGGTAAGGGGAGGGGTATTATGGGGTTACTTGTCACTTTGTCAAAAATCTTATTGATTGAATCGAAGCTAGATTTAAAAATCAAATATAATGATAAAACGTTTTCATGCTTGATCATTATCTTAATCTTGTTCTTATTTAGTACTCGAAAACTAATTGGTGTTAATATTATTTAATTGTCGTTCCGCATTATCATTGTAGGTTGGTAAAACTAATATAAACTCAACATATTGTCGTGTATTTATTTAAATGTTATTCCTACATCTAGAATCCATGCCTATTGGATTGAACTAAATATTTGGCACTAAAAATGTGGTCGTTAAGTTTCACCAATTGTTTGTCATTAGAGTCATGCCATAGGATTTAACTAATAAAAATCAAGTCCATTTATTAGTTGAAATTAAATTTTCAGATGTTAAGTAATTGAAATCAATGTGCTATAGTTTTTTATGTTAAATAATTTTGCATTTAAAATTTTCTTTCTACCGTATTAAAAATTAATTGCATAAAACTAGTGCCAACATGCGAAATTCTTCTTAAATTATCTGCTGGCATGAAATAGTTGCTCCAAAGTTATTTTCTTCATTTGAAAATTCTCTGTCAATAATCAGTTGGTTTAATTTTCTGCACGTCTCACTAACTTTTGCAAACGTTAAATGTGTTGCCCCAATTAAACTTTATAGTTTCTGCATTGTGTGCGGCTAGTTAAAAATTAAAATGGATGATTTCAGCATATACAAGATTAAGTTGTCATTAAATTTGTCTTCACAATCTTCATGAGAAAAATGTTTTTGCATGTGATCCTTTGGCACTGGTCCGCTAAACAATATTTTTGCATTAGTAATAAATTTATTGTCGTTCTTAAAATAATTTTCCGCCTTAAACAAAATAAAATCCTTTTGCCTTGAATAAAATTTTTCTGCCTTAATAATTAAATCTTTCTACTGTTTTAAAATGTATGTGCACGTGTGATCACATTCGCTGCTACTTGAAAATAAAAATAAAATCTTTTATGTCACTAATAATCACTCACTCTAATTTTAGTTCAACACTAAAATCTACATTCATGTCATATTTTTGCCCTCATAATTAATCTTTGTTTTATTGTTATCACTTTGTCTGCTCACCATCTTAGCATGAGAATCTTCACCATTATGTGTTGTTTGTAAGTATGTCTAATTGATTTTTAGAGGCCAAATTGAGACTTGTATTGCTAAAATAATCGTCTTGTTTGCCTTGTTTGTTTGACTTGGTGTCTAGGAGGCCTTATATTCCATTTTGTCTAAACCCATCCCATTAAGAGTCCAAAGCCTCTTGGACATAAGTTGGGATGATTAGGCACTATGTAGTACGTTATGCATGGGTGGTGGTAGGGGTAGTTGGCCCTCGGAGATGAGGGACATCGAACTCAGGCTTGAATGCAAGACAAACTTTTGGTTTTTGTTTGTCCCTATACGGCAGGGTCTATCGGAAATAAAATTATAAAGGTCGGGTGCTGATCAAAAGAGTTTTCTTTGAGTCTCCCTTGAGTAAACCCCTACCCCGATCTCTGGATCCTTGACCTTAGCTAACTAGTTAGGTAGTGAGGTGCCCTAACGCGCCTTAATTTCGTTAGGTGGCGCTCCAAATCTCAAAATCCAAAAAGAGTTGTTAGGTCGTCGCGAAAACCCATTTGTACGAAAAAGGGGAGCGAAACAACATTCTATGATTCTAGCCACTTTTGATTGATGAAATCACTTCTAATTCCAATCTAGATATGAAATGTCAGTGGGTGATTAATTATCAGCCAACAAGTACTGGCTTCTAGTTAAATTTTGTGAATTGTATACATACAATGGTTTAACAGGAAAAAAAAATTCCAGATTTATTATAAGTGCATCTATTGCTGCTTGAGTTGATGGTGATATTGTTATTGATGTGGAAGAATCCTGTATAATATGATATAATGATTTTTTAGTAAATTTGTGTGTGATGAATGTCTGTGTCAGAAAGCATAATTGAAAAATCTACTGATGTATCCATTGTTGTTTTATCGGGCAAAACGTGAGGGATGTTGTGTTGAACCATGTCAAGATCATCTTGATCCGATTTATTTAAATCTTGATGCGATTGATGTGCTTCACCATCCTGAATATAGACAGATTTTATGTATCAGATGTATAATATGTATCATATATATAAAAAAGTGATAATGTATCAACAAAAATTATAATGTACAATTTTTTAGGAACTAATATCTTGTTAGGATCATTAGCTTCCTTATCAGCATGTATAGTTTCATATGTAGGAACTGATACCTTGTTAGGATCGTTGAGTTCTGAAACATCCTTCAATTGTTGTTCGTTATTGATAGTATGATCAATTTATATTTAAATTTGTATAGTAAAAAGTGTAAAATATTTTTTGTTGATACATTATTTAACATAGGATGAATATAATAGATATATATATATACATATATATATAATGTATATATATATACACATATATATGATATATATTATATACATATATATATAGAGATACATATCTAAGATATATATACTATAGTATATATATATATATATATATATATATATATATAGAGTTGAATAAGTATAAGATTAAATTAATCAACTAAGCTTTACTAATATACATAACAGGGACTAGATGTGCATGATACCATAACAGTGACTTAATTACAAATTATAGACAATGTATCAGAACATACCATTTGGTTAACATTGACTAGTTGTCCACCCTCATAACAGAAAACACACATCATTATCATCTTACATTCCACCCAACGGCAAGTTGACTGAGTTTACCCTCGTTAACAGAAAACACCAACACCCATCCTCAGTTACATCCCCGCATATCAGGACTTGATGTTCACCCTAGTTACCAGAAGAAAACACCAAAATCTCCTAGGTTCACCACCACATATCAGTAGATCAATCCGTAGTGTGGAGATTGTGTTCTCAATTGAAAATGTGCTTGATTTCGTGTCACATTGATGTTTTCCTGGCGTGAGATTACATCACTAGGAGTGATTTTTCCCTTTATCAATATAATCAGTTCTGCCAAACTCTTGACAACCTGTGAATTATAAATTAAATACATTTAGGGCAAATATCAATTACATTAGAGTAAAAATATTCCAAAAATAATTAAATTACGTAATTTTCAAATTGATTTCTCATCTGCAATATTGAAATTACATAGTTGACCTTATGGAGAATCTGCAAAAACCAGTACATCAGCCGTCGGTTCTGAAAGCACGTCGGACTCGTACAACAATCCATTCCAGTTCGACGTTGGAGACCACATTTTGATTGATCAGGATGACTGATTCCGAAACCTCTGTTTTATGTTTATCCACTTTTTTTCTTCTTTTTGGATGGTGGTGGAGAGATGTATCAGACATTCTAGAAGATCTCCTCATTATTTATTTGGGAGGTTTCGGTGGAGAAATCATCAAAATCATCTTCATCATTCGGTTGTACAATATTTGGATTTATATCTGATAAGGTGGGTGAAGAAGAATAAGCATGTGATATTTCAACTAAGTCAAAAACTTCAAGTTCCTCCGTTGTTGGGACATTGTTTGAACATGCATTCTGGAATAAAACATAAAATAATTAAGACAAGACCTGATGTATCACAACACAGAAAATAATGAAATTAAAAATACAAACTTGCAACCTTTTTTCAAAAATATAAAAAAGAATTCAATGTTACCTCTTGAAAAATGCTAGACATAAGCATTTCAAACTTTGTCTTATCAGACACAACTCTCCAATTGCACATTCTTGGGATGACATTCCATTCCTTGACAACACTTTTAGGATATAGCTGGGATGCACATTCGTATATCCATACGTTAATGTCATAAGGCAGTCCATATAATCGATATAACTTTTTGCTAATATCGAAATCCAGTCTAAGTGAAATGATGAGCTTTGAGAATGAAATCTGTCCCCAAGGATAATCTTAATATCTACCATCTTCAATCATTAGAATATCGACAATAGATATAGAGGTATTATCAATTTGAGCCAAGACGAATGTATGAATAAAGTATAATATAGACATTTGGAGTGCATCCTGATTGTTCTCCCAGTTCCCCATCTTAAATCGTTGACTAGTTGATTCTTGCTAACACTATTCACTGCACCGGAAAAATACTTTTGAAATAGCACAGAATGAGTTGATTCTGGATATTCAAAATCATTGATATAGCCTTTAACTTTAAGTCTAGTAATTATTGCAAATTTATTTATACCAAATTTGAGGATGCACCCATTTATATGTCTAATATGCAACACATTAGAGTTTTCTAGTTCCAACTCTAACAACTGCAAACACTTAGTGGTTTGGCCCTGAAAATTACATTTAGAAATATCTAAAAAAGGTCCAAAAATTGTAGCCCTAAACAATTGAAATACATGCTCCCCTATAGACTCTTTAAAATCTTTCAAAAAATTGTTGTTGAACTAGACAGTAAACCTTATTGGATGTGTTGGTACCTTTTTTATCTTGTACTTGAGTGACTGCAATTTTAAAAAAAAAATTGTAATGACATTCAATATACACCAAATCACACTACACAAGCATTCTGATACTTGATACACACAAAAATAACTTAAAGGTTACCAAGTTTCAACTGCCTACACAACAATGAATGATACATAACACAAACATTGTGATACACAAATAACATAAAAGGATATCAAATTTCAACTGCCTATACAACAATTAATGATACAGAACACAAAAAATTTGATACACTAATTTTAACTGACTTATAAATTAAACCAAATTTCATTTGTATGATACATGAATGTCAATTACACTATGGAATTCCTTTAACTTATTATAAGACATGATACATTATACAATACATGATACATGATACATTATACATAATATGTCACTAACTAACACATCAACTAACTTTTTATTAAATTTGGCAAAAATATTTTTCATGATACAATTTTTTAGATAAACATATAAAACAAGGGTTTTCCAACACATGCACTAAATATAAAATCGATATGTATCAAACTAATATAGTATTTTTGCATGTATCAATTTTTAAACCAAAATTACTAAACAACACTAAAAACATTTAATTCATGTATCATTAGATCTAAAATTGATATGTATCAAATGTACAATAACTCTAAAAAAATTTTAAGGAAGAACAAAAAGACATATCCTGAGCAATGTCGGTCTAGAGATAACAATTGCTGGGTTTTTTTCCCCTTTTTTGAGTTTTTTTTTTTTTGCAACATTCGATTTAGAGGATTTCGGAACATCTTGGTTAGTCATCTTCCTCAATTTAAAAGAATCATACAATTTTTTTTCTATTTTCTGTCCAATCTTCGTCATCAGAATCATATATTTTTCGATTTGTATCATGATCCATCTTTGTGAGACAGCAAAACGATGAACACAACTAAAAATCAAAGTAAAAAAATTCCAAACTTTCGGAGAGAGTAAGAAGAAGACGATGTATCAAAGAAGAATACGATTTAACCGACGATGAAACAAAGAAGAGGATGATTATAGAAGGAAAGAATTTGAAAACTGAAATTCAAATGTGAACACCGATGTTTGAAATTTGTTTGACTGAGAGAGAAAAAATTTGAAAATAAATTTGGATATTCATTATAACTGAAAAGATAATTGAGTGTAGTTATGAAGAAAAATAAAGTTGACATAGGGAGTTGTGAAACGTATAGTGAGGAAAGAGAGGGTTATGTATCAGTTGGATTACAATTATAAAAGAAAAAAGAGATTTAAGTAGTTTTTTAAAAGAGTAGGAAAAAGTAGACAATATGAAACTTAAAGTTGAGTATTTAAGTTATTTATCCTAAATTCATTGAATTGTGGATTGTTCATTTGATTTATACTGGAACTTATTGAATTCATGTATGTATATTTTGAAGGTGATAATGACTTTTCTTGATAGCTATGTATCGACTAGTTTGGTGACATCTTTGAAAGTGATATTTCAACACTATGAATAGAGATAAAAAGAAAAATTTTCTCTTTCATCTTTATTTCTTATCTTCTTCTCTTTATGTTATATTATTCTAAGCTTAATTCTATAATAGAAACTTAAATTTGCCTAATTAAATCAAATTCAATTCAATTGTACATGGACGATACTTGAAGGCAATACACTAAATAACGAAACTAGATAAATTCGAACTCTTAGAAGGATTGTTGTAAGTTAAATAAAATGTTAGAAACCCATTATAAATAAAGAATACTTCAAAACGGGAAATCAATAAAACAAAACTCAAAGTTAAATCAATTCTAACAAAGAAACCTAAGAGAAAAAAACATATTGGCGTTTTGGTCCAATTTTATCAATCTTGGTACTGCCATTGTATATTGGACTTTGAGCCCAGTATATGTTACGATCCAAAAAGATTCATGAGTGGTACCCACGCCTAATACAACCTAAGTGGAACCAAGGAATTTATATCCCAACATATATCAATAATTTAATTACGAATACCAATAAAATGAGGAAGCTCGAAACTTATTAAAGTAACCAATCCAATAAACATTCAAAGTCTAACATTTACTATCCCCAAAATCTGAAAATCATCACATCAAGGACATCTGTTCTCAATTACCAAGTGTAAAAGTATTAAAGATACCAAAATAAGTAAATAAGATGGTCTATGTCATGACATGAATGAGAGAATCTGACACGAGCTAAAAACAATAGCTCTCCCTGAAATTTGAGATGCTGGAGACTGGATAGAGCTGAGGGCAAGTCAAAGTCGATGCTACACTTGCTGCACTCCACAAAAGAAAAAGAAGCAAACATGAGTAGGAGTCAGTACATAGAACACGTACTAAGTAGGTATCATCGATTATAGAAAATAATATACAATGAATAATAGTATAAAATCAACTATGACACTTAGCAGGTGACAAAAAATGAACAACATGAACAAATGACAATGAAAGCAGTACACAGTCAATCACAATATCCAGTACACATATGAGGACTCATGCCTCCGCACACGCTCATTTGGAAAATGGGATCTTTGAGATTGAGTACTTTAAGTTTGTTCAACATCTTTTTCCTTTAATGTTATCATGTAGGAACGTAACACTCTGATCCACTTATACCGTGTCGGAACGTGACACTCCGATATAAAAATACCGTGTCAAAATGTGACACTTCGATCCAATAATATCGTGTTGGAATGTGATACTCCGATCCAAAAGTACTGTGTCAAAACGTGATACTTCGATCCAATAATATCATTAATTTATTATTTATTATCACCACTTTTCAATTGTTTAACAATATTACATCAAGACTTCTTTATTCGAGGCATCACTTTGATATAGAAGATTCAAGATTATAGATTTCACGGTCTCATGATTTAAGACCAAACACAAACCACACAATCAAGTAATAGCGAACTTCACAATATCACTCAATTGCATATCTATCACTATTAAGAGTCTATCTATCAAATAAATTGAACCATAAACTACCTCCACCGAAGAACAAAATCAAACGGACTACTTCTCTAATGCTTTTTCCTCCTCAATGACTCCAAACCTTTCCAATCTATCAAGTATATGGGTATAATATGTAAATTAACGAGTCTATAAACACTCGTGTTATTCTATGTCTAGACTAGATCAAATTACCATAAGTTAAATAGAATTTAAATAATTCAATACATATACATTTAATTATTGATCTCAATATATTAAAACTTCACTCATAACAAGATAAACATAGAAATAAATTGAATTTAAGTGTAAGCTCCACTTCCAGTTAACCTCAACCACAAAACAAAACAACACAAATCATGTAATGATTTGTCCCCAGAAACCAATATTCAATTCGTGTGATCAACTTTCAATTCTTGGTCAATACTATGTCACAACTATTTCTTATCATTTATCAACAATAAACTAAAAGAAAACGTCCACAAGTTGCAACAAATTATAACTTCAATTCCTCGCAGTGAAGTTACATTATAATAATACTTAATTTCCTCAATCTACTGTAATTAAATTTTCTAGTATTTAATGAAGTGTCTTTCTTTTCCAATCACTCCGTTGTCTTTCTCCACTAGCACCTAACAGTAACAAAGCAAACATACAAAGTTTTCTTCTACAATTCACGCCTAATCTCTTTTCAATGTCCTTTCTAACAATAATATAATAATGATAATAATCGATTCTTGCACTACTAATTTCAAACTCAACATATAAAATAGTAGTAATTCTCACCCTAATACTAATTAAGAGCATGAAAATTACCTGGTGGATATAGTTCTTCCCAGGTATACGCCGCAACTACTGTTTTCTCCCCAATTTTTTTCCTTCTTTTCTACAATTTATTTATTATCCTAATTCTTATATAACCAATTTTAAAAAGTGACCTATAATTTATTTTACTATTTTTTTCTTTAATCACCAACTAAATATTTATTAAAACTATACCATTAATTTCACAATATAATTACGAATAGTCCAAAATATCCATTTAGAATCTATCGAAAAGTATTTTATGAAATAAAAAGCTCTAGTACTCAAAACGACCAAAAGAGTCGCTACATTATAAAATATTGAAATCTCATTCATTTGGAGCTGATTACATTATGTTTCAGAATTTTATCCAATAAACAAAATTCTAATTGTTTCATTGCTTGTTGATGCATTTCTTTATTGTCTGATACATTGTAAATGATACATTATTTTATGAAAGACGTATATCCGAGAGTGGTTATTTATAATTTTTAAAAATGGATAAGGCACAAGTATCCCCTTAGACTATAATCGAAATTCTAGAGAGACACCACTAAACTTAGGTCCTATTACCCCCAAACTTATCTTTTTATAATTTTATATGCCTTTTGTCTTAGTACGCTCCTTGAATCCACGTAGTTGAGGTGCGTAAGAGATGTTCGGATGTCACATAAGCTAGAAAGGTGTATAAGCTTACAAAAAAATAAAATGAGTTCGAAGGTAATATGATCTTAGTTTAGTTAAGATGTGTCTTTAGGATTTCGATTATAGTTTAGGGAGTACTTGTGCCTTATCCCTTTTTTGAAATGATAAGAAATATTTCATACGATGATAACTTTAAGTTGTGGAAGAATGAAACTTAGCTTAGGCAATAGATAGAGTAATCAATCAGGCAATAGATAAAGTAATCAATCGAAGCAAAAAAAGAGTGGTACTAATTACTATTTATTGTATGGGCTACCAGCTAGTAATTTTGAATCTAAGACTTACTCTATTACTATTGTCACTGTTGTTGTTGTTGTTGGTGGTGGTGGTGTTATAGTTACTGTTATTGTTACTGCTGTTAGTACTGCTGTTATTGATGTTCTTGTTGCTGCTGTTGTTATTGTTGTTGTTGATGTTGCTGATGTTACTGCTAATATTATTATTATTATTATTATTACTGTTGTTATTGTTGTTGTTGTTGTTGTTGTTGTTGTTGTTGTTGTTGTTGTTGTTGTTGTTATTATTATTATTTATTACTGTTGTTTTTGTTGTTAATAATAATAATAGTAATAATAATAATAATAATAATCTTAAATGAATTAAATAGTTTAACAATACATATTGAAATAGTAAAAAGTATATAATTTGAGTAATTATCATTGCTATTGATCGCACAAGATGCAAATTCAGTTAAAACTCGACAGAGGAGGCTATTAAAAAAAGGAAAAATTGTATATAATAACAAAGTAATAACCTAAAATAAAATGAATAGGCTCGGGTTTGATTTAATTGTGCTCCATAGCAACAGTTTAGCTAAAAACTTTGTTCAGCGTCTCTCTCCCCGAATCTCGGCCTCGCACTATCCATTCTCGCTCGCGTCTCTCGCTTATACACAGAAGTGGATAATTCTGTTTCGTTTGTATATAAGCGAGAGGAAGGAAAATTGTATATACACATGCAAAAATAATATCTTCGTGGTTATACACTTAATATACAATTACAAACATTTTACTCAATAGTGCAGAGAAAAAACGGTCAAAGAATTATACGATGAGAATTATACAATTGCAGTGAAATACCAATTGTCTCTAGGTTAGACAACAGAAGGTAATATATGTGTTTTGGTTTGATAAAGAAAGAGAAAAAACATATATCTTCTTGCTATACACTTAATATTGCAGCGAAATAGGCAAGTAGTGAATTATACAATGGTGCATTATACAATTGCATTGAAATAGAGATAGCGATTGATACAATTGCAGACGAAATAGGCTAGCGAATTATACAATTTAGGTCAGCGAATTATACACTTCTATAGTATAGCGAATTATGTAAAGTTTTTTGTGGTATGGAGCGGCAATATGCAGTTTTAGTTTGCTATGGAGTGCAATTATGCAAAGTTTATTTATAGCATACAATATGATTTTGTTATGTTGACTATATGTAAAAGTTGCCCTTATATATATAATTTTGAAAGAAAAATATTGTTCAATGAATATGCGTGTGGAGCGTGGGCTTTAAAAGACCCAACAAATGAGCCCAAGAGAGAGAAAAAAATTTGAAATAATTTATTTTTGGAAAAGGGTTCAAAATGCCCTTCCACTATGTTAAAGGAATAAAAAATATTATCCGTTATACTCAAAAATATTTTCATAGTCAGTAGTTTGGTTCAGAATTGCTGTTATAATTATAAAATGGGTCAAAAATGCTCTTTTCGAATAAGTATATAATTTTTTAAACACATCTTGTTTCTAATTCAAATATTATTAAAGAACATTATTCTTGTTTTTTTTCTTCTAAAATCACTTTAACAAATAAAAATGTAGAAAATATTTTTTTTCTTGTTAATGTCATTTTATCAACTAAAATATAATAACTTCAGGTACGCTTTTGACAAATAATATATGTCATATATATAAGATTATAGTTATCCATCATCAATTTGTTTTTATGTAACGATAAAAATAATGATAATAAAATAAGAAATAATTTCATTTTTTTTAATTTTTTCTAAAATGAAGTAAGATAAACATTTGCTAATTTTTAAAAAAAACTATATTAGAAAAAGCATGTGTTAAAAAGAAAATAATAACAATATATTTATTTAGAAAATAAGCATATTTAACCCATTAAATAACAATAAGAACACCAAAATATTAATAGCAAAGACATTTTGAACCATACTTCAAAGTGGAAGACACTTTTGTTCCTTTCGTATAGTTAAAGGCCAAAAAAACATTTTAAAATCAAAATATTAACGATAATGACATTTTTGAGTCAAACTATATTTTTCTTTCTTTTGCATGGGGCATTTTCATTCTTTTTTTCCCTTTTATTCTTTTCTAATGTATGCCACAAGCTTTCCCGCCAAAACGAATTCCCACTTTCCCGCCATAACCAATTCTTGAGGTTATTCAGTGATCTGAAAGAGAAAGCAACATCTCATCCTTATTGTTTGGTAGAAATTAAAATGCAGATTCAGGTAAAATGCAGTTGCGGAGAGGAGAAATGCCCGGAATGGGCAATTCTAGAGCTTCAAGGTGTTGTTGAAGTCCAACCCTCCTTCAAAGATCGACTCCAAAATCTTCAAATTGGCACTCTTTGCCGCCCCACATCCCAGGTTTGTTTCATGAGATGCTTAAATATCTTTTCTTTTGGTTGCTGTTTATTGAATGATGAAATTTTAGGAAAATTATACATTTACTGTTGGATATCATGAGTTGACCGGAACCAAGATGCCCTTGAAAAAACCAATGTTAGTATTGAAGAAAATCAAACTTTCCACTGAAGAAGAGAAGGGTGACATCAATTCAACAAAGGTGGAGTTGGACGTTATTGGAGTAATTCGTCAAAGAATTCTTTTCAAAACCAGACCTAAGGCACTCATATCAAGTAAGACATCATACTTCTTTTGTTTTTTCCCAGTCTTCTTGGTATATCCAGTAATTACTTACTGTTATACTGGGTGGAAGTTCGGTGTTATAGACGGTATGGAGTTGTATAAGGAAATGTAAAATCCGGGGATTTAGTATATTAAAAATGTGGATGACCGTTGTGATAAGTATATTGTTAAAGATCATCTCATCAAGATAAACAACATAACCCATGTATCTTTAACCATGCTTATGCATGTATTGAAAACTTTTGTATTGCTAAAACCATGGTTTGGTATGTATTATTATACTGAGGATAATACCAAATAGGGTTTGTATAAGTTTGACATAGCTTGAAAACTTGTACCAAACAAGCGATTAGTAATACCAATACATGCAGTATTTTCTCCAACACCTTTTATTCAAATCATCTTGTGTTGTTGATATAAAGCTTTGTGCTTAAGTGTGCTTCTTTTAATCTTGACATTTGAAGCATTTACTATCACCAGCTTCTTTATTATTAGACTTTTGAGACTACCTTTAGATGATGCTTGTGATGTTGAACTTATGTTTTTATGGCTAGAAGTAAATTTCTTTTGCTTATAAGCACCTGATAGGTGTTGCGACCTGATTTTGAACTCGTTTAAAAATGTTCAATAATGTGACTATTTGTGGAATAACACATAGTTATGAACTAATTTGAATTCGGGAATTAGGAAGTCCACTTTTTTGAAAGAAAGGTGGTTAAACCTTAAATATGTTTGCAAACCAGATAAAGTGCAAGGATTCAAGTGATTTACCGAGTAAGGTGATTGGCATCTCGAGAAATTCGCGAACACGTTTACCTACAGAGTTTAAGAAAAATTTTGTGGCTAAAGTAAAACTTGTTCGGAAAGTGATAGTTAAAAAGTGGTTTCGTATAACAATTTATGTAGCACTTAATTACTCTATTAATCAATAGATGAACTATTTTTGTGATTGTCTGACCTGTAAATTTGTCTTTGAACTAAACATATTAATTCAACTCCCAAACTTATAGGTTGATAGACTTCACTTTATAACTATCAAGACAAGGATTAGTCTTTAAATTATTTTAGTGAGTCTCAAGGTTTTGTCTCCTTTGAAAAAGAACAAGATCTCTGAAAAAAAAAATAAGATTCATTCTTTGTTAATTGAAAGTATTCTGTTAAGCGTGAAAAGCTTGAAACAAAATTTTGGGAAAAGATCTCCTTTTTAGTCCTGCCAAAGAGAAGCTGAACTTCTCTTTTTTATGAAAACAGTAGCCAAACAGAATAAGTAAAAAAGAAAGGAGATTCTGATGTTTGAGCATCCTTTATTCATTGAATATTATTTTGGAAGAAGTGATTGATTAGGATCTTTGAATCTATCAGACAAATGTAAACATCCCATCTTAAGGTTTATTTTTTGTTGGATAAATTTAGAACTGCTAGAGACAGTAGGATTAGCAGGACCGTGCAAAGGATGGTCTCCGCCCTAGTTTCTATCCACACCTGTTTGCTATGGTTGTTCAAGTGTCCCAATCATGTTTGAACAGAGTTGACAAGTTTAGCTAAATTTATTTCCTTTTTGTGTTTAAAAAAATTCTATACAAGTGATGTTTTTATGTATTCTTCTCTTCCTCCACTTGGAGCTACAGGAAGCCTCTGTAACTGGACTAGTGAGTGTTTTATCTTTTTCATCTTTTTTTTTCCCTCATTCATGTTTCTTCATCCGCAAATTGTTCTTCCATTAATCTGTTATGTAGTGACTCACTAGAATGAAGATCAAAACTGTTGGTTTGGGTCACAGGGGTTTTATCAACATGAGTAAAATCCTCTATATGTTTTTTCGGTATAGAAGAAAATTTTAAAATCTCTCCCCCAATTTATTGTTTCCAAAGATTGTGTTGGATTGATCCATCAAATTTGAGGTTTTCATATGCTCCAGCAAACTCTTGTTTTCTACATGAATTTACAAGGTTTCCTTCTTTTCTGTTGCTTGGATATGGTAAACTCTCATCCTACTCAAATTACCCCTCCGCAGGGGCCACCCGTAACTTTCCTCACTCCCCATTTGTGACTTGGGCCCCTCAATCTCATGGTTGGAGGTGCATCTGTTCTGAATCAAAGGCCAAAGTCGTAATTGGGTCGTCCAGTAAAGATCTTTGAAAACCATGGCGGAGTTCCTGAGGTGTATATATGAGGCGGCATGCATCTATTCTGGTTTAGTGGTATGCATGGCCTGATGAAGCTTCCACTCTCTTTGCATTTAATCTTGTTGTCCTCAAAAATAATGGTCCAGAAAACAAAGGTGGGGGCTTGTACTGGGGTGAGAAACAGGCAATTGATCTCTGTTTTCCTTTTACTTCATGGGCGTACTTATTTCCCATTCCAGTCACCATCTTTCATTGGGTAGGTATAGATGAAAAATGTAGCTTTTAGATTGTTGGAAGACAAAAGATGGCATCAAACACGTGTATGACGCTTCTATATTAGCAATATTTTCTCCCTACCTTTTGTGAAATTGAGATAAGATATGAATGAAAATAGCTTAGTGGGTATGACGAGCTGTTTTAGTTCCTAACTACACAAATAGTGAAGAAATTCTGTTCAGGAAAGCAAGACATAGCAACTTGATACTTATAGAATTAAAAGATCAAGATGTCATTTGATGCATTCCTAACAAGATATTTCTCCATTAGTGTAGAAAGTCAAAAGTACTTGTGATATCCACTAAAGCTAAGTTGTATTCAATGCCATAGCAATCCCGCAAAGCAAAGAGAGTGAATATCGTTATTAGAGAAGTTTTTCCAATGTATTACAAGCCTTGAATCTTTTGTGCTTTCCATTCATATTTTTCCTACCTCAACTCCTACCACAGCTCTGTTGATGTGCACCCTTTGCTTTTCAAAAGAGCTCAAACAATCAGTGCATTGTGGAAACATTACCACAATGTATTTTAATGACATAGCCTCACTTAGGCGGGAAGACGCGAAACTACCACCTTTGGTTTGGGAAAATACAACTCCATCTCTTGTCCCATATTTGCATCAAATTGCATAACCTCTATCCTATACTCTTCCCCTAATCATTGTGGATTGTAATGTTGACACGAGACATATATTGAGAAATTGTTTGCATATTTCCCTTAGATGTCTATTCCTTGAATAAATATAGAATACACTCGTATCCACAAAGAAAATACAGATCACCTGTCAGTATTTCACAAATGTTAGTCATGTGACCACCAGCTGTTTTATGCTGTTACTATTCATTGTCTGCTGCCTAGCTATTGCATCTTTAATGATGATCAGATCATGACTCCATTTCCGCTCTTCACTATCTAACTCTCCATCTTTTCACGTGTATCCAGAGCCTCAACCTACGGAGAAGGAAAAAGTCAGTGCTGCAGTGTCCAATTGAATCGTACTGTGCATGTAATTTTGTTGAAAGTTCAAAGATGGAGGCTTTGATTCCTATACTCTTCTAGGTGAAGGGTTGATTTCTAGTGTTGCGAAATGACCGCATTGTATATCACCCTGTTATTTCCTTGATACGCTGAAATTGTATGTGACGGCCTGGAACTCTTATACAGTGCCAGTAATGATATGTATACTGAACTTCAGTGACTCGTTTCAATATGATCCTTCGATTATAATATTCTGATTAAGATGAGATCAGGGGTTGCGGACTTGCAGTGTTCTTAGCATTGTGGCAAGCAAAAAGAAGATAAGTGTTCTACTCAAACATTTTGCTTTTTTATGTGGAGTTCTAACTTCATGAACTCTTAAATCATAATGCGTGTTCATCGGCCAGACGCTGCATGACTACCTCTTGAGTATTGGTAAATACAGTTTTTTCCTTGATATCTCAATGGTGTTGAAACTACCGTCTACAAAGACAATTTGGTTGGAATTTCTGAGTATTTGCTATTAACGATGACTGACTTGATGGGTTAAGTTCATAATGACTCATAAGACTGATCTTTGATATTTGTTTCCCTTAATAAAAGCCTTACAAAAGTAATCTTCATTTATTTAATGAAAATTCTTTGGACTAAAATGCCTTCCAAACCTCACAAACTAAAAAGAGCTTAATATTATATCTATCATTTGTATCTTGATAAATATATGAAGTTAAAAATTATATAATTTTTTTTATAAAAAAATCCTTCTTTTTCTATTTTTTTGCCTTTCCTTCAATTTATTTTGTAAGAATATTTTTTTTCGGTTATCTTTATTTTTTCTTTCTTTTCATTTATTTTTTCCATTTACGGAGCTAAAAAAACTAGGTAATTTATACATTGTACTATTATAAAATAGAATTTACCCCTAGATTCAAGTGTCTAAGGTTCAAGATAATTTTTTAATGATTACTATTTTAAAGATGAAATACTCTTATAATTGCCTTAGAGGCAATACTTAGCCCAATAATTTTGAAAGAACAAATTGTGTTCCATTGGCAAGAGTTGACGCTATCGTATTGAATCTTGATTTATGAGATGCTCTGTAACTTTTGCCTTTAAGGCAAGACTTACATCAAGAACTAGAAAATAACAAGTTATACTCTAAGGCCAACACTTGACACTACCACATTGTCTTGATTTATAAAATGTTTTATAACTCTTGCTTAGAGTTAAAACTTAGCCTAAGGACTTCCAAATAATAAGTTACTCCCATGGACAATATATCTTGATTTATGAGATGTTGGATAACAATTGTCTTAGAGGCAAGATTTAGATCAAGAACTTCAAAACAACAAGTTACGCCCTATGGGCAAGACTTAGACCAAAAACTTCAAAATAACAAGTTACGCCCCATGGGAAAGACTTAAAAGTACCACATTGTTCTTGATTTATCATATGCTCTATGACTCTTGCCTTAGAGGCAAGACTTTGCCGAAGGACTTCCAAAGAATAAGTTATGTATTAGAGATTGTAAATAATTAACTAGATTAGTTGATAGTTAGTTGATAGTTAGTTGATAGTTGTTGGATATATGAGAAGATTCAAAGCATACTTTCTTGTAATATTCACTTAGTACAGTATATATATATTAGAGTGTAATCCATACATTGAACTGATCAATAAAAAATTGTGATGCTTTCCTTCTCAAATTCATTGTTCGGCATCAGAATTCCAGTTTCGTCATGGTATCTAAGCTTAGGTATTGAGATTCGTTAATTCTGTTCATTCTGTAGCTTACAGTTGATGATCAATGGGCGAAGAAGATAGATCAATGATCATCCTCTGTTTCTTTTCTTCTGATCTTTCTTCCTATGTACCAGGGCAGTGCAAATTGGGATACAGCTTACTGGAATGGTGAGAATTATACGTTTATGGAGTCGGCGTGCAATTGAATTTGGCTCACGAAGAACAATTTATGTATTCGATAGATGGAAGCTACAAGAGATGGTTTCACGACTGAATTGAGAAGATCAATGGGAACAGATTATATGCAATGGTCCTGTCTGGATTTATGAACATTTAGCAGGATTTTGTCAGTGGAATTCTTTTTAGTCAAATGCACTCAAGTTTGCTTAGATCCTGCAGGAAGATTTGATAAGTCATATGTCCACAAGAATTTTTCATCTTCAACAAAGCCATAGTTAACACAGACTCAAGGTATTCCCCTGTTTCAGTTATTATTCAAGCTGAAAGATCTTTGGATGAATTCGTTCGATTCCATGAGTTCCTCCTCCACTTGCGAATGTGTTAAAATCGAGGATTATTCTGATGTATGGAGAGGCAGATTTATTACAATTTTCTTATGGTTTTGAATGAAAGCTATGCACAAGCTGAAGCCAATACTTATATAAAACTCGCACCACCATTGTCAATCAATTTTATGCCATGATTGGTACAAGATAAGACGTCCAAAACGTGAACTCAGGGTGAATATTCTGTGATGGCATCACTGATCCTCCTGCATTATGACAAATCATAAAAGGGAACGAGTAGTGTGTCGAGAAGGGGGATGTGTGGTTGGCGGTTGGGAGAGGATGCGGATAGGGGTGAGTGGGAGTGGGTGTGTGGGGGAAGCGGTGCGTGAGGTTGGATGAGGGCAGTGATTTGGTCGGGGTGGCATGTCGTGCTGGAGGGCTGTGTCGTGGTGTGGGGAGTAGGGGTAGGTAGAACTACATAATTATGTTTTGTGAGTTAGAGCGAGGGGGCTGTGTTTTGAACTGCGTGTAAGTTACTTGAAAGGGGATGGGTAATTCTAATGGTACGAGGGTATGGGAGAGTGTGTGGAGATTGAGGAAGACCATACGGTTTCCTAAGGATGAGATCTTGACGGTGGGCGGGTTGTAAGGGGGTTCTTTAGGGTTTTGAGTGTGCTAGGATGTGTGGTGTGGGGGTTTCTGTTTGGTGTTGATCGCATGGCGGAAAGGGGAAGCAGGGTCTTGGCGGGGTAGAATATGATAGTGGTTTTTTGGAGTAGGTTTTAGGCTGCGTAAGTGTCAGTATTAGCAATTGGATGTCAGGTTATAGAGGAGCAGGAGGAGAAGTTTTTTTTAGTTATGGATCTAGTCGTCAACAAAGGGCAGGTGGTCTTATTGTGATCAGTGTTGAAATTAAGAGTACATACCAGAAGAATATTGGGTAACAATTTAAAGCAAACTGACTCCTTTAATATCAGGGTCCATACAAAGGATTATGTTTTCAATTAATTGGATAGCCTATCAAATTGGAAGGTAAAGAAATAGTTAAGATGTACAAGCTTTCACCAGCCGAAGGGTTCACAAAGCAAGGACACAGAGTCTGAAGTTGAATCTCAATTTATACGCAAGCACGGTGATGAGTTGGACCTGTTTCTTACTTCACGCCAAATCAATGAATCAGATAATACCAATGCTGAAGAAAACACACATGAATGAGGTTTAATGCACATATGGGCAGGTACATTTGCATTACTTCTTTTGTAATACTGGCAGCTAATTGTTGTTTTCAGATTGGATTAGTGGATAGTGGAGCATCTAATCACTGGTTAGAGATCTTACCCTTATTGAAAACCGTGGATCCTTCAGTAAAAAATCCAGGAAGGGTTCAGTTTAGCTAATGGTGACACAACACTCACTACCATTCACTGCATTTCCTCAACTTAAAGAGAGGTGATGTAAATACGAAGATGTTTTTAATGTGCATAAACCTGATTGTTTTAAGTCGAAGCTCTTATCGTGTCAAAACTGACTAATGAAGGAATTGAATTGTTGTAATTGTATTTTATATGTATTTTTATCCTGATTTCTTCTTCATTCAGGAGCTCTTCACTGGGAAGTGAAGGAGAGTGGTGAAGAGGAATAGACTGTACAGTGTCGAAAAATCATATCGATTTTCACATATACTCAAAGTCATTTGTTGCACAGAGGATGTGAGGATGAAGTATTGTAGGCAATAAAGACTAGGGCCATGTGCCTTTGAATGTGCTAGAAAAATCGTATGCTTAAGCTCATAAGATTCTGTCATGAGTCATGGTTATGTAATGTCCATGACAGACCAATTCGACTTCCTTTCATGCTAGCTAGTTAACAAAGAAGTACTATCATGTTGATCTAATCACATTGATGTATGGGGAGCCTATAAGTCTCTACAAAATAAACGATGAGATTTTTTCTTACGTGTAGTTATGATCATTCAAGATGGACTTGGGTATTCTTGCTTCAATCGTCAAGTCAGATGTTTTTTCTACGATACTTAGACAATTTATTTTGAGATGGTTTAAAACTCAGTTTGATATACAAATTAAGGCTGTGAGATCAGATATGGAGGGGATTTGCGTCAATTCTCAATGTTGCTGATTTGTTCACGTAATCATTTGAATAATCATCAGTTTTGTCCACACACAATACCACCTCAACAGAATGGTGTGGTGGAAAAAGAAACATAGACACCTCTTGGAACGCTAGAGCATCGATTTCAAGGACACATACCTATTAGATTCTGGGGACGTGTGTCATATTAACAGCTGTGGGCACAGATCATAGAATTCCTTTACTGCTTTGCATGAAAAGTAAGTTTTATCTCCTTTTTGAGGTATCTATTTGGGAAACAACCTGATATAGCATACATGAGAACATGGGTGGTCTATGTTCTGCTACAAATACCCAAAAGATAAGATATGTGGTGCAAGAGCATTAAATCTGTCTTGATTGGATATGGAAACTACGCAAAAGGCTTACAAATTGTATGATCTGACATCATATTTTCTTTATTCAGTCGAGATGTATCTTCACTGAAAATATTTTTCCTTTCAGTCTGATTCTACAGATGTTTTGCAGTCTCATTCTACAGAAGTTTTGCATATCTAACTTGGATTTCTGGAAAGATAGCCGCAGAAATTTCTATGAATGCCAAGCTGTTTGAAGGATTACCACCGTCCTTTACCGGTAGTAGAGACTTTGCTTCTACCTATAATTGCCGAGGAGAAAAGAAAAATCACATTATCTCATGTTGTAATGACACATAGTAGGTCCATCAGACAAGTCAGGCTCCATTATGGCAGCAAGATTTTGTTCTAACAAATCAGGGAAATCTAAACACATTCAAATTGTTTTGTACTCTATCTCAATAACATTGATTCTAGTGGTCTTTCAGGTCATATGGCGATTTTATATTGCCAACTTTTCATGAGAAATAACCAGTACTTATCATCAGGCTATGAAGATGAAAGTGTGGGTTCAGCTTGAGGATGGGATTAAGGCCCTTGAAGACAATCAGACTGGGAACGTGTTGATTACCATATTGGGAAAAAGGCCATGGCTGTAAATATGTGATAATATCAATTACAAAAGCTGATGGACAGGTTGAAAGGTTCAAGCTAGTTTGATGGCTAGGGTCTAATCAAGGAGGAGTAGATACCATGAAACTTTCTCACGCTGTTGTTAAAATGGTGACTACAGTGAGAACAGTGTTATCTGTAGCAGCTCAAAGGGTGGAATGTTCAACCCATGGATGTTTATAATTCTTTCCTACAAGGAGATTTAATGGTAAGAAGTCTATATGCATTACCATCAGGAGCTCAAGTTGATTAGAAAAGAAAAGGTCCAAGGTCTGGTCTCAACTGATTAAGTCTCTTATGGGCTTAAGCAACGCCTCAAGACAGTGGAATGTTTAAGAAGCTAACAAATGCCTTGATTTGGAGCAGTGTTTCCACACAAAAGTCATCTTGATTATTCGCTCATGACCAAGAATTTGGAAATGACTTGTAGTTGTTCTTAATATACTGGGGATGATTTGCTTGTTACAGGAAGGCAGCTGCCACTGAATAGAGGAAACAAAGCAGTTCTGAAAGGATCATTTTTAGAATAAAGATCTTGGGATCTTAGATTTTTTCTGCATTGAATTTGCTAGAAATTCAGAAGGAATATTAATGCATCCAAGGAAATATGCATTTAATTGATTTCAGATTTGGGTTAGGTGAGTTCTAAACCTTGTCTACCCTGGCAGATTTAAATCTAAAAGAAACTTACTACACCTGAGTTTGAGGCAGATACATTGATTCACTCTTATTAGATCTGCGTGAATATCAAAGATTAGTTGGGAGGTTACTATATCTTACTCTCACCAGGCCCGAATATCTTATGCAAGTTCAAAGTCTCAGCCAATTCATGCAGCTCCTAAGGTGTCTAATTGAATGCTGCCCTCAGAGTAGTAAAATATGTTAAAGCAATCACCCGGATTGGGATATTATTGACAACACAATCCAAATTCCACAGAAGTCTATTAAGGCATATTGTGATGCTGATTGGGATCATGTGTTAGTTCTAGAGATCAAGTACTGGTTACATAATCAAAGTATGGGAGATGCTCCAAATCTTGGAAATCCAAGAAAGCAGTATAATATTTCCAGAAATTCTGCTGAAGCAGAGTTAACAAAAGCTGGCCTCCACGTTTGAAGAGATAGATTACTTGGATCATTGGTTGTTTCAAGACATTGATTGTACCATTGGTGGTACCTTTTCACTGCATTGTGATAGCAAAGCAGCTATTCAGATTGCTGCTAATCCAGTGTTCCATGAGAGAACCAAACACATTGATATTGATTGTCATTTTATTAGAGAAAAGGTGTCAAAAGGTCTTGTTGTCTTACAATACTTATGCTCATTTGAACAGCCAGCTGATGTCCTAACTAAAGGACTAAGCAAACATCAACATTATCATCTTATCTCCAAGCTAGGAATGAAGAACATCTTCATATCTTCTAGCTTGAAGGGGGCTATTGGAGATTGTAAATAATTAACTAGATTAGTTGATAGTTAGTTGATAGTTAGTTAGGATATATGGAGAAGATTCTAGAAGATGTCTTTCTTGTAAATAAGTCACTTAGTACATGTATATATATATGTAGAGTGTAATACATAGCAGTTGAACTGATCAATAATAAAATTGTGATTGCTTCTTCCTCCATAATTCAATTGTGCAATCAGATTCAGTTTCCATCATTATGCCCCGTGAGCAAGCGATCTTGATTTATGAAATACTATATAACTATTGATTTAGAGGCAACACTAACACTAAGAACTTCAAAACAAGTTACGACCCATGGGCAATACTTGACACTACCACATTGTGTTTTCATTTATCAGATGCTCTATAACTCTTGCTTTAGAGGTAAGACTTGTCCCAAGGACTTCCAAACAATAATATACGCTTCATGGGCATAAGATCTTGATTCATAAGATACTCTATAACGATTGCTTTAGAAGTAAGACTTATTAGCCCAAAGATTTCAAAACAACAAGTTAAACCCCATGCACAAGACTTGATACTACCACATTACGTCTTGATTTATGAGATGCTCTATAATTCTTGTCTTAGAGGCAATACATAACCAAAAATTTTCAAAAAGTAAGTTGCACCTCATGGACAACAATTTACACTATTTTCACTAGGTCGAACTTATGCGAAACATAATAACTATTGTCTTAGAGGCAAAACATAGATTGAGAGTTTTTCTAAAGACACATATGCCTCACAGGCAAAGATTTACACTATTTCACCATGTCTAACCTTTTTTTTTGGTTTTCCACACGGTGCCCGAAGTCCATATTGAAGCTCTGACTAAGTTAAGATAGCGCATTGCAGGGCTCATTTGGGTGTGACGCTCCCAACCAGATTTTCTCCATACCAGGGCATGGTTAAGGGTGAAGCACTCCTACCAGTGCACCACAACTTATGTTGTACTATGTCTAACTTGCCTTAGAAACAATACATAACTCACAACTTTTAAAAATAACTTATTCTTTATGGGTGACAATACTTGTAATGACCCGATTAGTTATTTTTTGAAAGTTTCATGGATATGTCCCTTCCATTATCGACCTCGAGTATTTTATGATTGAGTTTGAAAAGTTAATTTTGAACTATGAGGTAAAAGCTGAGAATTTGGTAAGTTTGTGAATTTTAAAGGTTAAGTTGTTACGAAAGTGGTTTTTGGAGTTTTGAGTTCCGAAATGGAATTTTGTCAGTTTCGTCAGTCCCAAAATGTGAAATCTAAGTAGTGAAAGTTGTTGATTTCAGTTTTTAAGTCTTGCAGTTTTAAGGTCGTCTTGAAGAGGGTGAAGGTCCAAGTTTGGGGATGTGGGTATAATTTTAGCCTTTAGGTTGACTTTGGTCAAGATTCGGTGTTCGAATGCTCGCGTCGGAATTCTGAGAGTTCCATTGGATTTGGAGGATATTATTTTAGGTCTATGTGAGGTCTTGGTTGATTTTTGGGAAGTCCCAAACTTGTTTTCTTCTTTTTAGGCATGAATTAGTTTCTTGGGTTTCACAGATATCGGATTGAGGAGACTTTGAATTTGTGTTTTGAAGGTTCAATTGAGTATGGAAAGTCGATTATAATTGATTTGCATATGTGGTTTGTGTATACGAGGTTCCGATTGAATCTCGAGGGTTTTTTTTTTTTTGATGATTTTTTAAATGGCAAAGGACCAAATATACTCTTGTACTATATGAAATAGTTTAAAGTACTCCAAGTTATACTTTTGAGCTAAATATACCCCTCTCGTTATACTTTTGGATTAAATATACCTTATGACCAACATATGACACGTGGACGACTGAGATTAAATGAGCTATTCAATTTAAAATAAACCATAGATAACATCCATCCGCTCCAATAGACTGACTGACCTAATGATGTAAAAATTACCCCCAATTTGGTCTTTCAAAATAAAAAAGTAACCTAGAACCATTAGTTCCTCCAGCAAGTCTGCAACTTGGAGCCTCTTCATCGCAAAAGATTTTTGCTCAAAGGTATGGTTTCTTTTCTTCTTCAAACTTTGTAGCCTTGAGTATGATTCAAACTATATCAGTGTCCTAAACTTGAAGTAAGTTCAATTATTGAGTTTAAACCTTTGTTTTATTTTTGTGATAAATTGAAGTTTTTTTTATTATGCTTAACAGAAAAAATCATGTGGCTACTGGGAGTCGCACGAAACTTGTTTTCAGATAGAGTGATGGTCCTAATAAATAATATAAAGACTCAATCGTTGATACTTTGAACATGACGTTGGACACAATTAAGATTGAAAGAGATAACTTTGAAGGAAAAAATGGATGCAATGAAGGCTTTAACCAATTTTGAAGTAAACAAATCAATGTTATTGGAAGATAATGTGAAGAAGATGAAGACGCTAATTATGATTTTGCGTGCTCTTGTTATTGGAATCGTTGCCTTGTAGGTAATGAAGTGATTAATTAATGAACTTGTGTAATGTTAGGTGAAGTCTCGTTATTTATTTTGTAATGTATAGTTGATAACCAAACTTAATTCATGGAAATTTTCTTGTAATATTTGTTGATAATCAAGCTCAACTCATGGTAATGTTTCCCTGTTATATTGGTTATGTAATTTAAAAAATATTATTATCATTGACAAGCTTGCTGTAACACCAAGTGTTGTTTGAAAATTTTATAAAAAAATTCAGCTACGAAACTCATACGAACTCAAGTATACAGAAAAATCTATGTGATGTGTGACATGGGTTATTTAAAACGAGAAGCGCTAACCAGATAACAAGAAAAAACTATCAATTATCATGAATTCGATAGAGCAAAAAATGGAGTTGCCATAGCCTTATCATGCCTTCTTCTTCTTGGACTCGCACATGACGTATTCAATATAGATGCTCAAAAAGAAGAATATTGTCACTGCATCATATAAATAAATGAGAATTGCGTATTCTTGAAGTAGAGAATACTTATGCACGAAATGATCGTTGTCAACAAGAGGCAGAATGATGACCCAGAAGGTATAATATGTGAAATGGACAAACTAGTCAATGTTAAAATCATCCCAACTCAGTCAACTAACTCCATCAAAAACTCCTCTGCTTATGCCATCTATAAAGTTCAGATCTTGGTGTTGAAGATTTCTACTTTTAGAGCACAAAGATCGTCTTTTTCTGTAAGCACATTCTATAGTATAGCAACTCATATAAAACATATTAGTTAGTTGGTATTTATAATCTCAATAATGAGTTCATATATTTCAATTATATAGTTGCTATATAGTTGTGTTGCTGCTATATGTAACGACCTGTTTAGTCGTTTTGAGCAGCAGATTTTATTTCTGGAAAACTGGCTGAGACAAAAAACGACCCCACGCGGACCGTCATGGGGCAACGCCGACCGTCGAGGGGGGGGGCAGGGGTGGTCCGCGTTCCAAAACACTTAGAACTTAGAAAATTTGGTAACTGAGAAAGACTCTCTGAACTCAACGACGGAATGGCAGGAACGGACCGTCGTGTCCACGACGTACCGCACAGCCTTCACTAAAACAAATCAAGTTTCTGTATCGTGTGACGGACATCCGGACCGACGTCGCGCTCGACTACGGCCCGTCACACTCAGGCTGCGCAATCCCAAGGCTGGGGGTCGGATTTCTTCTGTTATTTATTTAAGGGGCGTTTTGACTATTTCCTGCATCTTCCTGCTTTAATTATAAGTGTTGTGTTCATGTTAATAGAGTCTAATTCTTGGGGGTTACAAGAGGTAACCTTAAGTTAGATTAGTGGGTTTTAATTGTTGCCCTCATTTTTTATCACTTAATTCCTGCTTCATAGGTAAAAGAAAGAGGGTTTGCATCAGGAAAACGAAAAAGAACCAGCAAGAGAGAGAGAGAATCGATCAAGAGAAGAAGGAAGAACGTCAGCTTTGGGAAGATATCTGTTGATCGAAATCTTCGGTGCGAGGTAGTTATGGTTTTTTTTAAATGGCTACGCTAGTAAACTCTTTATAGTCGAATGATAATGTGTTGTGTGTATTATAAAGGTCTCATATTCTTAATTGTGTGTAGCATGATGTGATTTATATATTGAATTGTGATGAAACAAGCATGAAAGCATTGAATCTCACATCTTTTAAAAACCTAAATCTTGTTAAATGATGATCGACCTTGGTATAAAAGAAGGCTTTGAATGAACTAAGTAATGGCTGATGATTGCCTTGATATAAAAGAAGGCCTTGATTTACAATAGAATGAGATTAGTGGGGCGGTGTCACGACCGACACTTAGAATTAGTGGGACGTGTGTCACTAACCGACAACTTAGATTTAGGGGGGGGGATCGTGTTGTTTTTTGTCACAACCGACACGTGATTAGGGGATCGGGTGTCCACGACCGACACGTAGATTTAGGGATCGGTGTGGTCACGAACCACGTAATATTAGGGGATCGGAGTGTCCGTGCCCGACACATAGTAGTAGGGGATCGGAGTGTCACGTACCTACACAAGAGGAATAAAGACTAACGGGTCGAATGGTCACGTACCGACACAAGAGAAATATAGAAAATGAATCTGAAAGATGCTACTATACTCATCTAAAGAACATGTTTCCCAAAAGAGTATAGTGTTGGAGGCTTTGAGTCCTCATAGATATGATCGGTGATATTATAAATATGTCATACTTGTTACTATCACCTGTTAAGAATATTAGGTTGATTTTTATATGTTTATCTGAGAGATCTTGGTTTCTATTTTGAGTTGGGCCGATGAACCTCTCATTACTTTGGTGTTTGTACTTGACCACCCCTACTTTTTTTAGTTTTTTCGTTGATTTTTGTGGAGTGCAGCAAACATACTGTCGTCTTCAACTCAACCACCGCAACTCTAGCCATTCTTCATTACGAACCGGATTTCAGGGTGAGCTAACGCTTCTAGCTTGGACTGGATCTTCCTCTTCATGTCTTGATGCCTGAAGTTCCGTCCGCATGGACTAGCTTTATGTATTTTTAGCTTCTTAGAACCTCTTAGATTTAGTCTTTTGAAGTAGATGTTCTTGTGGAATGATGACATTCCAGATTTTTTGGGAAATAATAGTTATTGATTGGTTTTAGTAATGAGTTTAAGTCTTTTCCGCTTACTTTCTGTTGATATCCAATTGAATTTTAAGGTTTAGATGGGTTGGTTCCTCACAGGAAGTTAAGTGTTGGGTGCCAGTCGGGCGATCCCGTTTGGGTCGTGACAAACTGGTATCAGAGCATTAGGTTCGTTAGTCCTCATCACACAAGAACATGTCAGTAGAGTCTTAAGGAAACGGTAGGGGACCCTTTAACTTTCTTTGATAGGCTATAAGACTTTAGGAAACTTCATTCTTTCTTTCTTCTTTTTTTTCTTTCTTTCTTCTGTCGTGCTATTACTTTGATCCAATTGGTTATCTGTGATACAAATTGTTATCTGACCAGCTCACTCTGTTCGCAGATGTTAGGACTCTGCAACACGACTACGCCAACACCAACATCGGCAAGACACTAAGCGCTGAGCCAGCCACTTGGCTTTAGCTCAGAGAGAATTAGCGAACACAGAGGCCGTGGGAGGCGTCCCCTCTAGGAGGAATAGGAGTGAGCACCATCCCATCTGGTACTATGGGGCGGTGACTCCTCCAACCGACTGAGAAGTAGTAAAGAGGGAGGATTGGGAGAATAACAGTGCGAACTGAGGAATTGCCACCCCAACCTACCCCAGAAATGATCAATCAGGTTTCTTGCTTATCTAGCGGTTATCTGATCAAGGTCAAACACCTCCAGTGTTTTCCTCCCGCACCAGCACCTCAGGTTCCGGGGTACAACATGCCCTACTATTGTATCTCCCCGCATGGAGGCCTCATTGTAATAGGCACTTTCCTCGTTTCTGACCACATGGCCTATATGACTAATGATCAGGCATGAACTTTTCATTAGTTCTTGAAATTGAAACCTCTCAGTCCTTGCGAAGGGTGCCGAATCTATCTGAGGATGCCTACGAATTTTCTGTTGCCTGTCATGATCTACTACAAAATGGGTATAAAATTGGAACGGTTCGGTGTTGAGTTTGTGACCTTAGCAATTTCAAGGAACGGCCAAAATTGGTGGCGGCATGTGAGTGCCACACAAACAAGGGCACCACCTATGACTTGGGCAATCATTCTCTAGCTTGTTTATGGAGAAGTTATATTCCCCGTACCTTGAGGGACATAGTGAAAAGGGATGAGTTTTTTGAGCCCTAGAGCAGGGTAGATTTCCGTTATTCATATGAGGGCTAAATTTCCGTGCATTATGTATCCCGGTATGCCACCCAACTATGTTTCATCGCATAAGAGCTGGTTCGGCGCCGTTTTGTGAAGGGGTTGAGAATAGAGTTGCGAATTTCAGCCTTACAGGTAAGCGGCCACATCGAAATCTTTTCAAAGAAGTTGGTAGACTCGTGTAGAGGTAGAGGAGTGAAGCCAGATGACTTCACCAATGGCAATCGACCTCTAAAAGGTTTCGAAAGAGGAGGGTGAGTTTAATATGGTTCTTACTCTAGAGGACAGGGTTCAGGAGGTTACTTCTACTCGGTCCGACAATTCATCAGTCTTCACTACATACTGTAGTTGGGGGTCCAACCTCAGACCGTTCAACATTTCCGCTGAGAGACCCATGCTTGTAATCTAGAGAGTGTTTCTGGATGTTGGGAGACTGGCCATAGTAGAAGGAATTGTCCAAAACTAGTTATAGACCCCAATAGCTATAGGGCAGAGGTAGTCATGGTAGACGGCCGTTATTCTGGATGGCGTGGTGGCCAGGTAATGTGGGGTCACCAAAAACTGCCGGGGTTATTGGCATACTGGAGCCACTACAACACAAAACATGAACGGGGCAAGGACAGACAAGAGTGAAAAAATAGAATGAGATGCACGAACTAGGTGAGGAAGAAGAACCAGGGGTGGATGGTGGATAGATCAGTAGAGACGTGTTAAAGAAGAAATAGTTGAATGCAGGTAGAAAAAGTAACCACAGGTAGGTGGAGGGGAGGAGTATAGAAAAAGAGTAATGGGTTGACTGGGAGAGTAAGAAGGAGGGGGTGTCGGGAGGGGGGTTTGAAGGGGGGAGGAGCGGGAGTAAAAGGCGAGACGGAAGGTGGTGATAGGTCGAGGTTCTTAACAAGGTGCAAATTGAGAAGTGGTATTAAGCAGAAGCAGCAGCATGCAAAATAGAACGGTGTGATGTGAGTTGATAGGGGGTGGACGATTGGGGGAGAGGCAAGATTACAGTAATGCTGTGGGATTGAAATTTCTAAAGTCGGGGAGGGTATGGGTCGTGGGGGGTGGGAAGGGGGGGGTGGGGGGGAGTTGTGGGGAGGATTTGAACAGGGGATGGGAGTAGTAGGTATGGAGAGGCGACGAAATGATGGAGAGGAGGGGAGGAGGGCAGGGTATGGGTCGCTAGGGTGTAGGCGGGTGGGGGAGTCGTTCGAGGGTAGTGGTGGCGTGAAACATAGGAGGAGGGAATGGACCTCTGGCATGAGGGCATATCAGGGGTTAATAAGGTTGGTTGGGTTGTTTGGTGGGGTTTCGTTGTGGACAATTGGCGGGAGGTGTCCGGTAGAATAGGAAGTCGTAGTAGGGGGGGGTAATTTGAGGGACAGAAGATGGGGGGGACATAAGGGCTCAAGGGATGTTGCGGAAAGAAGGTAATATCGTAGATGTGTAATATATAAATGGGTGTGCGATGGTTCGCGCAGGAGAGGCGAGATGGTTGAACATGGTGTGAAGGTAGGGGACGGGCGTGGGGGGTGCGTGTAGAAGAGGGGGAAAGTGTTGAGCGAGAACTTGAAGAGGGGGAGAGTTAGGGTTGGAGGGGGGATAGGTGAAGTGTGGGTGGGGTATGCTGGGGGGGGGTTATTTTGCTGAGGCGTTAGGGGAGCGGGAATGATGAAGGATTTAGAAAAAGAAGAGGAGCGTAGGGGCGACCATAAGCGTTGTGGGGAATAGGGATTCTTGGGTCGGTTAAATGCTTAGGGTGAGCCCAGGAAGCGTAGGGTGAGTGGAGAGTTTTTGGGAGTGATGGGCTAGAGGGATGTGCAGAGATGGGGTGATCGGATAAAAAGTTACCGTGAAAAGTAAGGTAAGCGTTTAGGGAAACTGCGAGGGAGTTCTGTGTGGGAGACGGCGGATGGGGGTGTGAGGGATGGAGCGAAGTAGTTGTCGTGGGGACGAGGGACTTGAGGAGGGGGGGCGGGGGGTGGGATGCGTATGGTCGAAAACTGGTATAGTGAGCGAGGGGGTGTGTGTTGGTGTGAGTGGTGGTGTATGAAGGCAAGGAAGGTAGTGTGAGGGTGGGAAAGGTGGAATAGGGAAGGGGATTGTTAAGGGTGGTGGGGTGTAGCGCAGGGGAAAAGGGTACAAGTTTAAAGTGCAAGTCGATTTGGTGGAAGACGAATGTGTGATGTAATGGGGCCTCATTGTTACGCTTATCCCTGGGTCATCTAGGCGGAGACATCTGAATGCTGTATCACAGGTATTTTCTCGTTTGGTGATTGATGGCTTCTGTATTGTTTGATCCTGGTCCACATTTTTCATATGTATCTTCCTCATTTGCTAATGGTCTTAATTTACCTTGTAATTGCTTTACATGCCTCGTCGTGTTTCTACCACCCGCGGGTGGGTGAGTCTGTGATAGTTGAAAAAAGTAATATAGGTCTGTTTGGTGACTTTTGTGGGGAAGTAATTACTTATGTAACTTGGTTTAGCTTAGAAATGTTTTGATTTTGATGTAATTCTGGTATGACGTTGGCTTGCTTTCTCTGATTTTTGCGATCTTGGTTTGTAATGCTACGACTGTGACGTTAGCCAAGCCTTGGGACAGATCCGTTAATGTGTGAGGTGTGACTTACACTTCCAATCCGGGTCGTATCGTCTCCTTCTCGTCGCCTAAGAAAATGGTTTAGTAGGGTTGTTTAGCGTTCTTGCTTGGGCACATCTCTCAGGGATGATACTCCCCAGTATCTTCGATTAGTCGTGTTCGATAGTGCCGTGAGTTTTTGGATGTGTTTCCTGCAGATCTACCTGGTATAGCACAGATAGGGATATTTGACTTCTGCATCATCTGACCGGGTACTCGCCCCCATTTCTTATACCCCTTATGAATGGCTCCACTGATTTAAGGAGTTAAGGCTCAACTTCCAAGAGTTTTGAGCAAAGGCTTCATTAGACCAAGTGCATTCCCCTTGGGGTGCCCTGTTTTTTGTTGTAAAGAAGAAAGAGATGGGAGCCTTCGATGTGCCTAGATTACCCACCGGCAACTAATAAGTAACTATTAAGAACAGGTATCGCTCTCCCGCATTGATGAGTTGTTCGACCAGTTACAAGTGCTTTTTGTGTTTTTTTTTTTCTTTTCTAAGATTGACTTGAGGTCTGGTTATCATCCACTGTGAAAATACGGGCAGTAAGATGTGCCAAAGACTACCCCCTTACTAGCTTTTCGGTAACCAGATATGGGCTTATGAATTCTTGGTAATGTCCTTTGGACTAACGATGCCCCTGCTGCTTTCCATGAGTTTGATGAACGGGATTTTTTTAATCCATATCTGGATCTCTTTGTTGCTCGTATTTTGATGATATACTGATATACTCCAAGAGTAAGAAGGAACATGAGGAGCATTTGAAAATTGTGTTGGAAATGGTTGAGGGAGCAAAGCTTTAATATGCCAAATTCTCCAAGTGTGAGTTTTGGCTAGAGTCAGTGTCCTTCTTTGGGGCACGTGGTTTTCCAAGATGGAATGATGGTGATCCTTCTAATATCGAAAGTAGTGAAGAATTGGGTACAGACCTACTATGTGTCAGAAATAAGAAGCTTTGTTGGTTTAGCAGTTACCGTCCGATTTGTCAAGGGATTCTCTTCTATTGCTTCCATTGACGAACTTGAACTAAGCAGAATGTTCCATTTCCTATGTTCGAAACGAATGTAGGAAAGCTCTCAGAACTCAAGAAGAACTGCTGACTAATAATACCGCGCCCCCTATCCTTACCCTTGCCAGTGAGGGTAGGAACGTCATTGTGTTATGTTATCATCCTATGCTGGTTTGGGTGGCCAGTGCTAATGCAAGAGATGGGGGGGAAAGAAGTGATTGCTTATGCTTCGAGGCAATTACAGTGCATAACGTAATTATTCCGACGCCATTATTAGAGTTTGGCTGAGTGGTGTTTGCATAAAGCATGGAGACACTATCTATATGGGGTCAATGTGAGTCTAATGATCATCGTAGTCTACAGTAAGGCTTTACTCAGAGAGATTTGAATTTGAGACAGAGGAGGTGGATGGAACTACTGAAGGATTATGAATGTTACTATCCTGTAGCATTCGGGAAGGCTAATGTTGTAGGGGCAGATGCGTTAATGTAAAAGCAGGGAGCATGGTTTAGTTTTTAGCCCACTTACAAGTTTTTTTCCCCTAACGCCATTGTCTAGGGAGGTTCAGACCTCTGGCTAATGAACTTTATGAGGTTAGAAGTAAATGAGAAGGGAGGATTTTTTAGCTTGTGTGGAGCAAGATCTTCTTCCTTGAAGACGATTAAGGGAAAGCAGTTTAATGTGAAAAATTGGATCCGGATCCGATATAAAGTGTCAAGGAGAGGCTAAGAAGAAGCGACAATCGATGAGGAGGTGTGTTTTGTGGCGGATTAAGGGAAGGGTAGTGTACCCCGCGTCCTATGATATTTATCCACCTATTTCTTACAGAGGCTCATAGTTTGCCGGATATTTTATATACACCGGTGCAACCCAAGATTTACCGTGACCTAAGGCAAACACTTTTTGTGGAGTAGAAGAGCTTGATATTGGGGAATTTTATTGCCAAATTCCAAACTGTCACATTAAGTATGAACCCCAAAGGCCCGGAGGAACACTCAAGAATGCCCATTTTCCGGAATGGCAAATGGGACGATAATCGCAAATGGACTTCGTGTGGTCTTCCAAGACGATGGGGTAAGTACGGACTCTATTTGGGTTATGTGTTGATAGGTTAACTAAGTCTGCTCATTTTATTCCGTTAAGGTGACTTACAATGACCGATCGTTAGCCAAGATCTATATCTCAGAAATCGTTCGATTGCATGGGGTTCCACTATCCATCATATCATAATAGAGTACGCATTTTTACGTCTAAGTTTTAGAAAACATTGCAATGCGGAATGGGTAACTAGGTTGGACCTTCGTACCGCTTTCCATCCTCATACCGATGTCAGTCTGGCGAACGTTCAAGTGTTGGAGGATTGCTTCGTTCGTGTGTATAGAATTTGGTGGCCAATATGGGTACCTCTTACCCTTAAGCGGAGTTTTCATACAAAATAGCCTATCACTCAGTATTGATATGGCTCCATTTGAGCATTGTATGTAGGAGATGTGGTCCCCCATTGTTGGTTTTGATGCATTCGAGGTTAGACCTTTGGGTTAAACTGATCCTTTTGAGGGATTCGTAGAGAAAGTGAAATATATCAAGAAAGCTTCTAGCGGCGCAAAGTAGGCAAATAATAATGCAGATCGAAAGGTTAGAGACTTAGATTTCATGAGGGCGAATCAAGTCTTGTTGAAAGTTCGCCAATGAAAAGGGGTGATGGCGGTTTGGGAAAAGAGGCAAGCCTAAGCCCATGTACATGGTCCCTTTGAAGTACTTAGCGGAGGGGAGGTGCTTATTAGTTAGCCTTCCTCCAGGGCTGTCCGGAGTATATCCGGTATTCCATGTGTCGATGTTGAAAAGATACCACTGGTGGGATGTGAAACTACATTATCCGTTGGGGTCACGTTTTTTCCCTTTTTTGGATAGAATTTGTCTTAGAGGAGGAGCCTGTCCTCTATTTTAGATAGAGAAGTTGCGCAAGTTTGAGGCAAGGGAGATTGCTTCCTCAAGGTCACTGAAGAATCGACCGGGTTGAGAAGCCACTTGGGAGAAGGAGGACGATACGCAAGAAAGATACCCACATCTGTTTAAAGAAAGATTCAGGTACTCCTTCTCGCCCTTGTTTTTTCTTCTTCTTGTGATCGTTCGGACCTACCGATGGTAAATGTGGTATCTATTGTAACGACCTGTTTAGTCGTTTTGAAGCAGCAGGATTTTTATTTCTCTGGAAAACTGGCTGAGACACGGACCCACGACGACCGTCATGGGCACGACGGACGTCGAGGGGGGGTTCTCGTTCCAAACACTTAGAAATTAGAAAATTTTGGTTACTCGAGAGCCGACTCGCTGAACTCCCTACGGAATGGCAGGACGGACGTCGTGTCCACGACGGACCGCACAGCCATTCCACTAAAAATCACAGTTTCTGTATCGTGTGACAAACCGACACTTAAGATTTAGGGGATCGGGTGTCACGAACCAACACGTAGATTTAGGTGATCGGGTGTCACGAACCACAACACGCAGTTTAGGGGATCGGGTGTCACGAACCGACACGTAGATTTAGGGGATCGAGTGTCACGTTCTGACACATATATAAGGGGATCGATGTCACGTACCGACACAATAGGAATAAAGCTAACTAGGGATCCGGAGTGTCACGTACGACACAAGGAAATATAGATACTGAATCTTGAAGATGCTAATATACTCAATATAAAGAACATGTTTCCCAAAATAGTATAGTGTGAGTCTTGAGTCCTCATAGATATGATCGGTGATATTATAATGATGTCTATACTTGTTGCTATCACCGGTTAAAATATTAGTTTGATTTGATTGATGTTATCTGAGTATATTGTTTTTCTATTTTTGAGTTGGGGCCGATGATACCTACTTCAGTCCTTGTGTTACTGTACTGACCCCTACTTTTTATGTTTTCCTCTCGTTTTATTTGTGGAGTGCTCAAACATACCGGCGTCTTCACTCAACCGCAATCTAAGCCAGTCTTCAATTACAACACCGATTTCAGGGTGAGCTAAACCGCTTCTAGCTTGGTACTGAATCTTCCTCTTCAGGTCTTGATGCCTTGAAGTTACGGCTTGACTAGCTTTTATGTAGTGTTGTAGCTTCTTAGAAACTCTTAGAGTTAGTATTTGTGAAGTAGATGTTCTTGGTGAGATGACTTTCCAGATTTTGGGGAAATATAGTTTTGAATTGGTTTTATTAATGAGTTTAAGTTTCCGATTACTTTCTCTGTTGCTTTACATTGAACATGTGGGGGGGTTGAAGGTTTAGATTGGTTGGTTGCTTTACATAGAAGTATAAGTGTGGGTGTCAGTCGTGATCCGTTTTGGGTCTTGACACTATATTAGTTATTTTTACATCTCATGATTACAATTTCAAACAAAATACCTCAACTTTGCTTTAAGCAAGATATTGATCAACATAAAACAGCTAAGTTAGCAACATTTGTTTAATAGCTAAGGTGCAACAACTATTTTCATCAACATGAAGACACACATTATCCCAAAAATATGAGCTTAGTTCCATCCATATACTAACTAACTAACACAACAACATTTCACCTCAAAATATAGCAACAAATGGTAAAAAATATAACAAGAGTTTGGCGAAAAATTATAGTTCCATCCATATGTGGCAGCAATATCTCAAAATATAGTCACAAATTTAGTCTAAAAAATATAGCCACAAATTTGATTTACAATGTAGAAGTGATTTGCCTCAAAAGTGCAACAATGCTGGCAAAAAATGCAGCAACAATTAGCTTCAAAGTCCAACAACATTTCTTATAAGAGTGCAACTGCCAAGTATAACAAATCAAGTAAAATGCACAAATTGTAGATCTCGACCAAAATTCGGAAAGCTAAACATAGTATTTCAACAAACTAGACTTCACGATTCAACACAAAATACTATAGATATCAATCAAAATTTTAGAAAACTTAACATAATATTCAACATACTAAACTGCCAATGTAGCACAAAATAACATGAAATCATCAAATATCGTTTGGATGTCATAATATAATCTCAAAAACTTATACAACCTAAGTTCTGATGCGACATTCCCAACCTTGGAAAAGCTATTTCCCCAAAGTACTGTTTAAAAAGTAGTTACATCATCAAATTAAATTATCCACAAACATAACAAAATTTAACTAAACTGATATTGTCCGTTTTTTGGCTTCAACTTTGCAATTCTTTCTTGACTTTGAACTTCCAGTTGATGGGTCGTAATTGCATCTTTATCATTCCAAGTATTCGAATATTTGTTGGATCACTTATACCATTGTGGTCACCTTTGAAACTTATTATCCTTCTCCCTGTTGGTATATATCGTTGTTGTCTTTTTGAAGCCTCGTAAGAGTCTCTGAAATAAGTGTAGGATGTAGACAAGGATCTTCATCATGTTCATAGTCAGAGAACATGCTACTTTGACTGTTTTGTATTTTTTGAGCGGCTGTTAGTTTAATGCTCTATTTAGTTTGAGAAGGTTCCCCCTCATCAACTAAACCTCTTTTACGTTGTTTTTTCTTTTCCTTTCCCATAACAAGCATTTTTTTAATTTTTTGGCTGTCACAAGCAAAAAGTTAGATAATATAAATACTCTATAAAACTGTTAATTAAACTATTTAATAAAATACCTTGTCACAACCTCTAACGTTATGATTTGACTCTGTACAATCGCTATATGTCATTACTCTACCTTTTCTTGACACATCTCACTCACCTTGCCTCTTAAGTGCTTCATCTTTCTGTCTAACTTTCTTAGTTCTAGACCTGCCAACAAGTTTGACGAACTCTGGTGGCTTCATTGCTTGAAAAGGGTCAATTTTTGTAAAAAAATTTCTCCCCTCAAAGATCGCAACTTATGTTTGTATGTTAATAGAAATGACTCTGTGTTGTGACACCAATGCATTTCAGTTAATGATTGATTCTTTCATGCAACAAGACTTTAGTTGTATGAGGACATGGAATTCCTTCAAGATCCCATGCCTACAAGTGTACTTTTTCACCCTTAAATTGACTATGTGTCTGTCATCTCCCACAATAACCTCATATTCATTATCTCCATTACAGTCAACCCTACAAATTTGAGCTATCTTCAGATATTCATTGTATAACTTCAAGCCTTTAGGACTATATTCACTAGTCCATTTCATCACAAAATCTTCTTGTTCCCCCAGCCGATTCATTACTTTAATTCTTGTATCTTCCAACATCCCAATAATGGGCTTCTTGCTTATGGTATCCAAGAAATAAATGACAGTTATGTTGTTTTCAACTGCAGGATTCTTACACACGGTATCTAAATAGGCTTTGCACCAACTTTTGGAAGGATACTCTAGCAAATCCTCTCTGGCAGGTAAAGTCATTTGTTCCAACTGACTTAGATGATCTTGAAAGTCTTCTTCATAAGTGCACCATGCACTCCACAAAAGTTGCTTTTTCAACAGACCTTTATCATATCTTTTGCACCAATTTGCCTCAATGTGTCTCACACAATATCTACTATGTGCTTGAGAAAACACCATCTTTATTGCATCCAGTAATCCCTTCATGTTAAAGGTAAATAATTGACTGTTGAAAATTGTATTTTTTATAGTTTTATGTCTTTATTAAAGTAGTTTGTCGTGTAGTGTCGGCCAGAAGATAAGATGTCCATATGTAAAAGGTTAATGTTCGGCAATATACAGTAAAGGGCCACGAGTAGTTTGTCATTTTGTGTCGCCGATTAATCATAGGCCAAGTGTAAAGTTAAGTGTCGGCCATTTCGGTTGGCCTAATGTGTGAAATGTTGTATAAACAGAGGGCTTTCTCCCTCAGTCATAAACAAGCTAAATAAGCTACTTACTCATCAACTCTCTCTCTTATTCCCCCATAATAAAAAATCGCTTCCCCCCCCCCCCCTTGGTACTTTTTATCTTTATGTCTTATATAAAGTAGTTTGTCGTGAATGTCGGCCAAAATAGATGGCCCTAATAGATAAAATCTTTCGGCCAGTATAACTTAAAGACCACTAGTAAATTGTCGTTTTTGTGTTCGGGCCGAATTAATTAGGCCAAATGAAAGTTAGTGTCGCCATATTATGTGGCCTACCTGTGTGAAAATATGGTATAATAGAGGGCCTCTCCCTCAGTACTAACACCTGAATAGCTAACTTACTCTCACTCTCTCTCTTATTCCCCCATGATAAAAAATCGGCTTCCCCCCAAACAGAATTGTATCAGAGCTAATAATAAACAAATAGTTGATATGGAAAACAAATCTGAGCAACAAATCTACGAAACAGGTGATATATCTCCTTAAGTTCATGAGTAGCTAAATCAATTATTCCTGATAATCTCGTGTTGATTTAACTGTTTATCATGTTTTATTGAATGTTCTATAACATCTTTTTGTTGTAAATTTTTTTGTTTGGGGTTTTTTTTTTTTTTTAGAAAGGTTTGCAACAAAAATATTCTGCGAATAGATCTGGCCCAGACTCTGTCCATCCTAATGGTGAAACCGATAGGCAGAAGGTCGTTTAGGGGAGTACAACAAATTTTGAGGCGCTGTTAGGGTAACTGATCAAAGAAGAAAATGTAGTATGACCATACGAGATGATTATAAACCATTATTAACATAAATAAATAAGTATAATCTATTAGAGGTTTGGAAGGACTAAATTTTTTTTTTAGCGAAAAAATGAATAAAATGAACTCTCCTATGTATTAAGATGATGTTTAATAATTACAATATATTAATATCTTATATAAAGGTCCTTAAACAAATACTGAAAAGAACAATTTATGATAGATTACTACGATTAGATAATAGGAAATAACAACTCAGGTTGGGTTGGCTGATTAGTTATACAGATGATTTTATGATAATAATTTTGACATAGACTTGTATGATGATCTAGAAATATTCAGAGGTCAATGCAAATTAATATGTACTTGCAATATTGGGTAAAACTAAAGAAACATAGATCTATATGATAACAAAACATTAAAATTATCAAAAAATGATTGAACCAAACGGTTGGAAGTTTGTAAAACAAGTACATAATATTTATAAGATAAAATTATTAAGATCCAAGCAAATAAGTTAACTTATAAAATTTTGTACAGAAAAATATATAGATAAAAATAGAACTAGACAAAGACTAATAAAAAAAAATATTTTCTTAAGACTGATAATAATACAACCTAAGTAAAGAAACTACGATATACAAAAACCAGGATGATAGAAAAGTACTAAGAATATGGAAAAAGTTAAAACCTTATACAAAATATGATTATCACAGACTCACTAAAACAAGTAATGACAAACAAATCATTTTGATAAATATAAGTTCCGAAAAATAATATAGATATATTTTTTATCTAAAAAACATATGAACAAAGAAATATATAAACAACAATTGATAGAAAAATAGATGAAAAAAGACAGAATAACAACTAGGCAAGAAAGATTAATAAAAACATGTTACAGAGTATGTAAAAAATCATATTAGCACAAGAACGTTTATTTATGTTAGAATACAAATAGATCACCTTGAATGAATTACAACATAACATAATTTAGAAATTATAATGAATCGCAGAACAGTTTGGCAGTAGATGAAAAGACATCTGAAAATCAAATGGTTATTAATTTTCAAACCTAGGAAGACGATATAAAATAGGAAATAATTTATATTTATGTTAGAAAAAGAAACATTAGCAAAATTAAGAAGATCGTCTAACACTATGCTTGGTGGTCATTTCTTTGTCTGGAAGAAGAAAATGAAGAAATAGACAAATCAAAAGCAAATTGAAAAATAAAAAATACAGCAAACAATAAGTACCACATTTTAGAAGAAATAAAAATACATGATAAGTTGAATTTAAACAAGAATTAGCTAAGGTTAAAAAATTTTATATGAAATTAAACAAAGAAAAAACAAAAAGAAAAAGACTTCGAATTAACAAATAAATAAATGATATAAAACAAAATTAAAAGAAAACCTTGTAAGTTAAAATGAAATAGATGAAGTAACGCGAATCAGTTTACAATAAATGATCAAAACTCAGAACTAAGTGATATATTGAAACATAACAGACTTTTAGAACAAGTAAATAAAGGCCGAAAAATATAGAAATCATACAGAGATATGAAATAAACCTAGCACATCAGGAGTTAAAAAAACCCAAAACCCCAGATAATAGTCTAGAAGTAGTCCCTAAATGGGACATAACCCACAACTTATTATACAGAGAACTTATGAACAATCAGACAGAGCGAATGCAATATGGAATAGCAGATTAAATAAAAAATGGACCCTAAGCCAATAACTGAACAATAATTTTTTAGATCTATATTGTGTTATAGATATAATAAAGGCAATATTATGGATAGGGAATATATCTAAACAACTTATTGATATAAAATAATGCTAGAGACACGAGCCGAAATATATAGACGAACATTTTATCGGAACAACAAAATTATGGATAGAAAATTTACCCACATAAAGTTTAGAAGTACCTTAGAAGTGATAAGAAATGGTATGGATCTCCATCATCACAAATATAGATTATACTAGATAATATGAATCAGCAATCCAGAAATAATTGGAGGTTTGACCACAATATAAAATAACAAAACTAGAGAAAAAATAATAAATAGACAAGCTTATGACAAATTATCTATATGTAAAATGTGTTACCATAGAAAATATACATGTGCATTTAAGAATATTACTACAAAGCAAATACCATAGACATGAAGCAAGCGAAATAAGACGCAATATTTTACAAATTACCAGAACATTTGTACCAAAATAATTAAATTGGAAAGGGGGGGGGGGGGGGGGGGGGTGATGAAGGATTAGATATACTCTTTTAGAGCTTATATAAATGCTTACATCAATGGTTTGTACAACTATGTGAAAATCAGAAAGAAAAAATTAAAAAATGGAGACAGTTTACTAATAAAACTTTTGCATGTTGTAATGATAAAACTCCTAACGTTTGGATGCACAAATAAATATTAATAAAGGCGAAAACCTAGGCCTATAAAAATTATAGAAAACTAAACCACTATAAATACAACAAACCAAGACAAAGGTATTAGTAAAAAATATAAAATAAAAAGACCGTATAGACTCAAAAAAAAAATATCACACTGTACTTGTTACAAATTTTTGAAAGATGGACATTTAGCTAGAAAGTCAAATTACCTAAAGAATCCAAAAAGAAAACAAATTGCAGAAGTATCATAGACATTCTGAATATATGCAAATAGAAATAATATAAACTACATGATTAAGTGGAAAACGATAGTATATCTAAGTATCAGATATAGAAACTGAAAATGAAGAAGAATATTAATCGAGATAATGATTAAATAGATGAAGAATAGAATGTCTGAAGATGATATAAAAATAATATCTAAAGAAGATTATCAAAATGAAGACTATCAGAACAAAAAATTCATTTTGATAATACATATTTGAAACAATAAAAGTCAAATAATTAGATCTAAGTTTTGAAAAAGTACTTTGTAATACATACCTTAAGAATTGGTTTAAAAGAACAAAAGAAGAATACTATGTAGTTACAAAATAACATATCATAGATTTGCAAATATACAAGAATCGAAAAGCACATAGACCTATACTAAGTAAAATAATAATACATAAAGAAATACAAGATATAAACTAAAACACCCATAAAATACTTGCACTCCAGGAGGAGCAAAATATTAATAAAAGCTTTGTTTTAGTAGAAGAAATAGAATACGCTATTGAAATATACGTCACATATGATAGAATTATCATCCTATATAAAAAAGTGTAATGAGTGAAGTAAAAGGAACTTAATATACCCAAATTTAAATTATATAATGTGGCAATTTACAGTAGCATTACAGATATAAATATAGATACATCTTAGTATTATATTTGGAAATGTGTCTGAAATATAGTTTAGCAACCAGACAGTAAAATATTTACAAGCAATATTTAGAACTTATATATATTAAAAACCAACATAAAATAACAGCAAGAAATAAAATTGATAAAATAAAAGATAGAATCTCGTCTTTCGAAAAAATTAATTATTGTAATAGGACAATATGTACTATAGCTATAAAGAATTGACATAAAGAAGATTTAAGAAATTGTAAAAGAACGATTAGTCTTCAAGTGTCCCAATCGGTATCAAGAGCTATCCTCACAAGAATGAGTACATCTAAAGAAACTATGAAATACCACAAAATTTATTAGATAAAAATAGATAACACCAGATCATTACTTCATACCGGGAATATGTAGACAAGAAGATATAAAATTTTGTAATAAATCCAGGACAGAAGAAACTATTAACAAGAGAATTAGTAATTAGAAATAGGACATCACTAAAAATAGGACAAATTATGCCTGGATTACCCTAGCAAGATATAAATACAAAACGAAGAAATAACAGAAAAAGAAAATAATTATAGGAGGAATACCCTTAATAATACCATTTAAAATTTATCAAGGGAAATCAAGAATATTACTTAGGAATAACTGGTTTAGAAAAGTTAAACCAGATAATATAGAAAATGAACACTTAACAATAACCTGTCAAAATAAAAATAATTATTAAAAGAACAAAATGAATAATTGAATATTTATACTTGCAAAATTTAGTAGAAGGATATCACCACAGATAATATACCCCCTTGATAGATACCGGCGGGCGTGAAGCAAATATATGTAAATATAATTGGTTTACCAGAGATCATGGGAAAAATTAAAAACAAAAAAAAAACACCGATGGTAGTAAAGGATTTAATAATGAATGAAGTTTGATTAATACCAAGCAAAAATATAAAAATAAAATATGGGATAAAATCTGACAATAGAAGAAATGGTATATTTTGAGTTTACAACAAAAATATGTTCTAGAATGCCCATTTTAGATCATTTACCCACTAAAATAAACAAAAAACACACGGGTGTCTTACTAACACCATGCGTGAACAAGATAGCGAGCAAAAGAGTAAATAACAAACAACATCAACCCATGAATGGATAAAGAAGTGAAAAAATAAATAAGAAGAAATGGAAAATGTGAATAAGAAACAATGACACTAGAAATTATCATATTTACAATAGACACAGTAGAATAATTAATAACAACTAGAACAATTATACAATGAAGATCCACTACAAGGATGGGAAAACATAATGACAAAAGTAAAAATTGACTAATAGATAAAAATAGTATAATACATAGAAACCATTAATATAACTTTGATGATTTAAAAGAATTCAAATCATATATATGAACTATTAGACATAATTACATACAAGAAATAATAGTAAACATACAAGTCCAGCATTTATTATTATAAAGATAGTGAACAAACAGAGGTAAAAGCAGAAATGGTTAGATTATCGCAACTTTAAATGCTAAAACTAAAACATATAAATTACCTCAATACCAAATACCATACTAAAATAAACAGATACAATGATTAATTATTTCATAAATTCTATTGTAATCGGGTATTTTATCACCTAAACTAGAAGAAGATCTAAACAGCTAACAACATTCACAGTACCGCAAGGTTTCATGAATGATTGTATTAGCGTTTGGATATAGAATGCACCAGGTAGATATCAAATTTTATGGACAATTATTTTAACCAGTTAGAAAATTGTAGTTGTATATATAGATGATATATTAATTATCTTTTAAAACACAAGATTAACCTATAAGAGTTACTAGAAAATTTATACATATAATCAAACATGCAGGTATAAGCTTGATAAAAAGAAAGCAGAAATTAGAAACCAACAATAGAAATTTCCTAGAAATATAAATAGATAGGAATGGAATAAAATGCCAAACCATATATACAGAAAACTAATCACCCTTGATGAAAATATATGATACAAAAAGAATACATCCTTTCTAAGATTTATTAAATAAGTAAAGAATCATACCACAATTAGCAGAGCATTTAAACCATTACACACAAACTTCAAAAAGATGTAAATACTATTTCGATAATAAAGATAAAGAACCTATAGAAAGATTTAAATTTTTATGTAAAAAATTACCAAATTTACTTTCCTGAGGACAATAACATTTACTTATATTGTTGAAAACGATCAAGTGATCATAGTTATGGAGAGTTTTTAAATTACAAATATGAAAAGGAAAAATCGAACACACATTGTAGATATTATTCGGATCTTATGCAGAAGCACAAATAAATGGGCAATAACAGAAAAGAATTATTTGCATTATAAATGTTTATTAGCATTTGAACCATATATTGTTTACAAGAAAATTTATTTAAGAAACAGATAACAACGGGAAAATGTTGGATAAACAAAAAAGGTAGAGGATTTCAGTTACAACAAAAGAAAATAAGGAGATAGTATTAAATATATCAAATGTTATCCTTTACAATTGGAAGTAATTAGACTGACAAGAATCTTGTTGCAGACTACCTTCAAGAAAAGGAACCCCAAAAAAACCCTGACCGGAAAAGATACAATGAAAGAAATCTCAAAGCCATTACTACACTTTCTACTAAAGTGGACATATTGATAAAGATTTACAAAAGATGAAAAATATAAGTCATCAGCATGAAACTATAAAAATGCCGGAGCATGTCGATCGAATAAAGAAAATTCCAGAGCTAGAAGGAGACGTTGGGAAACTCCATAAAACCATAACAATGTTTGTTTAAATGCAGCTACAGCCAGCACATCTACAACATAACACCTACAAAAAAAGGAAGAAACTAGGTAAATACACAATTAAACAAGAATAATTATTTCAAAACCATAACTCCTCAGAATACCCAAAAAGATACATTCGTCCTCCACAGACAAATCCTACTAAAGCCAGCCTAGACTCGTAGAAACAGACATAACAACTACATCACCAGAACATATATAAAAATATACAAAGTACACAACCTTCCTAAACCAAAACCCAACCGAACCCCCAGAGCTAAAGATAAAAAAACCCCAATGATGATGATTACCTCAATATCTCCAAGGTTAAATAAGTTAATTGCACAAACCGAACAAATCCAAAAATCTAGTAGCACACTTGCTACAACTATGGACTATTGAGTACGATATATACAATACATTAGAAGAGATATCTAAGATACCAGAACTATATAAGGTAAGGGCCTTTTTAACGTACAAAAGAGTAACTAATGAACTCTATTTTTTATAAATTCTACTCACCTGAAAACAAAAAAACGCAAAAAAAAGAAAAAAAAAAAAAATTATTATAGAGAATCGCCAACAATACAAAGCTATAAAATTTGGACTAACTAGGGAAATGAATATCCCCTGAAAATAGAACTCAAGAGGAAATAAAAAGTAGATATTCCAGAGTTCTCTACGCAAATAAGAGAACTATTGGAAAGCTACCATGATTAAATTAGATAACACCAATTATTTAAAAAACGAAAATGCAATTGGCACTACTAATAGAGATCAGGCATCATCTCTCAAACTGTAGGATATCTTTGCAGCAGATATGGAAAGATTTAAGCCAGTGGTATTAAGTCTGCTAAGCCGAAGAACCAAAACCGTACTGACAAGAGCAATACGGAAAGATTTTTCATTTCTTCTAATTTAATGAAGATATATTGGAAGCTAATAGGACCAGCAATATGCCTGATCATCTATGCTCAAAATGTGAAGGAGAAATAATTACGTTCCACGACTACAGCTAGAGTAAAAAATAAAAATATTTTGTAATTTATCTTTATGTCTTATTAAAGTAGTTTTTGTTGTGATGTCGGCCAGAAGGATAAGATTGCCATATGTAAAGTTATTTCGGCCAGTATAAAGTAAAGGTCCACTAAGTAAAGTATCAGTTTGTGTCGGCCATGAATTAGTATAGGGCCAAGTGTAAAGTTAGTGTCCGTCCATTTCTGTTGCCTAATGTGTGAAAATGTTGATAAATAGAGGGCTTCTTTTCTCCCTCAGTAATAACAAGCTGAATAAGCTACTTCTCTCCAACTCTCTCTCTTATTCCCCAAATGAATTAAAAAAATCGCTTTCCCCCCCCCCCAAAAATTGGTATCGAGAGTTATTTTTTGTAATTTTATCTTTATTTATTTATTACAGTAGTTTGGTCGTGAAGTGTCGGCCAGAATATAAGATGACCATATGTAAATTTATGTCGGTCAGTAATAAATTAAAGGGCACTAGTAATTGTCCGTTTGGTGTCGGCCGAATTGAATATAGGCCAAGTGTAAAGTTAGTGGTCGGGCCCTTTCTGTTGGCCTAACTAAGTGTGAAAATGTGTATAAATAAAGGGCTCTCCCTCGTAATAAAAAAGCTGATAAGCTACTTACTCTAACTTCTCTCTTATTCCCCCATATAAAAAAATCGCTTCCTCCCCCCCAAAAAAAAATATTTCATCTTCCCAATTAATTTTATATTTGTTAATTTAAATATTTGTCTTTATTGTTATAATACTTACCTTTCAACTTGTGTAAGTGAATTTTCTATTCCAAAGCTATATTTTTTCCAGTAAACACACAAATCTTTCTATGAAAATTTTGCATAAATAGTATTTCAGAGAAAGATTTATATGTGAACAATTTTTTGTGTTTGAAGACTAAGAAAGCCTTTAATCAAGTGAAAGAAAAAAAATTTCACATTTTCAAGGCAAATAGGATTTGTGTCAGATTACAAGGCATATGTGATTATAGTGGATGAAACACTTCAATTACTAGAATATCGGATTTGATGTATTTGTTTTTGTAATTTTGCCGAGAATTATAACTATGATAAGACCCTCCATTTATGGAGTTGCATGTCCTTTATTTACTTGGTCTTCCAAATTTTAGTTTTTTTATGTCAAAAGGTTTGAATTGTTTTATTACTATATTTGTTTTTTCAATTGTGCATTATCAATAAAAAATATGGAAAGGAATTCTAAATTTGCAATTAATCAAATTTGCATTTTTCGGTGGTAGCCGTTACGCTAAACTTGGTCCCTATTATGATATTTTTCTTTGTATTTTGCAATTCGTTTTAAGAATGTATTTGATTGAATAATGTATATTTGGTGTTGGATAAATTTTTTTCATACTTATCATAATGATTTTCCATTACAGATTAAACATATTTGAATTCTTTTACATATTTTATTCGTTATATTACAGGTTTTTTTTTAGCATATACATTTAAATTTGATAAATTGTTTTATAAATAACTATTAATATAATAGTAAATCATCATATAGTATCTGTAACCTGACCATCAACTTGTAAATGTATTTAACTCTCACTATTATATTCATTCTGTTTCATTACTCCATTGCTCATGGAGAATCTCAAATGGATTAATTATTTATGTAACACACACTTTGTATCCTCATGCTATCCAATAATAATGTGACATTTCCTACAATAATATCATAAACTTCACCATTGAAAAATAAAACATGAGAAAATCTCTATGCTCACTTTTCCCGTCGCTTTTATTTATTTACTTTACATTTATGTTTTCTTGCTGTGTTATTGTAAAACATACTTTTATTGTAGTGTTATTATTATTGATAATGTACTATGGCTTTGCTTTGATACATTAACCTTCCTGTTGTAGTTTAATATCTTTCATTGAATATTGAATTTGTGATAGTTATTTTACTTTATATGCACTTTTAGTCAATTTTTAGTTAAAGATAAATTCTTTTTACTAGGAAGATATATGTAGTTTCTATCGAAATAATGATGAATTTTATGACTCAAAATTTATATGAAGTATTTTGGATAAATGTGCAACGCCCTTTCCTAAATTTAGTCCTATAAATGGTCTCAACCATTCCTTAAAACCCATATTCATTGCCATGAAGTAAATATGCATTCTAAGAAATTTTTATTTGCCTTGCGCATGTGCTTCCGTAGATAAATTAATCACAACATCACTTCCTGAATTAGATTCCTTCAGTTCAATGACATAAGCCTCAAGTTTGTTATAACCATCAGCAAAACCACCTTCTAAAGTTTCCATAACCATTCTTTTAGTTTTTTTGTACTTTCCTTGGCTAGCTTTTAACTTAAAAGGATTGTGCAAACAAACCCTCATTTCCTTGATCTTAAATTTTGGATTTTCTTATAACTTTTTTAAAAAAATATAGAGCTATGATAGAGTAATCAACCACGGGATTATCAAATGTTGGCCAACATGTATGATTATCATTTAGATTCTTAATCCTCACCCCAAGATACTATGAGCATCCCTTGAAATATGACATACAAATAGGCATGCCTCTTCACTACGTGTAAACCTCAATCTAGATCTGTCCGTTTTAACTACAGTTAACTTTATGTTCTTGCCTAAAGCATAAAGTTTGATGCATTGTCTTACTTCCGGTATATCCTTAAAAGGACATACTCTTATATAACTCTAAATAATCATGCAAGTCCTCAGATATCTCTCCTTTTTTCAGTAGCAAAAGCCTCTAATTCTTCAGAATCATATTTTAAAGAATCATTCACAACTTCACTTTCAGTTTCACTACAATCAGTATCAATTTCAATAACTAATGAGAAAAGTGATTCACCATATTGAACAATATTAGGCACAGATACAAATAGTTCACACTCATCTACAACAAACATATTTATTATAAAGAACTCATTGGACACAAGAGATAGTAGTTTCCTAATTCCAATATCTCCTTTTATTTCATAATATCTTCCATAAGAACCCTTTACAGTTAACTGTTGCACACCTACAAATTCAAATCAAGTAGTGTACTCATTGATAATACCAGTAAAAGAAAGAAGGTTTGAATCATACCTTCTCCATAAGTTGTACAACTTCTTATACCAGACAATAGACTCTCTAATCTATTCACCTCCACAGTTGAAATATATGTCAACATTAACCATTTTAGTGCCTGAAAATATTTGGTAAAAACAATTAGCAACATAATTTTCAAAAGAAGAGAACAGTTGTGAAGTTAGGGAAATTGATAGGAATTAATAATGGTAAAACTTCTATCCCATAATTAACTTGTTTGCATTTACTCAATTATAAAGACTCACTTTCTCTTAAATAAACTGTTACTCTTAATACATCCAAACTTTTGCAACTTAACAATAGACATTATTTTTATCCACTCTAAAAAAAACCATTGTTATTTCATAAATACTTGTATTAAGTTAACATATATAGCCTCAATTTAGATACAAAAGTAGTAAGCATTTTATTTTGATTCAAACATCAAAATGAACAATAGTTTCTGGTATAATATTGATATATCATCTAGAAAGGTCAAATTTTTATGCAAAATTAAACCACAAAAGTTCATGGCTATTTATAAAGAATTTCAATAGAGCAAATTTCGGTGTAAATACTTAATATTTAATCATCCCCACAACAGATTAAAGAAGCTGACTAAGCAAAAAAATGATACTTAATAATTATAGAATTAAAAATTTAAAAGGGACCCCATTTCGTGATTGTAAAAGAATAGAAAACGTGAATGTTTTATGACTATTGAAGAATGAAAAAATACAAAAGACACCCAAATTTTATGTTTGTAGAAGAATATAATATATGAAAGTGATTAACTGTTGAAGATTAAAGAAGATAAATATTTGACATATTTTCATACACAAATAAAAATAATTTCTAAATTATTCGGGATCACAAATCAAGAGTACTCGTGCAAATAAATTCGACACAAAATCAAGACACTAACCAACATAATATATATAAACAGATTATGTCGAATTTGAATCAATACCCAAAAACCTAGGCAATATATAATGCTTGAAGCAAGAAAAGAAATCATATCCAAAACCTTACTTTATGAAATTTAAAGCAAGAAAAAAATCATACCAAAAATCCTAGACTGTGAAACTCCAAACAAAAAAAGAAATTATACAAAAAAAAAACCTAGATTATGAAGTTAAATTCATACTCAAAATCTTAAACTATAAAGTTTGAAGAACAAAAGAAATCATACCAATTACAAAGTTTGAAGAAGAAAAGAAACCATACCTTTGAGCCAAAATATTTGCGATGAAGAGGCTCCAAGTTGCAGATTTGCTGGAGAGCAAGACTCAGTCGTCTTAGGTTTTTTTATTTGAAAGACAAATTGGGTGGGATAATTTTACATAATAGATCGGGTCAAGTTATTGGAGCTGAGCGAGTTTTATCCGAATTGCTTTATTTTAAATTGAATAGATCATTTAATCTCAGTCGTCCACGTGTCATATGTTAGTCATAAGGTATATTTAGTCCAAAAGTATAACGAGAGGGGTATATTTAGCCCAAAAGTATAACTAGGGATACATTTAAACTATTTTATATAGTATAGGGGTATATTTGGCCCTTTGCCATTTTTTAAATGGCTGATTTTTGTGTTTTGGTGCGACTCTCCGCACTTGCGGAGCTTTTGGCCGGGTTCACGGAGGGGAGAGGGTGAGAATACCGCGCTCGCGGAGTCTCAAGTTCACAGGAGGTCAATGCATTGACCTCCGCATTGGAAGAGGTCTAGATCATTAAAATTCACATTCACGAGTGGGGTCTGCAATCATGGAGGACCCCTGGCAGTGTTCATACCCAAATATTAAGGTTTCTTCCAAATTTTCATTTTGGGAGATTGGAGGACTTGGTAGAAATGATTTCAAGTGGGTTTTTCAAGATAAAATTATTGGGTGATGTTTCTTAACTCTAAGTCTTCAATTACCCACTATTATTATTATTGAATTTATGAGTTGAAATAAAGATTTTGGGTTGATAAATTGAGGGTTCTTCATGCACTTGAATTTTGAAGTAAAAGTGATTTTGTAAACTAATTTCAAGTCCTTTTTCTAAATTATTTTCCCTAATGAGTTCCTAATGTGTTGAGTAATGTTTTTAAGTGATAAATTTTGGTTTCAAAACCTTATTTTCAGAATTGTGTATATATTGATTGACCCACTTTTCAAGGGAAATTGATTGGGGGTATTGTTGTTTCTGAAAATTTATTGTGAATACTTGTTTATGTATAGATTGTTTGGCATTGAAAGTGATCCAGAATGAAAATACTCGACCATTGGAGTGATTATTGACTGATTTAAGGCAAATGACTTCCAAAACCTTGTATTTTAGTTGAACTCGTATGCTTCCTCCGTTGATTGTCTGTTGCGAGTAATACGGATGAGGTGACGAATTTAAATTGTCCAATTGTTATATCTATATCCAGATGAATAAAAAGGGGTTGTATTGGAAAAGGCTATGTGATGAACATGATAATGTGAATCGCCTTATTGTGACCCTTGATGATTGATTGATGAATTGCTTGAAAGCATGATTATGGACTTGAATTCTATGATTTGTTGTTTGTTCGATGGGGTGTAATATTACTTATATGCATTGATTGTCAATGTCGTGATAAGACATGTGAAGATTTTAATGCCAATGTCTTTGCCGGCAAGTGTTATTATGCCAAGATCTTTGCTAACGGGTGTTATGTCGACTTATGTTATTATGTCGAGGTTTTGCCAATGATATTTATTATGTTGAGGTCTTTTCCAGCGAGTGTCATGCCAAAATCTTTATCGATGAGTATTATTATGTCGATGTATTTACCTGTGATAGTTATTATGCTGAGGTCTTTATTAGCGAGTGTTATGATGCCAAGGTGTTTGTCGGCAATTGTTATTATGTCGAGGTCTTTGCCAGTGAGTGTTACTATGTCAAGGTCTTTGCCGGTGAGTGTTATTATGTTAAGGTTTTTGCGGGTCAGTTTTGTTATGTCGAGGTAATTGCATGCGAGTGCTATAAATTTGATGGAAAATGGTTCTGGCTAGTGATATTGTATAGATGGGAAATGGTTCTCACAAATGATATTGTGCCTATTGAAAATGGTTCCGCCAAGAGATTGATTATTGTGACTGATACACTTGATGTTTATACGTGATTTGCTTGTGGATTGTGATTGATGTACTTGTTATGTGTGACTGAGCTACTTGTCATTGAGATTGACTTATTTGATTTGTTTAATTATTGAATTCTGAAGATTGAACTGTGAATATTGGCATGTAAGTCGTGTATTGTAAAATTGCTAGGTTTGGCTGATTTATGTGCATGTTGTAGTTTGAGGAGGTTCAGTTGAAGTGTAAGGGGTATTTGTTTTCTCACTAGTTGCTTTGTTTAGTCGTTGCCTTTTGGGTACCATGTTGTTGATACTCACCTCTTGCCTCAATACTTGTGTAGATTTTGAGCCCAAACCCGTGTGATTTTCTCCTTTTTCTTATCCTAATAGTCGAGCCTCGTGAAAGATTTGAGAGGTTGTTGTTTGTCATCCTGACAACCCCTCTTTTCCTTTTTCTTTAAGATTTAATCTACTTAAGAAACAATTACCAGGACTTGTATTTATCTTTGAATTATGTATTTTCATTAGCGAATTGTACACATGATTATCAGATTTTGGGGTTTTTAATAGAAGAATAAGTTTTTTACTTTATCTTGTTCTTGTTTTTACTATCTTCCACATTTTCTTTCTTTTCATTAGGTTGAACCTGAGTTTTCTTGGACGGAATAGAAAAGTACCATCGCGTGCATTTTGGGTCGAGACTAAATGGTATAGAAGCCCTAGGTTCGTAGGTCTCACATGCGCTCAAGGAAAGTCTAAATAGAGTCTTGAGGATCGGTACAAAGATGTTTGTACTTATCTTAAAAAGGCTACAAAGATTGTTAGGAATTTCATGTTATTCATTTTTTATATTGTGCATGGATACCTTTGCTAGTGATGAGTACTGCGTGTTGTTTCGGTGGATGCCAAGGACTAGAATTTTTATTTCCAGCGGTAGAGGGGAGGAAGTCCTTGAGGCTCTTGTTGAGACCTCAGCTAGGAGTAGAGGTAGGGACAAAGATACAGGTCGTACTCATGGAGTAGCAGTGATTTCGAGTCATCTCGTGGAACAAGCCCAGCTAGATATAGGGCTGAAGGCTTCTCCTAAAACCATAGGTGTAACTTTGTTAGTTCCCTGTTTTTTCTACTGAGTTTGGGGCTCCGTTTTTTCAAGAAACTTTGTTGAGGATGCTTGGTGTGTTAGAGAAACTTTCTCCGGGGGCGCATATCCCATGTTTGCAACAAACTTCAAGTATCTGTGGTCATGTGGTCCATCCAACTGTGGTTCCTTCACCGATCATTGGTGCACAAATTTCCTCTCAGGTTATCTTAACAATGTCTAATCAATAGTTCTATAAGAGATTTCAGAAGATGAAACCACCCAGTTTCAGGGTGGAAGAGCAAGGATGCTCATGAGTTCTTGACTTTTTTCCATGAGATGCTTGAGGTTGTAGGAGGTTGTAGTATGGTAAATTCTCATAGTGTTCGGTTTGTTTCCCTTTAGCTTCATGATCGTGCCAGAGAGTAGTGGAGGACTTTTGTGAGGTCTAGACTAGTTGAATATACTTCGGCAGAGGGGGATGTGTTCTCTAGTGCTTTCCAGAACTATTTTATTTCTTAGGGTATAAGAGAGGAGAATCATATGAGGTTTGAGAGCTTGGTTCAGGGCATTTTGTTTATGACTGAGTATGAGGCCTGTTTCTATGAGCTTTTAAGCATGCTACGACTATTGTTTTAGATGAGGTAAACAAAATTTGCCAATTTGTGAGAGAGTTGATTTTCTCGTCAGATCTTATGTGTTAAGGGTAACCAAAGAGGGGGCTTCCTTTAGGTACCTTATAAGCGCCCACCAAAGAGGAAAAATTGATGGTTTAATAAAAGTTTGGGGAGCCCAAGAAGCCTGTTCTATAGGTATCTCATCTTTAAGGTAGAGGTTCACATAAGGGCAGTGGTTCCTTCTAGTTCAAGGCGTTCATCACTTGTAGCCCAAGACTGAGAGTGAAGTTTTATTGTTCAACGAGTAGCTATGGTACTCTTTAATCACATCAATAACTATCTCTATCGAGACTTACTTAAATTATGGAGATCCAGGCCATAGGATGCAATAATGTCCACTACAGACTTATTCAGGACCTTAATGTTCTTTTTTCAAAAGCTCTAGTTAGGGATTTAGTGCCTCCGGCCAGGGGTCGGGCATGGTTTAGTCCGGTAGAGGTGGCAGGACTACTAGTAGAGGTAGCAAGACTACTGATAAAGGTACTCCAGCTCCGCGGGGTGGAGGTAGAGGTTTTACTTAATCGCAGACGATCGAGATGGCTAGTGTTATGCTTTTTTAGGGAGGATTGAGGCTGAGGTTCTTGATGTTGTGATCACATGTATCATCCTACTTTGCCACTGACATGTGTCTATATTGTTTGATCTGGGTTTTACTTTACCATATGTGTCTATTTATTTTGCTGCTGGTTTGATATGTTGCCTGATTAAATACATGGGCCTATCTCTTTTCTACACCAGCAAGTAAATCCTTAGTGTTGGATCGAGTGTATCAATCCTATTTTGTTTCCTTGGTCAGGTATGATATTTGGTAGACTTAATCATTTTGGGTATGGTAGACTTCCATATAATCTTGGGTATGCATTTACTTTATTCACATCATGTTATCCTTGATTGTTATGCTAAGACTATGACCTTAGCGATGTCGGGTGTTCAGAGAGTTGAGTGGACGATTGCTAGTGGTTTATTGCCCTTGCAATGTTTTCTCATTCATTAGAGCTTAGATATTGGTTGATAGAGGGTGTTTGTCCTACTTGACTTTCATTCGATATACTACTGTTGAGCCACCTCCCATGTATTTGTGTCTGTGGTTGGAGAGTTTTTAGATGTGTTCCCTACTGATCATCCTAGTGTTCCTCTGGATAAGGTTATGACTTGGAGCCGGGCACCAAGCTGATCTCTATTCCTCCTTATCATATGGCTCCAATAGAGGAAGGAATTGAAAGATTAGTTGCAGATTTGTTGAGTTAGAGGTTTATTCACCCTAGTGTTTCTCCATAGGTGCTCTTGTGTTATTTTCGAATAAAAAGGATTGAAGAACAAGTATCTTCTTTCTTGTATTGATGATTTGTTTGATCTAATTTGAGATTCAGTTATCATAGTTGAAGATTAGGGCATCAAAAGTCCATAAGACAACGTTTAGGACCCGATATGGGTACTATGAGTTTCTTGTGATTTCTTTCCATTTGACTAACACCCCAGCAATATTCAAGGAGTTAATGGACAAGGTGTTTGACCTTATCTAGATTCCTTTGTGATAGTGTTCATTAATGACATCTTGGTGTACTCTAAGACTGAAAAGGATCATGATCAACATTTAAGGATTATAGTCCAGAGATTGAGGTAAGAGAAGCGTTACACCAAGTTCTTAAAGTCTGAGTTTTGGATTGATTCCATGGCATATTTGGGACATGTGGTGTTCAAAGAGGGTATTTGGATAGATCCAACCAAGTTTGAGGTAGTGAAGGGTTTGACCAGACTTATATCGGTTATACAGATCTGGAGTTTTATGGGATTTATGGGATATTATTGACGATTTGCTTAAAGTTTCCTACCATTACATCTCTTTTGACTAGATTAACTTGGCAGAGTATGAGTTTCCAGTGGTCTGATGAGTGTGTGAAGAGCTTTCAAAATCTCAAGGCCTTGTTAATGTTAGCTTTTATTTTGACCTTACCTGATGAGGATGAAGATTCCATCGTGTATTGTGATGCTTGTTGAGTCAAACTAGGTGGTGTTATATGCAAAAAGGCAAGGTAATTTCCTATGACTTTTGACAATTGAAGATCCATGAGAGGAATTACCCTACCCATGATTTGGAGTTGACAGTTGTAATGTTTTTGCTTAAGATATGGAAACATTATTTGTATAGGGTCATTGTGAGATCTTCATGGACCATAAGATTCTTCAGTACATTTTTATTCAGAGGGATATGAACTTGAGGCAACGGAAATGGCTTGAGCTACTAAAGAACTATGACATCACCATTTTGTATCATTTAGAGAAGGACAATGTGGTGGCTGACACTTTGAGTAGGAAGACTTCTAGCATGGGGAGTCTTGCTCTTATTAGTGTGGAGGATAGACCATTGGCTAGAGATGTTTAAAGGTTAGCATATAGAATTGTCTAGCAATGATTTTCTGAGGAAACAGGTAATTTGATTGCTTTTATCGAGACTCATTCTTCCTTAGTTGAGTAGATTCGTGAGCGCTAGTTTGATGACGAGAAGTTGTATCTCTTTCGAGACAAAGTGATGAGAGGGGAAGCCAAGGAGGTTGTACTTGATTCCGATGGTGTCTTGCGTATTAAAGGCAACATTTGTGTGTCCAAAGTAGTGGAGTTGATTAGACTGATTCTTAAGGAGTCCCATTGTTCCCGTTATTCCATTCATTTGAGTGCAACAAAGATGTATCATGACTTGATCTATCACTATTAGTGGTGTCGTATGACAAAGAATATTTTCGATATTGTTTCGATGTGTTTGACTTGTCAACAGGTCAAATATGAGCACCAACGCCCTGGAGCTATATCATAGAGGATGCATATTCCTACTTGGAAGTGGGAGCGGATCGCTATGGAATTTGTTGTGGGACTACCTACCACTATAGGTAGTTATAACTTCATTTAGGTTGTGGTCAACAAGTTGACCAAGTTCGCCCGTTTGATCCCTGTTCCTGGTGCAGTTAGGGCGTAGAGAACTGGTTAGTCGAGGGAAAAAGGGAAAAAAGGGAACTTTATCTAATGCAGATTGCAGGTAAAAAAATACAATCAAAAGGAAAAAAAAAAAAAAAAAGGAAAAAAAAAAAAAAAAGAAAAGGAAAAAAAGGGAAAAAAAAGGGAAGGATAAGGGAATTAATTTGAAAAATAACATATATCACTACCTCAAAAAAGCAGATTTGCATGGTTGGTCACGCGTTTATGTCCCTATATAGGGTGGGCTCTGTGGACGGTGAGGCTACATACTCTTATGAACTGTCATCATGTTTTTTGTGTGCTCTGGGTTGATATCCTCTTGGCTCTTCTACATGACTTACGTTGTCTCACAACACAGTATATTAGACGCTAATCAAATACTGAGAAATTAACATTAAACATAAATTATATCACGAGTCTTAGGCCACCGTGGGGGGAAAAGGAGTGTCTCTTCGCCCCGCATGGTCCTTTGTAAAATACTTAACATGAACCATGAGTTAAATAGAACATCCTGAGAAAACAATGGAAAACATCTTCTTAATTTGTCTACGAAGCCTCTAAAAATGTGAGATGAATGTCGGGACAGGACTCACGACACCTCCCAAAGCTACTAGCTAAAATGAAATGGAGTCCCCTAAAAGTAAAGAGGTATCACCAAATGTTATATGCGAGTGGATAATGATCTGAAGGATTCGCCTGTTGATGATCCTAAATACTTGTATCTGCATCATGAAACGATATAGGTTAAATAACATAAGTACATTGAATGTACTGGTACATGAAAATGTTAGAGTAAACAATAATCTGCCTTTGAAGGATTGAAACAAAATAACTTGATTAATACATGAATATGAAGTCATAAAAAAACATCTAAACTTTACAATATAATATGCAATGAAAGCGACACAAATATAATTATTTTACTTGGAGACGTTTTCAATCGCAAACCATTTCAATGAGTCAGTAAGATGCAACTTTTCTTCTCACTTGCCTAGGGTCCACCCATACTTGTCGGGTATAGGACGTATCGTGTTTATGAATCTATCTAATTAGCTTTCTCAGAAGCAATGAAGAGTCAATGCTATCCTATCCTACGCTGATTACGTAGTTCAACAAGACTTCCAAATCGTAAGACACTCTAACCTAACTTGGCGCTCGATACTACTCCCAAAATAATAGGTATAACATTATGCTCAATTCACCATTACAAGGAATGGACTTCTTACTTGTGAACTTATTTTTCAAGTTGAATAATCGACATAGATACATACATATAGTTTATAAATAGCATTTGAAAACTCTTAAGTGTTTATTAAATAATACCTTTGAACTTCTCTCTTAACTTTGCCTTGACTTGAAAATATAAGTTTAAGAATGGTGATTAGAATATTCATAAGATACTTCAATGATTAATGGAGGTTTAGATAATTGATAATAAGAAGAGAATGACAACTCATCTTAAAGGAACAAGTATGGAACGAGAACGGAGAATTAACCATTTCATGTGTCTGATAGACGTCCTACTGGTACGTCGTGCCTACCCCTATTTATGGGGCGTCCTACTGGCACATCACACCAGCCCTCTAGAACCTAGGGAGCGCGATGCCCCACCCAAAACCCCGAATTTTTATGAGTTTTTCTTGTTCAAGTCATGGCCTAACCCACTTGGAATCGAATGATTCATTCCCAAACTCATTTAGATCCATAAACCCAACGAAATTCATCGAAAACTCTCTCAATTTACACCCAGAACAACACTCATTTGCAAAACCTTCACTTTAACAATCCAACATGAATTTATTGATTAATAATGAAGTAAAACCTTAAGAACCTATATATAACGATTTCACGGATGATTTACTTAAAAAATACATGTTTGGCATGAGAATTAACATATCTATCACTACGAGAAATCTCACGTACCTCGAAAGAACCAAGTTCTTGGCGTTTTCTCCGAAATCTTGAAGAACGTCTTGAAACTCCTCTTTTCTCTTCTTGAATTTTTTACCTAGATTTCTTGAACACTTCAAACTTAGGCATAAACTGATATTTATCATATTTGACCCCTAACATATTCCAAAAAACTCTTAAAGCTAGTGGTGTAAGGAAAAGACAAAATACCCCTCATTAATTTGGGTAAATTTTCTTCAGGCTAAATTTAAATAGACATATTTCCCTCATCCAAACTCAAAATTTAGCAAACTCGGTGATGGTGAAAAGATTATTCAAAGATCATTCATTTGATATCTTATGGGCTACCTAATTCAATATGTACTGAAAGTTGTGGCTGTTTGAAGTTGACCAAAACTCATAACTAAAGCATAACTTGCAAAATTCTCAATTTTGCTCTTTCCAATACAATATCCCCCTTGGGAACATTCATCCTCCAACGAGATCAGTCTAAGTAGACTAAGGGTGGTAACATTTAGCACTCGGTTCAAACTCCCAACATGCAATTAACACGACATAGCATGTCAATTTAATGATTGTTTTACAAAAAGTCATTACCTTGGTCTGGAATTTCTCTAGAAGTAAAGAGATGTAGGTATCTCCTCTTCATATGCTCTTCACCCTCCCAGGTAGCTTCCTCGACAAACTGGTTCCTCCGTAAACCTTGAATCTCAATGGGAATCTCCTCATAAGATAGGTTATCCTTAAATATCAATATTTTCATGAGTGAAGGATCGCCCATACACTTTTTCAACATTGAAATGTGGAATATAGGATGGATTGCTGCTAACTCTAGTGGTTTTTCAAATCATAGGCTACATCGCCAATCCTCTTGGATATCAAATAAGGACCAATATACTGGGGACTGAGCTTCCCTTCTTTCCAAACCTCATAACACCCTTCATGGGTGAAACCTCTAAATAAACCCAACGTCCACCTCAAACTCCAAGTCTCTTCTTCTAACATTGGTATAGGATTTCTGACGACTTTGTGTTGTTTTCAACCTTTCCTGAGTCATCTTAACCTTCTTCAAGGCTTGATGAACCAAGTCTAGTCCTATCAACCCATCTTCCATAACCTCAAACCATCTAATAGGAGATCTACATCTTCTCGTATAAAGAGTCTCAAAAGGATCCATATAGATACTAGAGTAATAATTTTTATTGTAAGCGAACTCAATGAAAGGTAAGTGATCATCCCAATTACCCTTGAAGTCGATCACACGCGCCCTCGAGATATCCTCTAAAATTTGAATTGTGCACTCTGCTTGACCATCAGTCTAAGGATGGAAAGCAGTACTCAAATTTACCTTTGAACCCAAACTTTTATGGAAAAACTTCCAATATTTGTGCGGTGAATTGCGCACCTCTATTGAAATGATGGACACCGAAACTCCATGAAGTTTGACTATCTCTTTTATATATAATGTTGCATAATCTTTTGCTGAAAGGTAGTCTTTATCGATAAGAAATGGACTAATTTAGTCATCCGATCAAAAATCACCCAAATCGAATCATGTTGCCTGCAGATCGCAACAAACCAATAATGGAAAGGTAGACTTCACGATTTAGATTCTACCAAGAAGATTTTCGGAGAGTGTATGGAGTATGTTTTTGGGTGGATACATGATGCAAGGCTCCCTTTTAATTGTGTCATTTACACCGAAAATTGATATATCTAATGAGATAATAGAAAAATATGACCAAAGAATAAAGTCCCTCGCCAATCACGAAGTAAGAGTTTCTTGTCTAAAAGTGAGGTAGGGAAGACAAACAACATTGTTAAGGAACATAAGTTTCATTAGAAAACTTATGGATATTCCGGTATGATGGATAAATGGACAACAAGAAAATGGAAAGATGGTTATTAATGTTTTGGTGAATTTTCCAAAGCATAGTTTGTTTCTTGAATCTTATGATGCTAGTAACTCTTCTACCAAGTCTAATAAAATATTCTACTTGTTTGAGAAGAACGTCTTGAAAATTAGGGACAAAATCGTTTGTACAAAGTCGTCTGTACAAGTTGTGATTAATAACAGAACTGAGAATGAAAAAGTGAGTGACATGTGGAAATGGGTGAGCCTGCACATTTTTGGATTCCTTGCGCTGCTAACTATATCAACTTGATGTTTGGTGACATTTTCAAGAAAACGGTTGTGGGGCATACTTACACTTATTTTAACCATTTCCCATATCTATTCCTTGTTTTGACCATTCTAATGTTGTGACACTTGTGTAAGGTGTTTTTATGCACTGTAGGTGAAAAAAGATAAAATTTGACAAAGACTTTATCGAGAAAAGCCTAAGGCGAAGCTCAATGGCTCGGAGTGCAAGGTTTAATGCGTGGGGGGGGGGGGGGGGGTGATTTTCATCCGCTTTGAAGTTTTTTATATTCTATAGTTGATCCCCACAAGTCGATCAAGAAGAGCTTGCACCGTGAGGTCAAAGTGAAGGTCATTGCCTCACACGGCGATATGCCATAGACAGGGGAAAATTCCCATATTCCAAGTCCGACTTGAAGGCCCTTCTAGGTATTTTTAAATATTTTAAATATCTATCCTTAGTCGTTTTGGAGGAGGATGAATATTTAGAAGCATAGAGCAAGGACACAATCGTAGTTCTCGTAGGGTTACTTTATCTTTATACTTAACTTTATTTTTAGCACAAATTATAACTTTTGTAATCAAATTGTGAGCGGCTAAAAGCCCTCTATATAGACGTATATCCATAATATCACCACCATATTTTATATATAGAGTGTTAAAGTGGATTTTACAACCACTTGTTCTCTTAATTTTGTACTTATTATTCTATGTTTCCTTCGATATCTGCATCCACAATACTACCACTCCTAACTTTATTATCATCGTGTGAATTCATTCCCTACGATAGGACTTACACCTACTGAGGATTTGAATCCTCTTAATCAACCAGTTTCTTTGAAAAGGTATGAAATTCACTCGTAATACTAGACCCCGTTATAATTTTTTAACTAATAATTGTTTGTTATCACTTATCATCCTTTTATCATATTTTTCTTTTATTGTCATCCTCAAGTTAACAGCTGAAACTCTTTTTCATCTTGGATGACAACATGTTATGTTTAACGTGATGTCTTCTTTACATTTGAGTGGTTCTTAAGAGCTTGCCTCTTGTTTCAGGTAAATCTAGTTTTGAATTTATGCTGTCAAAAGTGGTCAAGATAGCAAAGTTGATTAGGTTTAAGGCTCACCATGTTGCAAAGGTATACTTGGATATTGAAATTAGTTACAGTGATACATTTTTAATGGTCGAAATATCATTTGTTCATCATTTTCTATCTTTGGGCTTTGGTTGTTGTTCACTATTAGCTTTTTGAACAGTTAGACATTCAGAATGTGCTATTCCATGGACCTTGCGTGGAGCAATCGTGTAATTTTGTTTCTCAGGGAAGGGGAGTTTAATAGCCTTATATGTCGATTTTTGTTGGTCACTATATGGTCGGAAGTAGTCTCTTTTAGCCCGATTTGAAAGCTCAGCATAGTAATTCAAGATTTTGACATACTCTAGTGAAGTTGATCACTCTTTGATTAATTAACTTTTGACATCAAATATGTGTATTTAGTTGATTGTTTATGTTGACGATATTGTTATCACATGTAATGATCAATATGGTATAACTTATTTAAAGTAATCTCTTTCAATATTTTTAGACTAATGACTTTAACATATTTAAATATTTTTTGGGTATTGAGATTGCTAAATCCAAATCATGTTTTGTTATACAAAAGGTTTTATACCTCTCGAAGAGATGAGAATGATGGGTATGTTGGCTCATTGACACTTCTATGGATTCTAATGCTAAACTCTTGCAAGAATAGAGGAATCCACTCAGTGTCTTTACAAGATAAAAGTGGTTGATTGGTTAATTGAATTATCTCATATTAACTAGAGTATAATTTGTTTTGGGATTATGATAAAGTTAACCAGAGCATACATTTATTTTCAAGTGAGTGTTGTAAGTTATGTCATTGAAATGCAATTGTCCGCATTTTACAATGCATAAAGTCAGCTCTATGCAAAGGACTACTCTTCGAGGATAGAAGTCATGCGCAAATACTTAGATATGCAAATATGGATTGGACATAATTACCTGTACATAGACATTGTGCATCAGAATAATATTTTTAATTAGGAGGCAATTTGATGCTGAAAAAGTATGAAACAGAGTGTAATTTCGTTCGAGTGTAGTAGCACAATATCGAACAATGTTTGTAGCAACTTGTGAATTGGTTTAGAAAAAATAGTTGACAGGAGAATATGATATTTCATGAGAAATTTTTGTTCACAAGTTTCTCATTTTTTGATAACATACTTTTTTTTAAAAAAAATTAATTAATTTTTAAAATCTTAAACACTCCCCTTCTTTTCCATTATTTCTCATATTTGTTCAATTTACTTCTACTCATACTTTTTTACCCACCTTCATCTTAAAGTGTTTGTAAAGCTCTTGTCACTACTAAATTTGTCATACCTTTCTTAGGTTGAGAATTTTGTTATTTGGACTGATAAATCTTTGGGCTTTGGGTGTTCTTTAATGGGTTCTTGAAAATTACATAGTGTTGTTCGTAATTTATTTTCTTACATTGTTCTTTGTTTAGATTACATTGAACTGAAATACCCAATTCCTGATTCTAGTTTGCCTAGGTAAATTATTTATTTTATTTTAACTTTTTGCCATGGTGGAACTATTTTGCACGATGCAATTCATGTGACAAAGAGAGTGTAATACACCAACCTGACATATCATGTGACATTTAATTTAAAATTTAAACGTGATAATTTAGATGTGCATCCACACACTTAATAGTTTAAGTATGAAAACTAAAAAAATGAAATAATTATGTGTTTTTGATACGCAACTCTATTTTGAATTATTATTTTTATTTATTGATTTATAAAATAATTAAAATTAATAATCTACTAGACTTACATCTATTGCCTCAAATCTTGCACCTTATTACATATAAGAAAAATGTCTCGGGTTGTGGTGCAGTGCTAGATTATGGTGCAAACCTTAATTAAAGGTCTAGAATTTGAGCCCTGGTATGGAGAAAATTTTGTTGGAAACTGTTAATAAGTCTCATATTGGTAGTGGGACAAAAAATTGATCTTCTTATATAGACTTGGAAAAACCTCTCCTCATTAACTACCCTTTGGGTCGAGTTAGAACCAGATGCCATATCTTTAGAGGAGAACCACCCCTGAACCTTTTGGATTGAGTTAGAACCAGATGTCATATCTTTACAGGAGCACCACCCCCGATTAGGCCCTGCAGTGCACGATCCAATTTAGTTGAGACTCTAATGTGAGCTTCGGACACCGAATGAAAAATAAAAAAGTCTTACTTTGCATCTATGCCCTTTTAGAAAACATTCAAATAAACCCAATTCTCAAAGTTTTTAATAAGGCATCAAATGCAAATGGGTCATTTGGGAGGTCTATAAAAATAATGCTAAATAAAGTGTATTAATAATATTTGTATCATTTTATAGATAGAGTATTTTTATGTATTATTTGGTTTGGTGAATTAGCAAAAAACATGCATTACATAAAGATATATATTCTACAAGAATATCCTTCACAGAAATGATCAAAAAGACGTTGTCATGAACCATACCGTCGTGATTAAAACCAACGTTAACCCTCCGACAGAAGAACTATTACTACAACTCAAACTAAACAACTTAACCAAAATTATGCATTTAATGATATGAAAGTAAATTTAAATGCAGGATTAAACAAGGAAGCTTTGGAAATTTAACAAACGACTACAAAATATTACGAAAATATTCCCTAGAAACTGAAAATTAGTGTACCAAATGTCTAACAAAATCATATGACTAAACAAAAAGGGGTACAACCCCGAAAGCTAAAATAACTGAACATTTAAAGTACTAATCTAAGTCCGAATAAGATGGACTGAGCAAAAGGAGTACTCATGGCAGCCTTGAAGAACTGGCTGACCCATGAATTCGATTTGATCACTGATCCCCTAGATGAGGTCTTTCAGTAGCTGCCTGTACTCAACAAAGAAAGAGCAAGTGCAATATCATTAAAACAATCACAGTGTATTGGTAGGATCACACGGCTATTCCAGTAAGTGAAACACATAAAAACAGTCATAATACAGTAAACACGCATATATCGAACATATACAATATCAACTATCATTTAAGGAGCAATGTGCCATTTCACATTTTTAATATTACACATACACGACAAGTCAATAGTTCTCTCATGGAACCCATACCCAAACTGTTAGTGTGTCAGATCGTGGCACCCGATCCAAGTTAGTGTGTCGAAACGTGACATCCGTTTCAATATGTATGTCGGTACATGACATTCGATCCTAGTTAATGTGTCAGAATGTGACACACACTCCATTCGAAATGCCATAATCACAATATATATCCTCAAATTCATACAACAAGTGTTGGTTAAAAGCATACAATCATCCATTCATACTTATTCACATTTGGTGTGATCAATAGTGCAGCATTCACATACATGCTTTACAGGAAGCAAATACTAACATACATTACACAAACGTGAAATCAAACCATCAGCTACCTCGAAACCAAACTTGAATCCTCCTAAGAAACTAGATTCTTCCCTTTCCAGATTTTTTCCGCTTGTTTTAGGTCTACAAACAATCAATTCAATGCAAGGATCTACAATCAAAGGCCTAATTATCCGATTATAACAAACCCAATAACCAAGACAAAACCCATGATCCTAAAGTGCAACTAGGGCTTATTCTCATCACCCAATCAGGTCCAAAATCCCTCCCCTAACAGTAATTAACTGAAAATTCAAGTTCTATAGATCGAAAAACGGATTAGGGGAGTAAAATCCTTACCTTTAATAGTAGAAGAGGTGGAAAACTGTCAAGAACTTGCCCTGGTTTATCTCTTAGCTCTCAAAAATGAAAATTGCATAATAATGTCATTTTTGTGATTTATTTGCGACTTAATTCGCGACTGACCCGCTATGGCGACCCCAATCATGCCACAGCGGCTCCGCCCTAGCAGAAACAATCCCACCTTGGCGAATTACACGGAAAACAGAAAGTTGAAATTAGAGTTTTAGACCCCAATTTTACAACACACTTTCTACCCATGATGTCCAAAGGCTATCCCTTCATGCTTTACTCGCCCAAATTCGATTCCATAAAGTCGTGCGGATTTCGTAACGTCCTTGCTATCTACTTATGTAATCAAACAGAATATTAAATCTCTCATTCATTATCAGATCTCCCTAGACCTCACTAACTATTTGGATTAGGTTAGGAATTTTCAAGTTACCATCAAAACGTTTTCCCACCCCAATTCTTTTATCGCTGGCTTTTCTATAACGACGGGAACAAGTCGTACAGACGTAAAAGAAGTTTTATGTGTAATTGAGTCTTTAATTATGCCAATGCAGGTATTAAGAGCTCGTTTAAATTGACTTAAAAAATTATTTTTAAGTAAAAAATAAAAAATCAAACTTAAATGACTTTTAAGTCAAAAATAAAAAGTAGGATTAACTTTTTTAAAAGAGGAACTTTCGCAAATAGCCACTATGATAAATTTAATTATGTTCCACAGCTGTAGTTTGAATATTTACAGGCTGTAATTACAGTTTAAGCTGCCTCGTTCGTATAATTAATTGATTTGTATAATTCGTAGGTTTGTATCATTCGTGGTTACATTTGTATATTTCAAATATTTTTGTATAAATGTGAAATAACGAATTTATACAATTACAAACATTAGATTTGTAAACAGTTATGCAAATTATATTATACAAATTCCGAATTACACAAACGTGTGAATTATACAAAACAAAAAAGCTAAGCCGCGTTATTATAGCTAAAAATAGGTCGCGAAATGTAATTAAGGCAAACTATAGATATATTAAGTAATTAACTAGTATATGTCTGCTTACACGATTAATTTTATTTTATTCTTTTAAAAAAATCTTTTTAAACTGATTTTTAAGATTTTTAATTTAATCAAACATATCCAAAAGTTTAAATACTTAAAAGTAAATTTTACCAACTTTTAAATTCCATTGCATTACTAATATCTAAAAATTCATGATATTAACAATAAACTTCTAAATATACAATAAAGTGCGTTAATTATACATAACATGAGAAATTGTACCAAACAAAATATTATTAATATATAAAATTAGTACATTCATTATTTTAATAATACATTTAACCAAACGAGCCCTAACTTATCATTTGTTCGGATCTCATAGACACAACCTGTTTACAACTCAAAAGACTTGCCCAATTTAGTTTTCTCTAATCCAAAAATTCCATATTTTACCTATATATCCATTTTTTGTTGTTATTATATACTATTTTCGTCTCTAATTATTTGTCCATTTTTTTTAATAGTTTTTTTTAATTACTTGTTTATTTTGATAAATTAAGAAGGACAATTTTTTTTACCTATTATACACGCAATTAAATGACTAATTACTTTGAAAAATATAAAACTTTTATCCATTTCATAATTAATAGGGATAAAATAGTAAATTCACTACATCATTAATTATTTTCTTAATAGATGTGTCAATTTAAAAATGAACAAGTAATACTGTCTTCGCCATTAAATTAATGTTAATATTAATTAAGATTAATATTAATTAGACATACCCAGTACTTACTGCTTATGAAATTCATTTCAAGCATCAGTCCTCTCTCTTGAGAAGAACCCTGTCCTTCACCCCTCTCTCTCTCTGTCTGGATCTTTTTCTCCCACTTCCTTTCATCTCTGGGAGACTCCGAGGATTATTCGTCTGAGATCTCTGGCGTTTGGGCTTAGCACCAAATCGCCCATTTCATCCGCCCTCGCTTTTTGCAATTTCTCACAGATCCGGAGCTCTGATCCATTATCTTTGATCTCGCCATCATGGCGGCTGCCAATGCTCCGATCACCATGAAAGAGACCCTTACGGTAAATTCATATTAGTATTTTTCTATTGGTAGCTTAGCATGTATGGACTTGTAGTTAGATCTGTCATATGTAGTTCTATTGCCAGATCTGTGACTTGATACTGTTTTTGCTTTTGGCATTTAATTTCAAATTATGTTGATTGGTTCTGGCAGTTGCAAAGTATAGGGGTGAACCCGCAGTTCATCACATTCACTAATGTTACCATGGAATCGGATAAGTATATATGTGTAAGGGAGACGTCGCCTCAGAATAGTGTGGTGATTATTGATATGAACATGCCAATGCAACCTCTGAGGCGTCCAATTACGGCTGATTCTGCTCTTATGAATCCTAATTCTAGAATTTTGGCTCTAAAAGGTATGTAATCTTATGAATCCTAATTCTAGAATTTTGGCTCTAAAAGGTATGTAATCTTTGACAAGTGTTAGATTCTCATGGATGTTTTTTGTACTGGTTCAAAGTTACTGACTTCTGAACGGGTTTGATAACACCTGAACTGCAGGTATTTTGTTATTACTGACTTCATAGTTTGTTGGATAATTCAACTTTGAGCAAAAGAGAAGTCTCTCTTCACCATTATCGTGATGTGCTAAAGAACCCTGAGACTAGAAAGAAGTAAAAAGGATAGCAAAAGAATTTTGAAACTAGAAAAGAAGGGGACAGCAATACTCATAATAGTGCAAAGCGTACATGTGAAAAGCAAGCTATGTAATAATTATGGCATATATCAAGGTGGTTGATTAGGTTTGACTTTGCTGTGTGTCGTGATCTCCTCTTTGTGTGGATGACACTTTTTGATTGGAGTGAGTGAAATATCAGAAGCTAAATGTTGACCACTCTTAATTTTACAGAGGAAGTTGTAAATTGAAGAAGTTGTGCCATACATTTTAGTTCCTTTTTCTCACAGCACCTTATTTCACTCGAGTGTTGTTAACTTGATGCTAATGGTTGATGAATTTGTTAGCTTATCTCGAATATGTAGTTTCTAGTCGGATGTTCATCATATTTTCTACAATAGTGGAACTTATCAGTGTTGCTGCTACATGTCAGCTGTTATATTCCCTACAGAATCCCACTTCTCACTAACATCCTAGTGTATGTTTCTGGGATTCTAATTAGAACCAACACTTTGTTGTTTGGCTAAGCCAAACCAACCCTTCTATTTGTTTTCTTGAACGAATTATAGATTATTATTTCAATCAAATAATTTTTTAATTTTAAGAGATGTAGTATATTCAGGAGAAATCTGTTTTAAATGGGTTAATATATTTTTGAGCTTGAAAAACTGCACTTCCTCACGTTATTCTTTTTTGAAAAATGGGAAGACTACTCTTCCTCAGTTTCTTGATGATAACATGATACAATCCTCGCTTATCTCTTGAAGCTCAAGTTCCTGGAACCAGTCAAGATCACTTGCAGATTTTCAATATTGAGGCAAAACAGAAAATAAAATCATATCAGATGCCTGAGCAGGTGATTGTTTTACGTATCTACTCGATTTGCTTTTGCATTATTTACTGCCCATGGTCATCAATCATGTGATGAGTTCTGCCATATAACGACCAAATGTATACTACAGGTTGTTTTCTGGAAATGGATTACACCGAAGATGTTAGGTCTTGTTACACAAACGGCTGTCTATCATTGGCCAATTGAAGGTAAGACAGCTTCTCTTTTCACATTACAACATTTATTTTTGATCCTGTTTGCCTGGTGAAGCTCTTTTTTCTGTTGGTAATGATTTGTTTACACATTTTGAAAGTGGTGGATGATTTTGTCCTTAATAATTCCCTCTTGTCTTTTTGCAGGGGATTCTGAGCCTGTAAAGATGTTTGATAGAACGGCCAATTTAGCCAACAACCAAATAATCAACTACCGATGTGATCCTTCTGAGAAATGGTTGGTTTTGATTGGTATCGCCCCAGGTTCACCAGAGGTGTGTAATGCTTACATGTTAGTGGAGAACTTAATCTTGATGTATTATTTCTGAAAGCAGACTTACTTCACTTCCCAATCAGCCTTTTCAATGTCATCAGGGATGCAGACACTAAGACATTTGTGTAGGGCTTGCCAGCTTTTCTAAATTGTCAGATTTTTTAGTCTCTGTGATTGCTCTGTCTATGCCCCATCATTGTAACATGCTTTTGCATGTGTTTTTTTTTATATTTGGATTGTGTAACATGATATGATAGTGGTTAGTTGCATCAAAATACCAGTATACTTCAATTACTTTTTGCTACTTGGATGTTAGATGCTATTGATTAAAAATTTTGAGCTCAAAAGAAGTGGCATTTTAAAAATCTGGGAGAAACATGTTTGTACTTGTTAAGATTCTCATATTTATTGAATATAGAAGGGACGTGCACTTCCTTTTTTGACTATTCTGCTGTGACTTTGGTTAATAGAGGCCTCAACTGGTCAAAGGAAACATGCAATTATTTTCAGTGGATCAGCAACGCAGTCAAGCTCTCGAGGCACATGCTGCAGCATTTGCCTCATTCAGGGTGAGAAAGAATCCTCCATAATTCTTCTTTAATGTGTTCGGCCATTGTTGATTTTATGTTTTCCTGCCTGACTGTTTCTTGCTTTATTCAGGTTCCTGGAAATGAAAGGGATTCCATACTCATTTCCTTTGCCACAAAGTCCTCCAATGCTGGACAAGTCACATCAAAGTTGCATGTCATTGAGCTTGGAGCCCAGCCTGGTCAGAACACTGCTCTTATTACTACAACCTGTAGTTTAATTGTGAAGTTATTTAGTAAAATTGTGGGGCAAATCTGCCTCATATGGTTGTCATCAGTTCTCTTAATATGTTAAATGTTTGCAGGCAAACCATCTTTTACGAAGAAACAGGCAGATCTCTTCTTTCCTCCAGATTTTGCTGACGATTTCCCAGTTGCCATGCAGGTATCTCTTGCCTTTCCTGTGTGGAGCTGTTGTCACTTTATTTGTCTTGCTGCATTATATAATTCAGTTTCTTATAGCACGGCTCTTTGTTATTCTGGCAGATATCTCATAAATACAGTTTAATTTATGTCATCACAAAGCTTGGGCTTCTCTTTGTCTATGACCTCGAAACAGCTACTGCAGTATACAGAAATAGGATCAGCCCAGATCCTATTTTTCTGACAGCAGAAGCTTCATCTATTGGTGGTTTCTATGCCATCAACAGGCGAGGCCAAGTTTTGCTTGCCACAGTTAATGAAGCAACTCTAGTACCTTTTGTCAGTGGCCAAGTACGTCAATTTCATTTTATTCTATTATTTTGTTGTATCATTTTCATTTTATTTACCCTAAACATAAACTTTGTACACATATATTCCAGTTGAATAATCTGGAGCTTGCTGTCAATCTTGCCAAAAGAGGAAACCTTCCTGGGGCTGAGAATTTAGTAAGTTGATATCATATTGTCAACTTCTATTGGAAATCTACCGGACCTTTACCCATTATATGGTGCACCATGATTTTCGCTATCCTATCATCGTTTCCTTCTCTGAGAACAATATAGTAAAATGAATTATTGCTTGTCGTAGATATCATCAGCAGTTAGCAGTCTTATCAAAAACTTTTGATCCTATTGATTCAACATGTTGATAATCTGAGGATGTCTTTCTCTACAATGATCTTAGTCTATCATTGTCTGTTATATGTTCTTAGGTTGTCCAGCGGTTTCAAGAGTTGTTTGCCCAGACAAAGTACAAAGAAGCTGCAGAGCTTGCAGCGGAATCACCTCAAGGCATACTCCGTACTCCTGACACTGTTGCCAAATTTCAGGTATTGGTTATGATATGGAAATTATGTTTTTTTTCCGCAGGATTTCATTGGCTTACTGTTCTCGGAAGAGTTTCTGGAATTCATTTGTTATTCCGCAAAAGGTGATACACATATTAATTTATTTAGTTTTGTAATTGGTCTTCTTTGCAGAGTGTTCCTGTTCAAGCAGGGCAAACACCTCCCTTATTGCAGTACTTTGGGACACTTTTAACGAAAGGAAAGCTAAATGCTTTTGAATCATTGGAACTGTCGCGCCTTGTTGTCAACCAGAATAAGAAAAACCTGTTGGAGAACTGGTTGGCTGAGGATAAGCTGGAGTGTAGTGAGGAACTTGGGGATCTTGTGAAGGTCAAATTTTGAAGTTGAAATTCATTATCTTATGCTCATCACTTTATTTGATTTTGTTTATGCAAGTAGTCCGTTGTTCTTGTTATTGATTGCAGTCATAATTCTTTTGTAGACTGTTGATAATGACCTTGCCCTAAAGATATATATCAAAGCAAGAGCGACTCCGAAAGTTGTTGCTGCATTTGCTGAACGCAGGGAGTTTGACAAGATTCTGATATATTCCAAGCAGGTAACTGATTTTCATTTGTGTTCGTCTGGCTGACTAATTTTTACTGTCCTTCCCCCCTCTTTCTGTTTTTTGATTAGTTCAGTTTTCTTCTTTTTTGGTGCTTGTCTAAGCTGGCTATATCTAAGACGGTTCAACCCTCTCTAGTATAAATTAATTCTGGGTTGGATATTAAAAATTGATCTTTTGGTTGGTACAGGTTGGATATACACCTGACTATTTGTTCCTCCTTCAAACAATTCTTCGATCTGATCCTCAGGTATGATGTGAACAGTTACTTAAGTCATAATGTTTTCTATTTCCCATCCTCACCTTCTAGCTTCATTTAGTATATTTTACGGGATTTACTCCGTGATATTGGAATGTTAATATTTTTGACCTTATGGTACTGCTCAACTGGTTTTTTCTTTTTTGAGGATAAAATTGCAACTCGAATTGTGTATTTAATGACATCATTTCAATATATTGTACTTAACTTGGAAAGTTGCCTTGTCTGTGATGAAGAGAAAATGATCACTTGTAAATCTGACAGTGCTCGTTTCGATGAAGTTGAACAATTGCTCTGTTTATGCAGGGAGCTGTTAACTTTGCGCTCATGATGTCCCAAATGGAGGGTGGTTGTCCTGTTGATTACAATACTATCACCGATCTATTTCTGCAGGTTAATCGACTTGCAATTATTACAATTTTATCCTTTTCTTAAGCGCTTTACAATGTTTGCTATGTTTATCTATGGTATATGGAGTGCATAGCTGACAACATATTCTCTTTCTTTCTGCTTTTGTTAATAGAGGAATATGATCCGTGAGGCAACAGCATTTTTGTTGGATGTTCTGAAACCTAACCTTCCAGAGCACGGCTTTCTGCAGACCAAGGTTTCTTTACTTTTTTCATTAAGAAACTGTCTGTTAGTACATTCTGCTTCTGAATTGTAACTTATCTCTTCTATACAGGTCTTGGAAATCAATCTCGTGACTTTCCCAAATGTTGCTGATGCTATATTAGCAAATGGAATGTTCAGCCATTATGATCGACCTCGGATTGCTCAACTTTGTGAGAAAGCTGGTCTTTACGTGCGGGCTCTTCAGGTTGAATCATTATCAGCATTTCTGCCTTAACGTTCCTTGAGAAACCTCTGCTAAGTCAGAATAATCATTTTTTGTTTCTGCAGCACTATTCTGAACTGCCTGATATCAAGCGCGTCATTGTTAATACACATGCAATTGAGCCTCAGGTTGGAATATTCATAGATAGTTTATACCTTTTCTATAGGAGTTTGCCGGACTTAACCTGATTGATGCTGTTCCTCTTAGGCCTTGGTTGAGTTTTTTGGGACCCTTTCACGTGAATGGGCACTTGAGTGCATGAAGGACCTCCTTGTTATCAATATCAAAGGAAACCTTCAAATAATTGTTCAGGTACTGTTATGTTGTCATATTGCAGAAGAGATTTTCTTCTGGAATTTATCATGTACCTGCACCTATAATGTATGCATAAACTCAAACAGAGTCATTTCTTGGGAATACTCCACTGTAATGGTATCTTGGCTGATTATGAGTTTTGCAGGTTGCAAAAGAGTACTGTGAGCAGTTGGGTGTTGATGCTTGCATAAAGCTTTTTGAGCAATTTAAGTCCTATGAGGGATTATATTTCTTCCTGGGATCATATTTGAGTTCCAGGTACATACTAGAGAAGACTTTCTGCATTTTGGCGGGCTAATTTTAATTGTTAATTAATCTGTCTTTTCGGGTCTCGTGCAGTGAGGATCCTGATATCCACTTTAAATATATCGAGTCAGCTGCCAGAACTGGTCAAATCAAGGAGGTTGAGCGTGTCACAAGAGAATCAAACTTCTATGATGCGGAAAAGACGAAGAACTTCTTAATGGAAGCCAAACTTCCTGATGCTCGGCCTTTAATTAATGTTTGTGACCGCTTTGGTTTTGTTCCTGACCTCACACACTACCTCTATACCAACAATATGCTACGGTATATTGAAGGTTATGTCCAAAAGGTTTGTATGGTTTCTGTGTAATAGTTGTTTTATGGAAGTATTTGCAAGTGGGAAATGACAAGCCTTTTATCTTCTATGGAACAGGTCAACCCAGGAAATGCACCTTTAGTCGTAGGGCAGCTTTTAGATGATGAGTGTCCCGAGGATTTTATTAAGGGATTGATCCTGTCTGTGCGTTCTCTGCTTCCAGTTGAGCCCCTAGTGGAAGAATGTGAAAAAAGGTCTTTGTTTATCCTTGTAGAGTTGCTTCAAAAGTGTTTGTTACCAACTTTTAGTGTGTTAAGCCTTTAACCCAATTGGTTCTCAGGAATCGACTCCGCTTGCTGACACAGTTTTTGGAGCATCTTGTAAGTGAAGGAAGTCAAGATGTGCATGTACACAATGCTCTGGGAAAGATCATCATAGATAGCAATAACAACCCAGAGCACTTCCTCACAACCAATCCATACTATGACTCACGCGTTGTTGGTAAATATTGTGAAAAGCGTGATCCTACCCTTGCTGTTGTTGCATATAGGAGAGGTCAATGTGATGATGAACTTATTAATGTGACAAACAAGAACTCTTTGTTCAAACTTCAAGCAAGGTTGGTTATCACTAGGTTTGCGATAATAACTGGTTCATCAGATGTCTATCAGTGGAGTAAACTGTCATGTTATAATTGTTTTCAGGTATGTGGTTGAGAGGATGGATGGTGATATTTGGGAGAAAGTTCTTAACCCTGAAAATGAGTTTAGACGGCAGCTTATTGATCAAGTTGTTTCCACTGCTCTGCCTGAAAGCAAGAGTCCTGAGCAAGTTTCTGCAGCTGTTAAAGCTTTCATGACTGCTGATCTTCCCCATGAATTGATTGAACTTCTTGAAAAGATAGTGCTCCAGAATTCTGCATTCAGTGGGAACTTCAATCTGCAGAATTTGCTTATCCTGACAGCCATCAAAGCCGATCCATCCAGAGTGATGGACTATATCAATAGACTTGATAATTTTGATGGACCTGCAGTAGGGGAGGTTGCTGTCGAAGCGCAACTTTATGAAGAAGCTTTTGCAATCTTCAAGAAGTTCAACTTGAATGTCCAGGCTGTTAATGTTCTGCTTGACAACATTCGTGATATTAACCGGGCTGTGGAGTTTGCATTCCGAGTTGAAGAAGATGCTGTTTGGAGTCAGGTGGCTACAGCTCAACTAAGAGAAGGATTAGTGAGTGATGCTATTGAGTCGTTTATTCGTGCAGATGACGCCACCCACTTTTTGGATGTAATTCATGCTGCAGAGGATGCAGATGTTTACCATGACCTGGTGAAGTATCTCCTGATGGTAAGGCAGAAGACAAAGGAGCCCAAAGTTGACAGTGAACTCATTTATGCATATGCTAAAATTGATCGATTGGGTGACATTGAAGAGTTTATTCTCATGCCAAATGTTGCTAATCTACCTAATGTTGGTGACAAGTTGTTTGATGAAGGCTTATATGAGGCTGCAAAGATCATATTTGCTTTCATTTCTAACTGGGCCAAGTTGGCCAGCACACTTGTAAAGTTGAATCAATTTCAAGGTGCTGTTGATGCAGCACGCAAGGCAAATAGTGCGAAGACATGGAAAGACGTCTGCTTTGCTTGCGTTGATGCTGAGGAGTTCCGTTTGGCTCAAATTTGTGGGCTTAACATTATAGTGCAGGTATCTAACTCTGTTTTACGAGTTATTATTGAGCAGATATTGTTAGTACTTCTATTGTCTTCATTTGCATCTAAGTTCATCTTCTGGGCTACTCTTGATTTGTATCATCTCTTTTTACTTTTGTAGGTGGATAACTTGGAGGAAGTTAGTGAATATTACCAAAATAGAGGATGTTTTAATGAATTAATCTCTCTTATGGAGAGTGGGTTGGGTTTGGAGCGTGCACATATGGGTATCTTCACAGAACTTGGTGTTTTATATGCCAGATATCGTCACGAGAAGCTCATGGAGCACATTAAATTATTTTCCACCAGACTCAACATTCCCAAGCTTATTCGTGCCTGTGATGAGCAGCAACACTGGAAGGAACTCACATATTTGTACATCCAATATGATGAATTTGATAATGCTGCCACCACTGTTATGAATCACTCTCCAGATGCCTGGGATCATATGCAGTTCAAAGACATTGTTGTCAAAGTTGCTAATGTGGAGCTTTATTACAAGGCTGTCCACTTTTATTTGCAAGAGCATCCTGATCTCATTAATGACCTTCTAAATGTTATTGCACTTAGAGTAGATCACACACGCGTTGTGGACATAATGAGAAAGGTCTTTACTTATTATCAAATCACTTGGCTTGAGGAATTGTTTGGATTATATTTTGTGATATATATTCTTCTTTCTAAACCATTTGATTTCTTTGTTGGACTGACATCAGGCTGGTCACCTTCGCCTAGTCAAGCCTTACATGATTGCTGTTCAGAGCAACAATGTTTCTGCGGTGAATGAGGCACTTAACGAAATTTATGTCGAGGAAGAAGACTATGATAGACTACGTGAATCAATTGAGTTGCATGATAACTTTGATCAGATAGGCCTTGCTCAGAAGGTGGAGGCTAGTTCTTCTAAAGTTATCTTTCTGTGTATAATATGTCTCATAACTATTTCCACTTTTCTTGTTTTCTGAGCAGATAGAGAAGCATGAGCTTCTTGAGATGAGGCGTGTTGCTGCTTCTATCTATAAGAAAGCTGGTAGGTGGAAGCAATCTATTGCTTTGTCAAAGAAAGATAATCTCTACAAAGATGCTATGGAGACAGCCTCACAATCTGGAGATCGCGAACTTGCAGAGGAGTTGCTTGTTTACTTCATCGAACAGGTATATGGCTTTAATTTTAAGAATCATCTATGTTTCTTCCTTTTTACAAGCTTTTAAAGAGGTAAACTCAGTGATTGCGGAAGATAAGTTAATACTTGCTCCGTCATATGTCGGCTTCATAATTTAATTATTGTGACATGCGGAGTAGGAGTGGGCTGTCTTGGTTTTCTGAGAATTTGTGGGTGTCAGAGAACACACACTCCCTAAGATTAAATGCAACATAGCCAAGAAAAAAAGAAAAAAGAGTTGGTACACTTTAAAGCATAAGACTGAAAGTTTTTTGTTGCTATATGCATAATTTGTTTTACGGATGGGAGTTGGAAGGAGGCTGCTACAAAATAATTTGGCTGGAAATGATATTTGTTGGTCTGACAAAGTCTGAGGTGGATTGCCCTGTTTATCTGTGCATTCTTAAATGCTAATGAACTTCTAATGTACTGACATCTAGAATTTTTGAAGTCTTTTACTTTTGACCCTTTTTTTTTTTTTTTTGATTTTTTTACTTTTTATCATTGTTAAAGCTTTAGGGGGAAATGAAATTGAGCTCCTAATTGTTGATGCTTGTTTTTGCAGGGAAAGAAAGAATGCTTCGCATCATGCCTCTTTGTTTGTTATGATTTGATTCGGCCAGATGTTGCCCTTGAGCTTGCCTGGATGAATAATATTATTGACTTTGCATTCCCTTACCTGTTACAGGTAACTATCTGAACCTCCATCCTGATTCTGTATGTGTGAGCTTTTGCGTATCTGCTACTCCCTCCATCCCATTCAATGTGGTTCCATTTAACTTCGACCGGTGTTTAATAAATAAGGAAGCCTTTGTGAACTCGTGGTGTAAAACAATTCTTAGATATTTGTGTGGTTGAGAATCATTTCACCAAGGGTAAAGGGGTATTTTAAAGTTAAATTGTTTCTAATTATAGTACATGCATGTTTTAACTGGGTATGACTAAAAAGGAAAGGTTGTGCTACATTAAAATTGGATGAAAGTAAATAAAAACGACAACCCTTGTACAGCATGTTTTGTTCTGTCCTTTCCTCTGGTAGACCTATTTGTTGTGAGCCTTTTATTTTTATAGTCCAGCTTCTCACGAAGTATTTTTTTCCAGTTTATTTGTGTATGCGGCTTATAGCTCTTTCATCATTTCTTCTCTGTTTAATTCTGTTTGATCATGTCATTTTTGGTTTCGTCCATCGGGATGCTTGTATATAGTCTTACTGCCATCAGCAGTCACTGTTTAACTTGGCTTTCTCTCTCTCAGTTTATCCGTGAATACACTGGCAAGGTTGATGAGCTAATAAAAGATAAGATTGAAGCTCAAAGTGAAGCAAAAGCCAGAGAGAATGAAGAGAAGGATGTTATGAAGCAGCAGGTACGTACATAGCGAACCTAACCATGGTTACAACTAGATGCATTTATTCCTTATTATGACCTGGAATTTATTACTGAAATTGCGTGGATCTTTGTAATATATTAACAATTGACACATACATACACCCTTCTTGTGGCAAAATTGACATTCTTTTCTATTTGTTGATGTCCAACAAACACTTTGCTAATGATATTTACTGGTTGATTGCAGAATATGTATGCACAGCTGCTGCCATTGGCTTTGCCTGCTCCACCAATGCCAGGCATGGGAGGAGGTTTTGCTGCGCCACCCCCTCCAATGGGTGGGATGGGAATGCCTCCCATGCCTCCATTTGGCATGCCACCAATGGGTCCCTACTAATATGATGGTGTTCAATATACTGGTGTAAACAGAACTGGGCAGGCAAAAAGATGATCTGGGGTTCTTTTGCATTTTGTTTAGGGTTATTGCCCTCGTATTTTTGTCACTTACGTTGCAGTTGTTGACCACTCGTGGATGAGTGATAAAATCATTGGTGCTGTGGTGGTCATAGGTGTGATATACTATCCTTTGTAATATTCTTTAGACGAGATTTTTTTGTAGTGGTGTACGTTAGGCAGAAAGGGGGAAATTTTTATTATAAGGACCAAAGAGATGCATTAATTTTGCATCTTGCATTGATTTGCTGGGGTCGGTTAAGTTTAAGGTGCTTCATCTCCAGTTTTGTAATTGTTTCTAGCTTCGTTTCCCTGAGGGTATAATTATGTTACATTTTTTTTCTTTTTTGTGGTTCCTATGCGATTGTCTTCATTGTATGTTGTATGCAGTTGCTGTTATTTCTTGGTTGGGTTATTTTATCGTTCTTTTTAGCAGGCACAACGCACAAGCATAGGGTTTATTCCTCATTTCAAGCTTTATGATAACTGTTGATGTAGAACTATTCCGATTTTCATGGGGCATCTTTTCTGTTCCTTTGGAATTTTAGTATTTTCTATTTCACAAGTACGTGGAATTTTAAAAAAAAAGACAGAAGGGAAGACTAAGAATAATGGTGAAGAAGGAAGAGGAAGAAGAAAGAGGATCAGACAGGAGTAAAAGAAAATGCAGAAGAACAACGGAGGGAAGAAGAGAAAGAAGAAGGAATATGAACACGGCCAAGAGACGGACCAAGAAGGGGGTAACTATTTTTTTTGGGATGAAACAAGGCGAAATGGACAATATTACTTTATATGAAAAGACAAACTTAGGGAAAATATCTTATAACACTGGGGATAAAAATTATGGTAATTGTTATAAAATCAAAGCTCTAAAGAATATAATCATAAAGAGAAGAGACAAGAGAAGTAGATAAAGAAGAGAAAGTTTCTTCTTTTCAAATGTATATCAAATGGTGAGTCATATCTCACTTATAGTTGAATATCACTCCCAAAAGTCATTTGACTTAGTAGATACAAGTATGCTACCATTGTTATCCAAAAGGGGGGTTTCATATCATCTAGGGCATTACACAAACATGAAATTAGTAGTTCATGAATAAAACCAAATGGTCAACCATATTCAATGGATTTAGAACACTCGCCCCTGGATGGTCCACAGATAATGTACCTCATTAAAACCTTACAAAAAAAAAACCTGTGGGAAAAAATCTAGTGAAGGAAAAAGAGTACACAATATCTTTTGATACGCACTATTTGTTGCCTATTAAAAACCTTGCCAGGAAAACCCAGTGGGACAAACATCGGTAAAAGAAAAAAAGAGTGCAAGAGATTATACTCCATGATTAAAACATTCATTGTGAGTGTCTAATATTGTACACCAACTTATCAAATATTTTGATATGACGGTCTTTGTGATCAAATCAACATTCACGAAGATGTTGCATCGTGTGAGGAAATCATATGACGAGGCTTTGAACTTAGTCAAATACTTATTGAATATCATTCTATTGTCAGGACCGTGTTTGTTGCAAGTAAATGCACATTAAACTTGTTCACAAAAATAATCATCTTGTGGGGACACTCTTCATTTGCAGTGATTATCTCTGTACAATTTATGGTTGGTAAATTCTTTCAAAGAAAAAAACCCCATATTTCCTGAATTGGCGTGTCATTGATTCAAACCAGAGCACTCTTGAATGCTTAATGGAAGAATTTTATTTCTGAATGGTTTGAAGAAATGATCACCTAAACATTAGCTTCATTGATAGCAAAATATTATTGTGCCTCCCACATGCAAACAAAGCGCGTTTGATTGAGATAAGCTTATGCGGATAAGATAAATAGTCGCTATCTCCTGCGCAACCAAGTTCAATTTTGTCTTGAGGGATAGGATCCCGCTACGAACGCGCATAGAATAAACTGACTACGATAACATGGCCTTCCAACGCGAGGATTTCATCATGCGTGATCCGAAACACCCATCCTTTCAACTGTACCCGTTGTTTATCTCGGAGAGAAAGCTGAATCTTGCCCGTAGCCAAGCCTTCCACCCCCCTGCAAAAATAACGCTCCCCCCCATTGGGTCAAAATATTGTTCGTAAGATGCACTAGTACCCTGATTGCACCAATATATGGCGTTTTCATCGCAACCAAGAAGTCTTCATCCGTCTTGTCACGCCCCGAGCTACCCCCGTATGCGAAACACACAACCTAAGAACCACAAGTGATCCCAAGCTAACTCCGATTTGCGTCTATTTTGAGAAATGAATAGCACCCTGAAGTTGAGTCATTCAAACAAGTCATCAATCTGAGGATGTGGATACTTATTCTTGATTGTGACCTGTTTAGCTTTATAATGTCAATGGGCACATTCCTGAGAGAAACATATTTCTTATTTAACAAACCAGTACTGGTGCACCCCAGGTGAAATACAGGTCTGATGAAACCCTTAATCTAGAAGGCTTTCAACTACTCTTTCAATTCCTTAAGCTCTGCTGGGAGACATCTGAAGGAGGAATAGAAAGAGGTGGGTATCTGGAAGGGATCAATTCCCCAGTCGATTTTTCCTTTCAGGGAACCCCGCAGATAGATCTTTTGAAATACTTCTGGAAATTACAAACATACTCGACTAAAGAGATGGGGTTCACGGCTAGAAGACTTAGCCCGAACTAGAGTATAGAATAACCCTTAGATATCATATTTCTGGCCCTTAAGGTAAGAAATAAATCGACCCATAGGCGGCTAGGCTACTACCCTTCATCAAAGATTGGTTGTCTGGAAATGAAAACGAAATCCTAGTTCTACAATTCGACCTTAAGGATAATATGAGGTAACTAATCCATGCAGAATATGACATCGACGTCTACCATTTCTTAAATCTACTATGATTGCTGAGGGGACTTCTGAGAGATATGAAAGGGAAATTTCTATACTCGTCTAGCTATAACAGAGTTCACGACTGAGTAGAGACTGAGAGGGTTCTGAGAGAGTTTTGGACGGACACCTGAATTGGACTGCTTATAAGGAGTTTTAAAAGAAAAGGGTAAGCCCATGGATCTAACAATAATAAATATCAAGGTCAAAAATCGTACCGGTACCAGTGAACATAGGAGAACCTTCATGATCCTAGCGAGCCCTAAAGGCATAAAGGTATGTTCTTATGGGCTGATCGCCACCTGTACTAGATGGAGTTACCCTGATGAGTTAGGAGACTTGGCTGGCGCTGTACTTGAATTTGTAGACTGAGCTCTACCATTACCCCTCCTTGGACCATGGTCAGAAGGATCGTCTCTTAACCTGTGACCCAGACTGACATAATCCAAACAATCCTTCCTTTCTGACAAGACCACACGGCACGGATGGTTCTTACCACACGTAGGGCAAATGGGTCAAGTGTTGGTACTGAGCGAAATGAATGAACCACCTTCCCCGCAGACTTAGAGCTGGTGCTCTGCCCTTTCTGGGTAATACCTAAACTTGGGAGGATGGACATTAGCGGATGAAGGGGTGGAGCTGAAAACTTCTGCTGAACCTGCGTCGATTACCACCACCGGATTTCTGAATGAGAATAGTATATAGTTCCCAGTCCTAGCCTTTTATTTTTTACCCTTAGCCTATTCCCCAGTTATCCACCCTCAACTGGTGGCATGAGTCATAAGCCTTAGAATGTTATATCTCCCAGCAAATAGCTTTCTGCAACTCTACTTCACCTAAATCTGATACTCCAAAAGAACTTATCATCTGAGGCACTGGGCTGGATGCGTCAGCCAAACCACGTGAGGGCATACCTAGAAGAGTTGGTTAAACTTCAGCCCAACCTCTTGACTGTATGTTTCCTGCCTCAAGTTCATGAATTTTAGGGCCTTTGCCTTCTCTCAACTACTATTGGGAAAAAACTTCGAGAAAATCTCATAAAGCACTCCCAAGTAAAGAGTTGCATTCACCCTATTATCCTTAAGCTGAGTGTACCAGATATGAGCCACGTATTTCAGAATAGTATGACGCCACCTCAACCAGATCCATCCCAGTAAGAATCTGCATCTACTTTCTCAAAGATCTTCTTGATTTCGTTCAAGAAATTGAGGATCTCATAGTTTGTAATCAGAACTCAGGCGGATTCATCCTAAATAGTCACGGACCCTTGTTGCTGATGATACCACTATTTTATTCATGGATCATGAACACGATTGTTCTGGTGGGTAATACTCTGTAGCCGACATCTGTATGACATGCCTGAACTCTGCATTGGAGAATTCTTGAATTCGGATTAGGAGGAGCTGCGGTCCGCATCCTGGGGCATTCCCACATTCATAGGTCTAGCTTTATGAGAAGGCATGCATGATTTTAAGCGCTCAACGTTCCGCGAGTTAGAATGGAATTAGATATACCTAGCACGATAAGAGTAACAAGAAGGGGCGTTTTGTTCCTAAAAATGGCTTTATTAGCCTCCCTAACATTAAGATGTGGTGCACTTCCACACTCTGAATTGGGACTCTACTTAGTGCGGCTTTTTTTCAAGACATCCTAGGGACCTCTTGAACCTAGTGCTTTGATACAAGTTTTGTCACGCCCCGAGCTACCCGAGACGCGGGACCGAACTAAGACCACAAGTGATCCCAATCTAACCCTGCTGGCATGCTCAGGAGCATACTAAAGGATAAATGAACTGTTGGCGGAAGGTAAATCATACTAAAATGAAACGATGGGTGTAACCTATAATTCTATAACGGTGATATTGATTCATGATTTAATACAAAAGAAATATGACTCAATACTAAGTTAAATCTAAACTATGTCTGAAAATAGCCTCTAAACTAGATGAAAATGGGACAAGCCCCATCTAAATCTAGCAAAACTGAAAACTAAATGGACTAAAGGCTGAAATGAAACCATGAATGTGTCTCGGGAGCAATGAGGGATCACCACTGAATCTGCTAACTAGATATGGGGAATCAATCTTATGGATGTGATATTGATTGCTGAGAAAACCTGAACCTTACATCACGAGAAGAGTAGCGCGCGTATGCATCAGTATTTGAAAGTACTGAGCATGTAGGATAGAGTAAAGCTGTGAAATAAAACCTATGAACAAACAAGCACAAACATAAGGCTAATAATATACGTGCTGTGCTAGATTATGAGCTAACTAGATGCATGACCAATTTAAACCTTGCGAAAACTGAATTATATGATATAAAATGGTCAATGCAGAAGTTGACTGAAATTGTGGGGAGCTACTACTACGATACTAAAACCCCATGAGCTAACTGTGGAGTGCGGGATGACAGAGGAGTGGAGGAAATAAGAGTCACCAAGACAAGATTGAGTGTAGAACTGCTACCAAACTAGGCAATCCAACAGAAAAGTGCGATCAGGAGACAAAACAAGAAGCACATCATGAAATGCAATAAACGGCGGCGACCCGCAAAAGGGATAGACGACAGGGAAAGGCAATGCTTGGTGTCGAATGACGCACTTGTGAAACATATTGCCCATACGAAGGGGACTACAAACCTACCGGCAGTCGTTCCTGGGATCTATGGTACGCTAAATCCTTGTCCAACTCGCGGGGGCGTATGCTCCTCCATAAATTCTATAAAGTAATGATTATATCTGCATTTGGTAAAATACAGAGATAGTGTAAAAACAAATGAGAACATGCAATTAAGTGGGGAGCTATGCAACAATTAATCTAGGGGAATCATGATTTTGAAACTGGAACGAGGGAGACAGGGAGTAGTAATTATGAGCGACGACGAGAGAAGGCGAAAACGACCAGTGTCTGACATATATGACCTAGCATGTGTAATTCAAGAGCTAAAGAAATTACAAGCAAGAGTTTTGGAATTCCGCGAGTAATATGAGTAATAAACATGATAATCTGATTTAAGAGAAGCATATATTTAATTTAAATTCGATGGAGATAGTTATATCAAAGTCTAGAAAACCTAGGGTTTAATCATGATAAGAGAATAAAAAAAATGACTGAAAAATAAGAAAACCCCAATGGGTGAGAACGATGAACACAATCTAGTGGAATCACAACGAAAGCAAGGAGAAGTACCTGGTGATGCAATCCACGACAAAGTAATAGTTTCGGAGGCTGGGAACTGCTGGAGATTGTGGCATCTTGAAACTGAGGGTTCTTGAGCTTTTTTATCTCTCTTGCTTCTAATTTTCTAAGTTTTGATTTAATGATTTGATGGATATCGTTTTAATTATGTTTCTAGGCGTAAACGACTCAACCAAATCTGATGATTAGGATCAAAACGACGTAACTTAGGGTTTAAAAGGTGGAAAAGGTTCAAAAAGACCCCTGGGAAGGTTTGTGTGGCCTCACGACGTCCCAGAATGACGGTCCGTCGTGTGGCCCGACGCCCAGTTGTTGGGAGTCCGTCGTGAGGGCATGTCGACATACCTTTACTAAATTGGGCATAAATTTTTACTTGTAAGGTCTGATTTAGCAGGTCGGTTGGACGGTTGGTTGGAATGGAAAGATATTCAATTTGCTATATGCGGGCTAGGTCATGGGAGAACTATTATTTTGTGCATAACAATTATGATCATTTTAGTTGCTCCAACTGCGTTTCCCCTTAACTGGCTAGTAAATTTCCATCCACGGACCGTAGGCCACTAACGAACCTATGCTGGTCATCAATAGGCTCTTGTCAAGAGTGGTTGAAGGGAGTCTTGATAGACGGTCACGACTCCGGACCGTAGTCCGCCATCGTCCAAGACTTACACCAATTTTCTAGGCTGAATGATGAAATTTTGTGAGGTTTTGTCCCATCGGACGGTTGTGGCAGGATGGGAACGCGGTCAGGCAAGTTTATCGATGCCACCGTTGGTAGCTCCTTGCAGATAGATTTTCTGAAAAATTAATTTTTGCGTCTGTTTTGGCTACGGTGGTGTGTTACACTTCTTTTGAGATCAAATGAGTCATCATTTTGTTCAAGCGATTCCTTAATCATTGGGTGGTACTCAATGAGTGTGATTTATCCAATAAAACGCATCAAAACATATAACCTATATCGTGGCACTGATAGACAAATATTCATTTGTGAAAGTATCATCGTAGCGGTCAAGACAAAATTTTGTCTTCCAAGACCTGTCGTAAAATGCAAGGACAATAGGGTCATCTTTGTCCATTTTCGTCATGGGAAGATTTCAATCCCCATCATAGGATTCTTGAAGCTTTATTGAAAAAGTTCTTCAAACTCTATATTCTTTAGGACACCTCGATGTCTCACGGATTTTCTATACATTCATTGTCTAATAGACATTACAATTATTCGTTAAATGCATTCACGTTTTGTATGTTGCCAGATCAACAACAAAACCTTATTGCTCCACCATAGGAGAAAAATATTTCCAAAATGTAGGATTTGGCGACAAATCTTTATCCCCAAGGCCAAACCGTATTTGATCTCTTATGGTTCTACAATCGCATTAATAATTATTTATACCCCACTGACATTATACCTTGATTTATGGACTATCTGTCCAAATACTTTTGTAAGTGAAAAAATCTACATTACGTGTATTTTACTGGCAACCTTTGATCTGTCCAACTATATGACAAATTGAATTCAAGATCCTCGTCACAATTATATCATGAGCGCTACCTCATATCAAAGATACCGTGGGACGATATTTGAATTGATGTTAATATGACATAAACTTATCGAGATCTCTTGATTTCATCATTTTTAGGGTACCTTACCTTTTCGCGGTTTTATTTATGAAGGTTTGTCAATGTGTCTTTATAAGGCACTTGCCTCGTTATCATGACCATACGATCATTTGCTCCTTTCTTCTTCAAGGGGAATTTTATATTTGGAACGATTGGTCTATTACCGCTTACAGAGTATCATAGGCCTCTGTCTTAAGGACTTCAGATTGGAGTCTTTATAGTTGAATTATATACAAGGGTCAGTTGGCCAGTCATCTGACAGTTGATTTGCGCAATATGCAAATGAATTATCCCTTTGAACTTAAGGTCACACGTATAGAGTTACAATCGAGGATCTAGGACTAATTCATTAATAGCGCACAGACCTTAAGTTTCAGCCCGTGTCAAAAATAATCTCTCCGCGAATGTTACAAATCTAAATTATCCTGATCTACGTGGTTCACGGTATTTTTAATGTTTTCCTTAAGTTTAGTGAGGTCAAAGCCTTTTTGTCATTGATTTTTATGTAAAGTTTTCTGATTTGCGAGGAAAGGAAATCTTTTCAAAGATGAAAGCGGAGTTTTTAGCTGAGCAAATGCAGAAGACCGAAGAGACGAGACCACCTACGGGCAGAGTCGTGACGTATAGGTCGAGTCATGTGACAGTCCGAGGTGGTCATCATAGGAGAGTTGATCAAGGAAGGATGGTGAAGTCTGACACAGTGTGGATTACGAAAGGTTTATGACGGACCGTTCATAGCCACGACGTCCGTCTGCGGGTCGCGCACATAAATGATCAGCAGTCGTCCCAGGTCCCAATTTCCAAGAGTTAAGTGTGTATGGAACGGAGACCTCGCCGGACCGTGTGCTTGGAACGGTCCCTCATTACTGCCATCGAGGGTCATGAAGAGAGCCGAGAAGAATTTGGACGTATGGGATCGCCGGCGGGGTACTGACGCGCAGAATGGAGGCGGGGAGAGGGACACAGGGATCAGAGAGAAAACTTCGTGACTATATCAATAAAGTTAATATGGACAAGTCTTGTGCTTATGACTATGGGGGTAACTCCCACTCTAGACATCGCCTATGTTGAAGAAGGAGAGGGGGGGGGCACGATCCCAGAAGGAGCGCGAGGAGGAACAAGGATAATAGGAGGTGAGAGGGTAAATCGACTGTACATGACTAAACTCACCAATTCGCTAGGTGTCGTGATTGTATTGATCATCTTTCGTGTTAGAAGTTTTTTAAACGATAAACCACGTTAGATGTTTGGCTATAATGAAGTACGAGGTTGCGACCACGGAGGGATATATGTAGATGGAAGAATTGTAATTTAGGCAGAACATAGGATTCGTGATTAATAATGATACAATTAGGCTAGATGCGATGGTTACGAGGTAATAACTAGTCCAAAATTCGAAACAATGTTAAATAAGGTAAAAAGTGAGGGTTAGTAATTATAGCAAAAACACACGTAGCCGGACCAAGATGCGGAGGAGTGAATATTTTAGATGCGGGGCCAGGGATTTAGAAAACAATAGAAACTTATACTTGATGCAAGAGACTAGGAGGAAGAATTGTTATAGGTGGAATTATAAGTTAGGAACCTTTGGAGAACACTTGAACCCCAAGTTACTTTTAAGTAAATTATTACAACTCCAAGATTTGATCTGTTAGTTGTTTACTTTTAATTTAGTTAGTCGAATTTTTCATTAATTTAGAAAATAAAATCCCCTTTATTTTCTTTTTGTTTTCTAAGAAGAAAATAAGAGTTACTAAGGATAGTAATAAAAGATATAATTAAAGTAAATTGAACTTATGTTCCTCGTGGGGAACGATCCCACACCTTAATTTAGGAATGTCATTTTGTGTGTGGTGGAACAATTAAAATCAGAACCGCACATTTAATCATTTTCGCTGAAACAATGATTATATGGTTTGACTTGAGACAAATTTCGATAGAACCAATTTTAATGGGGAGACGACTTGTTAGGCTTGATGCCTACATGTGTTGGCTACTGTTAAATAAATTTATCTCGCTGACCAAATTTTATTTTGGGGCGTTCTGTTCTGACTAACCATGCGATTTTAGCTATTGTTGGAGGCATCCAATTTAGCTCAATACAGAGAGACACAGCCGATTAATCCACAGTGATCATTTGGCATAATTTGAAGACTGTTCGCTGATCTAGTAGATAAACGAACACCTATCGGAAAAAACAAACGACCAGTTACAACCCAATTGATAGTAAGTGACAATAACGACCACCTGTGATCATTGCATGAACGGCCATCTATATTATAGTTGCAGATGCTCCACATGGAAGGTGGGAATGGACGAGAATTCACCTTTTCTAGTTCCAAAAACTTCGCAAGGGGAGGTATACAATCCAAATAGCTGTCCAATCGCCAGACCACAAGCAACCGCAAGTTGACAAGAGCATTACTTGAAAGAATCTTTTAGTTACGTTGCCATCATATAAGCCACATATGAAATGCTCAATTACATTTGCATCACATTTAAATCAGATGGTCCATCCGATCATGCCAATGACTTATGTCAGTAAGCATGTTGTGTTGTAACAAAACCGAGGAAAAAGAGATATAGTTAAGCGTAACGACAGAGAGGGAAAATGGCGAGGGATGGGGAGGTAAACCCTCTTGCGTTGACTGCTTAAAGTAATTTAAAGAGATTAAAATTCTTTATAATTGTATAGTCTCAATATTCTTGTCAATTCATCCGAAACTTAAAAAGTTCTTTTGAGACCTTACTACTACCATCGTTTTGATATTCCTTGATAATAGACACAATCGTTAAGCTTTGCAATTAATTTGTTGTACATTCACTATCCATGACACATCCCATGGTGAGCAATTTCCTTCAAGGAGGAAATTATATATCATTGTCAAAACTGGTCCAAAATCATTACGGGGGGGGGGGGGGCAAGCGAGAGGGACATGTGTCTTGCTTTACTTTTGTTGTACCATAGGTACACAACCATGACATAATTTATATTGACCAGAACCAATAATGGACTTAACCCTTATAGGCAAGAACTAGTTTTTCTTTTGCCGTTCGGTAGTGTCACAATAAACATACCATAAGGGACGTTACACATACATTACCATAACTATTTTTGGCAAATAAAATTGTATTTGCTTCTCAACCTCCTGTAGAGGTGAATTTTGGATTTATCATTTTTCTCAACCTCCCATTAAAGGTGAGTTTGTGCATTATTAAAACCCATAATAATTTTAATCACAATCTTGAACCCATTCTCTTGTAGACTGGTCGAACCTTCACGATACTCATCACAAGTCACATTCTCTTATTCAAGGAATGGACTAATATTTATATGTCCTTCATAAATCTGTGTATTATAAGTTACCATTGCCATGATTTAAATTATCAGATTTTCAATGATACACCTCAACTCACTTTGAAAGATAAGTGGACCATCACTTTAGATTCAGTTCTTAATGGAGGAGTTATAAAAACTCCTGTCAAATTATTGGGTCGACAACATTTCACAAGTCTAATGATCGTTCTACATTTTGATAATAAAAATGCCTTCACTTTTGGAAGGACTATTTGAAGAACCAATAGTGATCTTCCTTTTATAATTATCACAACGCTGCTATTATAATATCCCAATCATTTGCTGCCCTTTTCATTATCGTTAATTCTTTGTCCATCTTTCAGAATAACTATTATTTGCTACCCAATCCATACGATAGGAATGGAGCAAGTGAACAGCGATTTCAAAATTATCATATGTTTCTACCACATTTTTTCAATGAATGGAGAAATTCAATAGGACGAATTTCAAAGATCTTTTATCAAGCCTTAGTCATTATCTATCATCACATGGTGCATTGATCAAACTCAATGTCTTAATCCATATAAGCGTGTTAGGCTCAATTTATGGGACTTGAACCTCATCCTATCACATGGTGCATCAAAATTTAAATTGATGTCTTAACTTTAGGTGGGATAGAACTTGAATCTAACGTCTTACCTCCAAATATTTTTAATGGTGCCATTGGCTTAACTGATGATTTCTTACCCTTGTGGTCTGATGGAATTGAATCCATTGTCTAACCTTCAATCAATGTCATATAATGTCAACCCATAGACAACATGAGCCCTTTAAGGAAATAAGAAATATAGGAGCAAATTTGTCAAAATAAGATTGAGAGTTTTCTCAAAGATAAACTACTGTAAATATAATAAGTCCTCATAATTAACACTTAGAAAATCAACATGAAAATTACTTATTTCCTCAATTCTTTTCTGAAACAAGAATTTAGGATAAGCATAAACAATCTCTTAAAAATTGTTGAAGTAAAACAAACCAATATTTCACTTTTAATATTCGAACACATATATAATAGAAAGAAGTATGTATAAGAGAAACTTTTGAAAATATAGGAGTGTAACAAAAACAATAAATAGAACCTTTCATGCTTAAGAAGTGTTTAAAGCTACCACACTTTGCGAAAGGCTATAGAACATATTCGTGTCGATAAACGGGTTATAAAATTCCAAGAGATATAAGAACATATCTAAAGAGAATAAGACAAGAGAAGTAGATAGAAAAAGAGACGATTTTCTTTATTTCAAGTGTAATTAAATTGTGAGTGAATATTGTTATTTATAGTGTTGAGATATCATCCCAAACGTATGTGACTAGTAGATACCATGTTAGCTACATGTTTATCCAAAAGGGGGGGGGGGGTCATATCATATGCGGGAATACACTACATGAATTTAGGAGTTTATGAATTAAACCAAATGGTCATTTACTGTTCAATGGATTTATAACAATAATAAAAATTTATGAACAATATTTTGCATAACTTTTCCTTTTTAATTTTGTTGTTTGGAAACCATATAAATGACCCATAAAATCTAAAATAATCACATTTTCATACACCTATTCAAAGTAGGAAAAATGCACAAGTACCTTCAATCTATGCCCGAAATTTCAGAGACACAATTATACTATAATAAGGTCATATTACCCCAAGGACTTATTTTATTGATTTTCTACCTCTTTTCGGCATACACAACACTATCTTGTGCGCCCATCACGTGTTGACATAATTTTTCAAGTTATTGCCACGTAGGCCAAAAAGGAGTAATTATTTATAAAAAAAGTTCAGGGGATAATAGGACCTTAATATAGTATAAGTGTGTCTCTGGGATTTCGGGCATAGGTTTGGGGGGGGGGGGGTTACTTATGCATTTTCCATTCTTTCGAAAAAAAAAGTTACAACCCATACTCCATTCATTTAGATCGATAATTTTTCTTAATTGATACTAATCAGTGTATGTGAATATGTATATATATATATATATATATATATACCAATTAAGCAAAATTAGTTTGGGGGAAGGGGGTTAGTACATAGTGTAATTATTTAGTGGGATATAAATATGACAACTATATGTTTGTAATCATTTTATTTTTATGGGGTATTTTCTACGGGTAACTTATATAAATATACTATATTAAAAAAATATTTACCATTTATAGTTATAACATTTTTTTCACTTGATCACTTTTATTACATTTGTAATGCATTTTAAAATCATATTACAAAGAACATTTTATTATTCACATATAATATAAGTTCTATTGAGGGATAATACTTTTTCCACAGTATTACACGTGTAAACAATGGTCAATGTCTTACCACACAACACATACATCTGTTAAAAAATAATGATAATACATAGATGTACAGACCATATTGACTTTAATACGATGCACATTTAACGAATAGGGGATAGAAATGGTAAATAAATAAAAGTATCGCTAAATTCATATTTATTTATAAAAGGTTATCATCCAAGTTAATTTCTTGGGGTTTTTAATTGACCAACTTTAACATATATCAAACATAAAAGTCATGATTTGTTGATAGAAAATTGTTTTGCATAGTGAGCTCCATAAAAAAACTTTATATATGTAAAATTCGCTATACATAGACAATTAAGCGAATTGTAATAAACGAGAGAAAGAGAGTCGTAATTATTAGCAATTTGAATTGTATAAAATGAGAAGCGCGAAAGCAGAATTGAATGTATAAAATGAGAAGAAAGAGAGCAAATTATATACAATGTAAATGTGCTATAATAAAAAAATAAAGAGAGAAAGGCAAAAAAGGAGGGACTTGTGCAGGGAATATATACAATTGAATGGAATTGTATAAAACGAGAAAGAAACAGAGAAAATTAAGAGAAATTATATACATTTAAATTTGTATAAAACGGAAAGGCAAAAAGAGATTTGGGTAGGTGGGGAAAATTTTGTATTGTAAATTATAAGTGTATAGGACAAGCATATATGTATTTGCATGACGTTTATATTAATTTTCTTATCGTTTAAACAATTATATAACACAATTATAAAGCGGAGAGAGAGGGGGCCAAGACGAAATGAATAATAGAAGAGATGAGGGCGAGTGGTGAGCGAGGAATATGAGGGATGAGAGGGAGATAACCATCAGTCGCTATGGAATAACAAATAAAATCAAAGGATAACTACTAAATTCTATTTTATATGATTGTTTGTATCTATACATATCCCTTTTAATTTCTCATTTTTTTTAAAGGCCTGATAGGCAAAATTTATCAAAGAAAAAGAGAAAATTGCGCTCGTGTCCCATAAAAGCAAAATAGTTAGTAAAAATTATAGAAATCCCTTATTTTAGTTCACTTATTATCATTATCCCTTATTAGTTTTACAAATCTCCAAAATTTTTAATTTTATCTTTTAAGTCATAAATCACGGATACAATAATTTTCTACGCTAAAAAACAGAGTTTATCCCTTCCTTATTTCTCTCCTTAATCTTCTCCCCCAGATAAATTATTTACAAATAGTTAATAAGTTCATAATTCAGAATTTTAAGAAAATACATCAGATTAGTGTATCATGTAAAAATGTTGGTCATTAATGTATATTGCTTAACAAGGTATTATATTTTGTATCATCTATTAACAGGTTCTTTATGGATCCGTATGCGTATATGGTATTTGAAGTTTCATAGTAAAATGTTGTATCAGTTATATATGAGATATATTATTTACAAATAGTTAATAAATTCATGATTCAAAATTTTAACAAAATACACCATATTAGTGTATCATGTATAAAATGTTGGCCATTAATGTATCTTACTTAACAAAGTGTTATATTTTGTATCATCTATTAACTAGTTGTTTATGGATTCGTATGTGTACCTGGTATTTGAAGTTTCATACCAAATGTTGAATCAGTTACATATAAAGTTACATATAAGATACATTATTTACAAATAATTAATAAGTTCATGATTCAAAATTTAAACTAAAATTAGGGATTTCTGTAATTTTTACTTTTAATTCTGAATTAAAAGTGCAACAAAAAAAAAAGATGTAACCTTTAATTAATAATGTATCCAACTCTCTTTTTAATGTATCAATTCTTATATTATTGTATCTGTTTTTTTATAATTTTTGAAAATTTCTGTAATTGTAAACTTTTAAGGGATATATTGTTATTTTACCTTAAAACTATGTGATTTCTATAATTTGTCCAAATAATTATAAACAAATACCTTTTACAAGTAATACCCCAAAATTATTGAAATTGGGAAAGGGATCTCCTCTGCAATTACAATCCCTTACCAAATGTTCTAGGTGCAAGTTCTTTTCCCCAGATTCTGCTTCTCCAAAGCGCTTCTGTCCCAGTTCTCCCTTCTTCCCATTCAAGAATGACACTCGATTCTACATATTTGCTTCCAAGGTAGAAATTGTGATTAAACTACAATATCATTGAAGTTGAAATTCAGAGCAATAGTAATTAGTTCTTATATTGAGGAAATAATAGTAGATCTACTTTTAATTACGAAAATTAGTCTCACAAATCTCAAATGAAATCAAATTTGTTGCATCTGAAACCATCAAGAAAATATGCAATTGCATATGTATTTCCACCATTGAAAATATCTAATAGTATGAGTGTGAAAGTTTACATTGAATTGGAGAAGTAGAAGCCTAAAATTATTTATATCCATTGGTATCACCTACAACCACTAATTCACAAAGCCAATTCTCAATCCTTATGTGGAATTTCTAAATTTTCAATGATACCATAATAGTATATGTCATACTATTAGGGTTTCATTAAGGAACAAGACATACAAAAAAAAACTGCATAATTTTTTTTGAAATCATTCAATGATGCATGAATGATACTACCACAGTATGTCCATGTATTATCAGGATATTGAAATTTTATAATTGAGGAACAACCATTGTTTCATCAAGTTATCTCTAATGAGCCACTTCTAAAGTTTTCAATAACACCATAATAATTATTCATGAAAAATTCCACTCATATTTTATAATGATTTGAGAGAAATGGTTATCAAGGCAATATTGGAGATCTCTTATATAAATTGCTTTAACCACCAAATTAGTAGTCTGCAATTTTAACACCTCTAGCCTCTATTAGATTACTATTTTGATCTCCAATGTAGAAAGCAATTGAACTAGGACCATGATTACTCTGAAAAGTCCCATCAATGTTAAAATTTAACCACCCAAGATGAGGGGACCATCCTACAACTTTGTGGTAAAACTTCTTGGCCTAAAGTTATCAAGCAAAGCAACTATGTGAAGGTTAAATTTGAGGAGTATTTAAAGACCAATTAAATCACACCTTAAACAACTTATGAATGTTGAAACCTTTTTTTCCATAATACCTTACATTTAGAAAAAGAGCCTTCATGAAGGCCAATATTTTTTCTCTTTCATAGAAATCATAGTCTAAGCTTAGGAATAGTCTGATATACTTTTACAGCTTAAGATTACCTTGTGCATGTAAGAATTATTATTATTATTAATTATTTCTTACTTATTACCCAAGTTTGTTTGTAATTCAAGTAATACCATAAATAATATTTAATAAGGAATAGACCTCGTCTGTACATTGGTTACTTTATGGACGTATCAGATTAAGTCATAACCTCTATAAATTGATCCTCCCTCCACCCATTAGTGTTATCACATATTCACTACAATAATTTCATCGCTTATTGTTGTGATAACATAAAGTTAGGGCTAGGAGGTAGAAACCAATTTACGACTAACGTTTCCATTTTATCTGTGATAATGTCTTCCTCATCATGTATGTACTCCTAATGATCTCTACGTAAGATTATCATGTTCAACATCCTGATATTATGTTATAAAATATTTAATCTTACATGTGGCATCAGAGCCTGGATTGTTTGAACCTGATAATCTTAATGAATCTGTTAGTGCAATAGTCTTAAGTTTTTTTGTCGTTTTGTGTTTGTGTGTGTGTGTGTGGTGTGTTGTGTGTGTGTGTATATATATATATATATAATATATATATATATATATATATATATATATATATATATATATAGTATTCTATCTAATAAATAATTATACCGTAAAGATAAATCATCCCTGTGAAGACATAAGAAACTTATTGCAACCTTATAGTATCACTTATGAAGGATCTCTTTTGCACTTATCCCGCCTTATATTATAATTCTTTAAGAATAGAACAATCATGCTGATAACGTGTTATGAAATAATATAAAACAAGAGAATAATAAAGTAGGGAAAAGAGAAAAGACTTCTTATTCATTTTGAAGTATATTCCTGATTCACAGATCTTCTTTACAATAAAGGAAAATCATTTATTTATAGGGAAAAACTAATTTAGTAATACAAATATGTTTTATTATTACTAGGTCCTACCTTAAGTCCCTATCCGCAGCCTCTTAACTAATAAGGTCATTCTTCTTATGACTAAGAAACATTAATGAATAATTGAATTTGGCTTGTTTTGAACGATGTGCATATTTTGAATAAAGGTTGTGTCAAAATGAAGATTTCATGAAATAAGCTTTGTGTGAAGCTTGCCCTTATATTGAAATAGAGCTTTTACCTTCTTGAGATTTTTGGCCCGTTGATGTTGTGTTGAGAAGAATAGCATGGTAACTCTTTGGTGTCATTTTGAGCTCATGATGAGTGTTGATAAGGTATTTCCTCAATATATGTTACAAAAGTTGAGCTCTAATGCGAAATGACTTGTGATTTAAATTGCTATGTGTAAAGCCATGATTATGTCTTGAATGGAGTTGTGAAGTACTCCTATGAGCTGTGACTCATGATGATTATATGCATGTTGTTGGTTGTGCTGCTAGAACTGAGTCTATCCTTTCCCTACAAAAGATTTTAGTGTCATTCGGGGAAGAATGTTCCTAAGGGTGTATAATGCAACACTCCGAAAGTCCATGACCTAAGCTAGAGACTTACATGATGAACTAAAATTTAAAAACTGTTTATAAGCCTAAAATATTGTTTATAAACCATTTAGAAAGTTCTAGAGTCAAGGTGTCAAGGAACGTCAATGAGGTCCGGAAACACGCTAAATCGAACTAGTTGACGTCCCTATGTTTGGTGAAGGTTTGGGAGCGCCAAATGAAGTCCAAAACTTATAAAAAAAGACTTTAAATAGGTAGAATGTAGTACAAAGTGTCCAAACGTCTAGTAAAGACTCCCCAAGGACCGCCCGTAGGGTCCTTGAGGAGGACCCAAACCTTCACGAGCAAGCTGCGAAAGCAGCTTACGACAACCTAGAATTGAAGGCCATTGCGCGACGCATAGCTGACACGTGGAAAAAATTGCCTCACTACCCGTTAACTCCATGAGGTTAACCGCCTCAAATCGGATTTCAAAAATAAAATGTGAAATTAGCCCCGCGACGCGCAACCACTTTCCAGATTCATTGAAATTGTATTTTAAGTTGTTTGACTTCACAAAAAGACCCATCTAAGTGAAGGGTGTTTTGGATAATTTAGGGGGTGATTATATATATCCTAAGGGTAAGTTTTAAGTCATTTTTCACTCTCCTAAACCAAATTCTCAAAACAAAACCCAACAGCTCTCATCTCTCTCTACTTTCTCTCTCCTAACATACTCCATTGAAGAAGTAAGAAAGCTTGAAGAAGAAGACCAATTTCTCTAGGACTTTGACCTTCATTTCGTGGATTAATATTCAGTATGTATTGTTCTTTACCTTGGGATTCTTTGGTCCCCAAGGTCCCTTTCAAAGTTCTTTCTAATCACCCAATTCCAGGGTTTTTTCTATTCTAGAATGAGTTTTCTCTTCTTCCAAATTCCTTTGTAAATTGATGGTTGATTATGATTAATTGTGATTTCCTATGACTAATTAAGTGTATATTTGTTGGGTTATTTATGTTAATTGGGGGAAATTAATGTAGATCATGTCCTTTTTTCAAAATTCTCCAAATCTTGGATCTTGCTTATAAATTTATGGGATTTGATGAATGTATTGATTGTTAGACTTGTTTTATCTATTCTAATTCATTCATGGACTACCTAGGGTAATATGTTGTTAGTATTGGATCTATTTCTTGAAGAATTCGTGGTGAAACCTATTCCCCTTAACCCTAGGTTATGAATTCAAGTTAATTGGGATGGAGATGATGAAATTCACTTCATTATTGTGTTAATTACTATTGTGTGATGATATTAACACCTATTATTGGGTTGAATTGGATGGTTGATGGTAAAACCTTCGGTGATGGTTGTGAAGGAGATTGGGGTAAGTCTTGTGATCTCAATCCTTTACTTCAATTATGATTACTTGTGTTTAGTAAAAAAGTATATTAACGTAGACCTAAAGATAAAGAATTTGATTAGGGTTTGTATATGTGATTGAAAATGTCTTGATTTATGACTCGGGAGTTGTTTGTTACTACGATGGTCCTGGGATAAGTATGGTGATGACTTACCTATGTGCCTTATCATAATGTGATTCTGTCATGTGCTAACTTCACATTTTGTGATTGTAATGAAGGACAATATTCATGCAATTCCTATTAGCTATGATGATGACTATTATAAGGGGTAGACCCTATGACCTAAACTAGATTGATGATAATAACTTCTTTAAAGACATTTCAAAAAAGGGACTTAGATTAGCACCGAGGTGAACTTGACAATGAGAGGTGTGGCTTCCCGTGGAGGAGATTCACTTATCTTTCATATGAGGTTTTGACTCCCTTATGAGGGACACTCAGACTCCTATGGGTTCTCATGATAGAGGTCTCCAATTACAAAAACATGTGGAGGGTTCCATATATATCTCTCTTAATTCTTCGAACTATGTTGCCACAATCGGAATAATAGCTTGTTGGATCCACATGAAATTATAGGTACATGTTTCGATTCTCTTCCTGGTCGGTAGACCACCTCCTTTCATTTAAGGTTTTACAACACAAATTCCACCTTAGATTTGGTGGTCTATGTGCAGTTAAAAAGTTTCCCGAAAGTAAATGAAGTAATGATGTGAAGCACTTACTAGGGTGCTTCAAGGGTTGACTTAGTCAGGTAGGAGTATGGGACTCTACCTATACGCATTAGGAAGTCTGAAGTTTTTCTTATATTCTTATGATTTTTTGTAAAGTGGATGTTTCTGTATATATTTTGACTTTCATGTTTTGATTCTATAGGATGTTAGTTCGCTTATGAACATGTTCGTTGTCTATATTGCTAAGTATGAGTGGATTCTCTTGATGCTAATAGTGAAGTTAGGGATTGCTTTTATGGTCCTTGTGTTTGGTTTACTTGTTGGTAGGTTATTGGGTTTTACTTGGTCATTGCACTTGTAGGCTAAATGAGGGGTTAAATGGGTAGGTAATTGATTATATATGATTTTATGAACTCTTATATACGTTTGACTTGACTATACCTGATTATGTTTTTGGTCTTGTTTTGTATATGGCCTTGACTTAAGAGTTATGTGTTCATTGGTTTATATGGGTTCTTGGATGTGCATGAGGCTTGTCAAAGTAAATTAACATATTTTGAACAGATATCCTTTTTAGCATGATTACAATTGTTTTATGTGCATATACTCATACTTAGTACAAGTGTGTAGTAACCCAAGTTTTATGTTTACTAAAAATGTAGGATTCGGCCGTTGAGCTTATAGAAGACCCTCAATAAATAGAGATATCATTCACCATTTGGAAGACACGCTTGAATAGAAGAAAAATTTACTTCTTCATCTAATTATCTTGTCTTATTCTCTTTATGTTATATTATTATGAGCTTATATTTTATAACAAGTATATTATAGTGGAAGAGAGTTATGAATATGAAAAGTAAAAAATTATGAGAGTTATGAATATGCACATATTATATCTGATAAAGGAGATATTTTATAGTGTAAGGTGAAAAGTTGAGTAATTTAATAAATAGACTTTATGAAGTATTTAAAAAAATTAAATGAAGAAAAATGGTCAAAAATGAGAGAAAAAATAAACATGAATGGCAGTCATAGAGACGTATCATATCATCGTGTTTATGTTCCTGCTATATATATGATTTTCACATAAATCTATTACAATGATAATTCAGTCAAGAATTCATACCTGAATCAGCCATAGTGATTTTCAAGAATCTTGACTCGAATTGCGCGCAACTCTTTCTCGTTTCGTTCTTCAGAAGTGTTTCTCTCTCTTTGCCTTATCTTTTGACTAACTTGTGATGGATAAGACTATATCTTTATGGCTAGAAAAACCCTTTAAAAATAGAGTGGTGTTTAATAGCATCATTTCCCACCATTGCCAAAATCATGGTGAATAGTGTAAATGGCTGTTGGAAACTGGTAAATGGGTAAAGTGGAAGACTTATGGGTAAGTGAAGTCACTTCTCCTTTTTCTCCACTTATCACTGCTCCACTTATCCCAAATAGAATAGAATTCTAGTTAATAATTAAATATTAAACCAAAATAATATTAATGTGAGTGGGTCATAAAACTAACATGGTGTGCTTAGGCCGGCGGATGGTTAGAGTACTAAATAATACGTAAACCTCGTAGAACTAAATTTCACTTTCAAGACGTTCTTGAAGTGAAGCAACCCTTTTTCTTTAACTTTTCCACGTGTAAGATATTGATTTGGTGAGGGTCATTTTGTGGCCTTCCCTCTTTTGGATTTCAATCGATTCACATGCAATTTGCAGGCTACCAATACGTTGGTCACCAACCTCTGTAAATTTTATTAAATGAACTAGTGAACAAAGCTCGAGAATCGCCCGGGCCCAACTTGAATAAAAGTGATATTATTGCTAAATAGAAATAAAGGTAGCGATGAAATTGAGGGTAGAAATGAAATAAATCTTTTTAAATTTAAGTAAAAGTAAACAAAACAGAGGCAACATTAGGGAAAGGACTGTTCAGTCGATTATTTTCAGAAAACTATAGCATTTCAATTAATTTCGGTATATTATAAATGTATGCGACAATTAAAATTTAAACCAATCTCAATATCTAATTTATGTGACAGATGCAGAACAAACCTTTTTTTTTTGGTCATGTGGGTATTTAATATATCAATTATTTAATTTATAGTTAACTTTTATTTGAATGTTTCAATAACTATGTTACTTTCTTGTGTTTCGAGAGTTCCACTCATTTTTTTATGTGTTTTCCCTAAAACATTTTAATTTAAATCTTTTTTGTGTATTTTAGTAATTTTGTTGAAGTCATTTTCACAAAATATATGTTACTTTTTTAGTCTCATTTTATGAGGAACAGTAAAATTTGGAGAGACAACTAAATTTTTGTCAGCAAATAAAGATTGACATTCACAAGATTGATATCTGAAGAATTTAGGATTTGATGTACTAATTGAAGTTGGTAATTGTACCAATTACTATTCGGTCACATTAATTCGATATTTTAAACAAAAAAATTTAGATATTCAAAACCTACACAAAAAATACAATGGATTGCAATTTTTCATATCAATATAATAAAAAAATACATCATTAAATGTTAATTGAAGTTGAATTAAAAAAGAAAATCACGGCAATTAAAAGTGAAAGGAAAAAATATACGATAAAATGTAAAATTGGCGTCAACTGAAACAGACCCATTAAAGGACTGAATTAAAAATAGAGATAAAAAAATGACATTAGCTGAGTTTGATCTTGGAACCTTTTGTGTGAAATGTCATGCTATAACCAGCTAGCCAAAGCAAACAAGATACCACTGGGCTGCTGCTGAAGCCTCTTATTATATATGTGAAAATATACATATTATTATATATTTGTTGGAAAAAAAGGGAGGGGGGACTTAGAGCCTGTTTGGCTCAGCTTAAAAGCTGGTCAAACTGACTTAAAAGTTGATTTTTGACTTATTTAGTTTTTTGAACAATACTCAATATACTTCATTTTATTACAACAACTTATTTTAAGCCAAAAGTACAAGCCGGGGTAGAGTATTTTTTTTTTTAGTTTATAAAGCGTTTTAAGTTGACCACCTTTTTTACCTTTTTGCCGTTAATCTGTTTATACAATCTCCAATTATAACCCTCATACCCTAAACATCTCTTTCTTTCTTCCCATTTTCCCTTTTCATGTGTAGATGATAGACATTACTATTTACTAATGAATGGAAATAAAAAAATCTTCAATCTTTCACGTGATCTATTTCACTTATATATTATATTAAAATGAAAATAATTTGCCTATAAACTTAAATAAAAATTTATATTTCTCTTCTACATATTTGTGGTAACAAAAAAATATGTGAATGATAGGAACCCATTATTATTGCCTATGGATGAAAAACTAAAATAAATCTTAATCGTCTTTGGATTTATCAAATTATAAATCGTTAAATCTCAAGTAAGTTTATATTCTCTTATGAAATAATTTGTGCATGAGAAAGCACTATATGAATGTTAGCAAAAAATATAATTATTTATGACTGCAAATATAAATTAGACTCACTTTATATGTTAACAACTTTTAAGGATATTTCAGCCTTTTTAGTTAAAAGTTAGTTATGCAGCACTTATTTGTCAAACACATAACAAACTTTTTTTTTACACTGTTTAACTTCACATTTTATCTAACGCAATACCGTTTATTTTAAAAAAAAGTTTCTGCACTTTCTAAAGTATTTTTTAAAGCTATTTTTATTAAGTTTATCCAAACGAATCTTTAAAAAGATGCTTTTGTATATTCGAAGTAAGTGACATGTGTGATGTCATAATTAGTGAATATATCATCATTTTTTAAGACTTATGACATCGTGTCCAATTAAGAGCCTGTTTGGCACGCTGTTTGAGGCCAGAAGTAATTTTATTTTAGAAAAAAATATTTATTTTGAAAAATTAAGTTTTTAGTAAATTCTTAAAACGATTTTTAAATGGAAGTATAAATGTTTTTCGCCAAATTCTTTTACTTTTTTCAAAAAGCAGAAACAAACAACATTATTTTTTTAGGATGGAATATATTATATATATATATATAATATAGAGATATAATATATATATATATATATATATATATTATATATATATATATATATATATATATTATATCTATTATTATTCACATTATTATTAGTTTTAATTATTTTTCCTCAAGATTTTCTTTAATGTTTTTATACTATTATTGATAATTATATTGTATATATTACTTTAATGTATTACTTTACGGAATTAGAAACAAAAGTAATAACTATATTCTTGTATGATTAACAAATAGAGAAAAAAATATCAATTAGAGAATTAGACCCTCCCAAAAAGTAACAAATAACAAAATTTTCTTTTCTTGATTTACGTATTTTTACTTTAATTTGAATTTTTTTTAAAACTTAGAGTATGATAAAACAAAAAAACTTGCTCAGATGGAAACAAAATAAAGATAACAAACAACCGGAGGGCTTGCTTCCCCCTTTCGGCCCGCTCTTAGTATCTAAGACGCGGGTATTCAAGAATGAGTTATATTCCTTCTCCGATCCTGACTGCTCAGCCTGTAAGCGGACATCTAATGTGTTTCACTTAAGATTTTTCTCTTTTTTTTTTCAAAAATATTAATCTATTTACAATATTGATTGAAAATTTGAATATGTACTGTGTTAGATGATTAAAATATTCTCTTCGTTCTTTTTATATGTCATCCCTTTCAATAAGTAGTTGGATTATAATACTTGTTATTTTATAAAATTAATATACAAATTATCTTTCTTTCCCGTTGTCTAACGCTTGATGATATTAATACTCTGAAAATATATATTTGACCAACATAACAAATTTATAAGTAATTAATATTCATTGGAGCACTTCATACATTAACTTCTTTTTCCATTCACTATTCTAAAAATTCTGATTTTGAAAAAGAAATATCAACAAACAAATAAAAACATTTTTACACAAAATATATAGGAAAATAGAGGTGGAAAAAAATAATTTTCAATTTTTTTGGATCAATTGGTGAAAAACTTTGGCTCCAAAAATAAACTCAAAAATTTAAGCAGTCATATGCATTTTCATTTTTTAAATCTAACATATTTAATATTTATAAAAAAGTTAACTTAAGAAACACAGTAAATAAAAGTAGAAGAATAAAGTTACTTCATGTAAGTGTAAATTTAAAAAGATGACATATATAAAAAAAAACCGAATAAAGAGTTCCTTTCTTTATAATAATCTTAATGTTAAACACACATTCATACTTATCCTTTTTCATAATTTAACTTTGAAAAGCATTTAAAAAAGAAAAGGCAGGTTTTAGCAAAATATCAAACACACTCTTCTTTTTCCTATTTATGATTTCAATTAATTTTCATGCAATGAATGAATTCGCAGGCTACCGATATAAGTTGGTCACCAACCTCTGAACATTTTCTTAAATGGATTAACCATTTACTTCACCCCACTATCTTTGTGCCTCTCAGCGTATATTTCAATATCCTTTAAATAGAGGCACACAAAGAGATGTAACATTATCACAAATATTTGATAAACTAAAATATGGATGTTAAAGTTATCTCTGAGGAAAGCATTAAGCCTTGTATACCAACTCCTCAACATTTGAAAAACTACAAAATTTCTTTTATAGACCAATTTACTCCATGTTCATACATTCCAGTCATCTTGTTTTACAATGCTAACGATGACGTTGATCATGAATTAAAACCAATGCAGGTTGCCTTGGCTGAAACCTTAAGTTATTACTACCCTCTTGCTGGTAGATTTAAAGATGTTTATTCCATCGAGTGCAATGACGAAGGCGTTGTATACGTTGAAGCTCAAGCAAACTTTAATCTCTCAAAGTTTCTTCAAAATCCTGATATTCCATTCCTTAACAAGTTTCTTCCTTTCAAAGGCAATTGCCTAGAGCCAAGTTATAATCAACCTCTTGTTGCTCTACAAACTACCACATTTGAATGTGGTGGAATGGCCATCGGAGTTTGCATGCTTCATAAGGTTATTACGTCGTCCATTCTTATGTCAAATTTGTGATCTTAAATAAATCTTAGTTGTTATTTGTATGACTATGTTAAACTGAAATTTTGAAGTTGACATTCTTTTTTGACATTAAAAAAGAGATTGTCATCTAAAGATAGAGAGAGTAATACTTCCGTTGTCCCTATTTACTTGAGATACATATTAAGAAAATAATAATAGACATAGTTAATTTACCATTTATCCATAATAATTGATAGAATGCTAGAATTAATTTACTCAACACATTAACTTTCTAACAGATTAAGGGTATAATAGATAAAAACATATTATCTTTTCTTGATTGCTCAAAAGTGATGATTAAAAATTCAAAATTTTGACGAGTAAAATGGAACATGAGTATATATGTAAACCTTTCTTGTTATACTTTTTGTCCAACGTAACAGGTTGTAGATGCATCGACGATGAGTGTCTTCTTGAAAACATGGGCCAAAATCAGCCGTGGTGAAGGGGATAAAACACTATATCCAGATTTCACTTCAGCAATATCATTATTCCCTCCTATAGATTCATTACCAACAAAGTTCATAACGGATTTCGACAACTTCTACTTCCAAGGCTCAAAATCTCCTATGAGAAGGTTCTTGTTTGACTCCAAATCAATAAAAGCTCTCAAAGCTAACACATCAAGTGAAAGTGTTCCATTTCCATCAAAAATTGAAGCATTGACAGCTTTCATTTGCAAACGGATTGGTGCAGCCCTCATTGCCAATGATGTACCAAAGACTTTAATGATCACTCATGCAGCTAATCTAAGGTCTCGAGTCGACCCACCATTACCTCAAAAAACATTTGGTAACCTTCTTTGGTTAGCATTTGCCTTTTATGATCCTTTAGACACTAACAATGAGTTGCCTGATTTGGGAATAATGCTAAGGGAAGTGTTTGCCCAATTAACTGCAGAAAACATTAAAGGTATGTACGTACGGTTTGATTTATTAGTTGTTTTTTTTTTTTTTGATTTATTAGTTGTTGAAATTATAAAATTGAGCTTATACTTTTATTTACTTAATTACAGATATAGATAGCGAGTGTGTGTTTGAATCTCTAAGCGAGGTGCTTGAAAGTTTGTCAACAAATGAGAATATAAAGACTTATAGATTCACAAGTTGGTGCAATATGGGACTATATGATGTTAATTTTGGTTGGGGAAAACCAGTTTGGGTTGCTCATATGGGTGATTTGCCTGCTGCTAATGTTAGATCGAAGCAACAATTTGTGTTTATAGAAAGTGCGTGCCGACAAGGGATAGAGTTGTGGGTTGCTTCTGATGATGAAGATATTAGGTTTCTGGAAAAAGATGCAGAGTTTCTTGCATATGCCAACCCAAATCCAAGTATTTGCATCAACTAAACCTACTTCCCCCCCCCCCCCCCCCAAAAAAGTAGGAGTAATGAATTTGTATTTCTTTGTCCACGGACACAACTATTATCTCTCCACTTTATGTTTTCTTGGATGTACCTATTAGCTTTTCAATAATGGATTGTTTCAGAATCCAATAAGAATTCTCCATCACATATAACCGAGCCCAAATACTTGCTTTAGTACTATTTCTGGTATCACACAACAAGAAATATACTTAATTTATGTGATATTTCTAGATTTTTGACAATCAAACAATTTAACTTTCATTAGAAATTTATGTATGAAATCTTCAATTTTCTTGAAGCGAAATTTATATATATTTGTAATCTACGTATAAAGTATTATATTCAACAATAATTCATAATTTAAAATATATTTAAAATTTATAAAAAATTTATGGTGAAAAATAGACCTGTTAAAATTTCGAAATATGAAAACTATCACATACAATGAGACGAAGTGAGCCTGTTAAAATTTCCAAATATGAAAACTATCACATACAATGAGACGAAGTGAGTATTGCAACTTTCTATTTACCACACATGAATTTGGTCACTAAAAGGAAAAAAAAATGTTGTTGTAATATTAGTTTATGATGGATTATTGAATTGATATTTAAGGATATGAATCAAATGATAATTTTCTAATGTGGTCCTTTTGTTAAGAAAGCAAATTATCTCTTAAAAACTGTATTCAAAAGAAGGATGATTCTAAAAAAAAAAAAAAAGATGACTAATGCACTCTTAAACTTTGAAGAAAAAAAAAATTACAAACAATTTACTTATTTTGGATTAGAAGGAGAGTAACACAATAGCGGATGCTTTGTACTAGTTGATTCTTATTTTTTAAAATAAAAAAAAGTTTTCTCGAAAGTAGCACTCCTATAATTAACAACAGTGCACACGTTTCGAACCTCAACATTTCCACAAAACTTATCTCATTATGCCACTAGATCAACGACTGTAATTTGGTTAAACAAGGTATGTTTGTTTTTTACTTGTATATTTCACAAGTCAAACCAAATATACTTACATATAAGATGTAATTTTTTACAAAGTGGATTCATATGAACCCTCTTAACCCAACATAGGTCCGACCCTAATTAAATAATACTCCTATCAAGTTCTTTATTATAGTTAAAAATTAAATCAAACCATAATCTGAACCAAACATATTAAAAAATTGATATTTTGTACGATTTAGTTAGGTTTGATTTTAAATGTTGAAAATCGATATATCCTTCCAGCATTCTCCTCACTACTCTCTTCGGCTAAGCATTGCATGAGCAGTCAATACAGCCAAAACATGTCGTTTCTCCGTTTCCAGTCACTACACCATTGAACTAGATCCCATAATACCTCATCCCCATTTTCCCCTCACTCTCGTCATCTTCTCCAACAAACTCACGATGCCCGGAGAATGAAATAAGAACAACCAACCACTACTCCAAAAAAATCTATTTTTCCCAACAAATAATTCAAACTTCCACCAAATTTCATACAAATAAAAAAAAAAAGATGAATACATAATATGAAGTAAAATAAATTTTGGAAATAAAAAATCATAACATCAACATGATGAAAGGAAGAAGAGTCAAGTCCTCTGAATTCACAGAGTTTCCTTAAGAAAATTATTTCCCTCAAGTATTTAAGGTTATGGAATATATCCTCTCATGGGGACCTCTCATGGACAAAATACTCCACAATAAAAATAGTGTAATACCGTCAAATTGATATCACCGAGACCACTCAATAATTTGTAATCACACATGAAGTTTTAAAAAAACCAGAAACTTTTTTCTTGCTATATAGTATTTTTCGTCTTGTAAACTTGTTTCAAAGCTTATCTCAAAATTTATATTAATATCTGAGACAGAATCGGATGTTTATAACCTATAGGTGAGCACATAATTCCATCCTGCATGAATATTGAAAAGGGGTTAGCTTATAAATACATACAAGGTTTCATTCATAATGTCTGATTATTTGCTGAATGGAATAAAATTCCCTTCCATTCTTCCTTCTTGCATCACTTTCACATTTTCAATTCATCAATTTTTATTCTATGTACCATTATCCATTCACACATTATACAATGAACCCAACATTGATATCATCAAAATATATATACTCTGATGATATCATGGATGAAAAAACAATAATTAAATGAAAATACTATTCATTTACTCCTCGATACCACTAAAGTATATTATACGCTAATCATATCAAAGATAAATAAGTAGTCGTTCAAACAACACACGTCTAAGTCAATGCTTGATACCATAATAATATAAATTCTTGCATTTTAAACCTATAATAAGGGTGAAATTAGCGAACTCAAATTGAAGATGCCACCATTTACCAAAAAATCAATCACGTCCTCATCTTCAGAATGCACTTGCCTATCAATAAATTATGCAAAAGGCGCCCTTGTACCATAATTAGCGACTATCTAGATATTTACCAAAGAGTCTTTCGAAACAATTCATTTGGTGCATCAAACAAAATATCATTTAATTTATTAACTATATCATAATTCGTGAAGCAGTCAATCTTTGGCTTGTAATCAATATTTATTTGATCTGGAGATTCACCCTATTTGCACCATCAACCAATTACACAAATAAATAATCAATAAAATCAAAAATAAATGCTCACTTATTACATGATACTATCACAATATATATTTATTGTAACAATAGACTATTGCCTTAGTTATGCGGGATAAAGTAAATGAGAATATGATAAAAGTAAGAATAAAGGGGGCGTGAGGGTAAATTATGTCACGCTCTAAGCTTACACTCCGGACGTGATTGACACTCGAAGATCATTGTTGGCCCCAAGCAAACCCCTGGTCTGATTTACTTACTCAGCGAAAGACTTAAACATGATAGATATGACTCAAAGATATATAAGTACTTAGCCCAAATGACAATTAAGTCTTTAAACAATATTCGAAATAATAATGTAAAGACAATTGCACTACTACTATTTATGAAGCCTCTAAAAACAACTGAGATGGATGTTGGGACAGACCCCACAACAACCTAATAAAGAAAAGAAATATTGAAATCAATAAAAGGAGTTCTCCGGAATGCAAGGAGGCTCACCAACTGACTTTGAAATGCTCAACCAGATCAAAGGTGCGCTAGATACCGATCCTCGATACTTGCGTCTACATCATGATATGATGCAGGCCAACTGACATCAATACATTTAATGTGTGAGTATGCGAGTTGGAATGCTAAAACAACATAGGCTTGAAAGAGATTCTAAAGAAACACTTAACTTGGCTATTCTCAACTCGTGAATACGTAACTGAACTCATTTCATTATAAAGTAGTTTAAAACAAGTGCAATATAAAGAAAAAGAAAAAAACTGTTTAAAATATGGTTTTCAACTTTGTGTGTATGCAAAAGTACAAATTAAACTAATGTCAACTCATAACCATAATAAAACACATATCATGACTCCTTTCAAAGTCTACTTATGCAATGCATGAATAAAGTCTTATACCCCCATTCATATTAAGCAGAACCTCTTGAGGAACCATGAAATTACTTCGATGGGAGTTTCTCTAACCAACAACCATCACTTAATAGTTATAGTGATAATACATCGTTACTCGACCCACGCTGCCCGACCATCCTAACCTTGCCAGAGTATAGGAACTGAACTGCCTAATGGATCCACTAGTCTATTGTGAAAAAGATTTATCCAAAAAGTATGACCCTTTTCTACCCATTATCGCTACGTGATTTTTATGGAGACTTGAGTTAATATGAAACTCGCATCCCCACATCGATGCTCAATATTACTCCAAAAAATATACTTATTAACTCATATATTTTAAAATAACTTCTTCTACGATTTGAGATTAGTGCTCAAAACTTAGTTCAAAAACTATCTTGGATCAGTTTCCTGTCTGTTTCATTTTAGAAAGCTATACTCTTTTCTGAAACTAGCCACAAGACTTTTTGGAAATCTCAGTTTATGTTCTTGCTTAAATTAAATGTGAAAACATTATTTCTAAAACACTTTGGGAATACATAGTTCCCATATACTTCTTTGAAGAAAAACTTCAACTTTACTCTTTACTGAACTCAACTTTAAAGTCTTTGAACAAAGTTAAAATGTTTGTAAAAGACTTAAGAAAACTTGAAATGAACTTCTCTTACTTAACTCTTGACTTTGATCTTAAATCTTACTTGAATTGACTCTTAACTGATCCTTGAATTGAATTATGAATTAAAGGATTATGATTTGTTTTTTAAAAGACTCCATGATGTTTAGGAATGATTCCGAATGGCTAAATTTTAGAAAAGTGACAAAATCACCATCTTGGAACAAGTCCGCGAAGCGGAGATGCTCCTAAATAATTATTTAAGAAATTAGATTGTAGAGACACTGGAGTCCGCGCACTCTCTGCGACGTGGAGCAACTTTTGTTCACTAAGGGAACATCTCCGCGACGCAGACTTGATACCTGTTCCTTTGTCCGACTTTTTCCTCTTCGTTTTCCATCCCCGATTCGCCTAAACTCGATTATTATTCTCAAGTTCATTTTAGATCTCGATACCCAACATATATACTCATAAACTATAATAATCCGCTAGGTCGTTTAGAGAACTAGAACTATTTTGAATCTTCTCGTAAAATGTAAAATCAAAAAAGAAACTTTGAAATATTGGATAACTTCGAGTATCTAGTGATGAACTTTTATTAAACAAGTAATATAGTTAATAATTAGTAGGCCAAGTTCATAACTCATTTTATACCTTTGTATTTGACTCATTCATTAAAATAACTTAAAGGGGTTACAATTATTATATCATAATTAGAGGAAATCAGAAATAGGAATAACAATAGGAATAACTTCCCATTACCTCGGTGTTGGAGAAGAACTCGTTGCTCAAGTAAAAGGATACCATCCCTATCTAGATTTTTTTTAAAATTTTCGTAAAATAGGATTCACTTAAATTAGGGTGAATTGTATATTAATTATTATTATATTGTTAATGTGGGATTGAAGTATATTTGTCAGTAGGGTGTAAGTTTGGATCTGCAAAGTTTTTTTCTTTATTATTGAGAAAATATAGTAAATAGAGGGGACAAGGTTATAAGGCAATCATGTCAATGATTGGAATTTGATATGTATTTATTTTTTAGTTAGGATTTAAACAATATGTTTTGCAAGGGGTTACGTACATACTAGTGCAGTTCGTAATCAGTTGTGTTAGGTCGATCTTTTTAAGTTAATTATCAAAGGAAAGGTTTAAGTTCGATATTGAATATGTAATTAATTATAGGTTGGTAGATTTTGATGATTAAAATTAATTTTAGGATATTTAGGATATATTAATGTAAATTCTTCGCTGAAATTTAGGTAATATGTATAGATTTTTTTTGCATAGAAATTATATCAAGATTTGGAGCTTGATTAGAGATATGAGTGAGTTTTAGGTCTATGAGACATATGATGAATATTGCAAATTGGTAGATTGGGAACGTTCCGAAATTTTGCGAAAAGGAAAGGAAAAATCTTGAAGATTTGTGGCATGATGTTCGACATTTAAGGTATGTTAAGACTTTTAGACTTCATTGAAGGATATTTTCCTAATTAAAGATTAGAACCGGAATAGACAATGAGTAAGCGAGAAAGATGGAGGTATCGTACTAATGGTGACACAGACATTGGCCCGAGTACCGGGGGTATAAAGGAAAAGTTTATTACTATAGAATGCGGGTTAAAATCCGAGAATGCCAAAGCATATGGGCATTAGCTGATTAATTCTTTACTGAAATTCTTTGTGATTTTGTTTTTTCTTTATTGCACCCGTATAATTGTGATAACTGAGGTGGTTATGTATTACTCAGATACTAATGATTTAGGTGCATCATCATCCCCTTTATTGAATTAATATTGTGAACATGCATTGACATGAGATTGAGTATAAGTTGGGGACGTGGAGATCGTCTGTGCTGGGGGATGTGATAAGGTTAGCATTTAATTGGACACGTGGAGACCTTCCGTGCAGAAAATTGTCTATGATTTATGATATTGCAGATATCATCCCACATACAACGCGAAAATCGTCCGTGTCGGTATATGGGACCCCTCGCGAGTACCCCCTATGGGTCATGAACTCTCTATGGACACTACTTGTCCGAGTAGTATCATGTATCTATGGTTTTAGACGAGTATTGGGTATTCTTAGTAACTATATTCTTTTCATGGTATCGTATTGCATTTCATTCTCATCACATTCTTCAATTGTTGATTGATTATGTGTTTTATTTGGTGTGTGGACATTACTTGATGTGTTTTGAGTACTTATTTTGATGAATTTGACTGTAAGTGAAATAGACGTGTTTAAATAAAGAATTGATTTTTTTATATACAATACCATCAGCTACTTCTTACTTCTTCTTGCTCTATCAATGACGATATATTAAGTCACCGTGGATTTCATACTCATCTAAATTGGTTTCACTTTTTGTGGTTCATATTTATTTCGAGTACGACACATCTTGTGTAGCAATTTGATTCTGAGTTTGGGAGTGCTGGATTGTGGTGAGCTGCTTTGGTGTTTTGTGGCCGACCCACACCACGCTCTCCTATCTTTTAACTCATCTCCGTTTTAGTATCATACAATGATAAACCCTTATGTTGATTGTCATTTTAGTTTTCAGACTTGCATAGTATTTAGATCGCTTATACTTATGACGCCATCTTGGGTGGTATTTTTTTAGCTTTCCTTTCCTGGCAATTCTCTTTTATAATTAGCTTATGTTGGAATTTTTCACTTAAGTATTTACCTTTGTCTCCTATTTATTAAAAATTCGTAAACTTGTTTGGGTTGACTTACCTATTGGCTTGGAACTTAGGTTTCACTAACGATTTTTAAATTTAGATGCTTGACATTGGTATGAGATCGTAGGTTCATCGGTCCTCCGACGAGTTACAAGAGCAGTTCTAAGAGTCTGCGGATCAGTATGCTATGTCATACCTATTCTTCTTCGAGAGGCCGAGGAAACTTTAGAAAAATTATTTCTTTTTCATTCCTTATCTTCACAGTTTACCATTTTGAAATTCTAGTTTTGATATTTCATTCTCTCAGATGATTTAAATGATTTTTTTTATTTTCAAAATTTTGATTTGTTATATAAAACAATTAATATCAATAAATTTTAACTAAAAAATAATTTAATAGATTGAGTAACGTTTTGAGGGAAAAGGAGATAGTGAGTGACTTTTAAGTTAAAATTCAAAGTCAAGTGACTTTCTCTTAGAAAAGTGAATAATTGAGTGATTTTTCTATTCCACATAACAGTTGATGAATTTTTGAAATAGAGTAACATGTTGAAAATGACCGATCTGACATGTTTAACATTCTGAAATATTAGATATATATAATATATATTCTATATATTATATATATATATATATATATATAATATACATTAATACGAAAAGTTTTCCATTACTCGTTTGGGACGTTGCATATCAGTATCATATCCACCCTCACAAGCCTAAAATCAGCATCCCTGGATTACAATAACAATGCATCAACCACTTTATATTATATATATATAGTATATATAAATATATACCTAGTCTCTGGCACGGCGTTTGCACGTGTACTTCAAATAAATCATTAAAAAAATAAATGAAAAAGTATATAATAAACTATTACTAGACATGATGTTTTTTTCGAGTGTCTCTCGATAATTCGATCTACTACTGCACATTAAAGAAGTCTCCAAAGCTTACCCTTTACAAGCAATTAAATGTACAGACAGTCATCAACAGTAATAATTTCCAAGAAGACACTCGTTAAAGAATTTAAAAAGGGAAATGTGACGTTTACTTAAAGTCTTTCTTGTATCCTTATGTTTTGTTACAATGTACCTACTTCCTAAAAACTTTCAGAGATACCCAACTTTAACATTCTATAGGCTTCCAACTACGATCCATGCACGTTACGAAGACTTGGGTTGCGAGCTCATTTGTTGCAGAAAATGTGATAATATTTTGCTAGCAACAACTGCAATTTTCCATTTATTATTAATAGTTTAAAAGTTTATAAAACATGGTTTCTTTTCTGCGGGAACTATGCGGATGAGTTTCAAGAGAGTTTCCAATCATTATTCAGGCATCAAACCATCTGTTGGAACCACAACATTCAATTTTTGATATGTGTGATTATACCTTTCAAGCTATTTATTTACTATTAAAAAGAATTAGAAAGTTATCATTCAATGAAGTTAGCAATCAACGGAAAATCTAGACTTCTAAATTGTAATTTAAAATTGAAGACCTTGGTGTATAAACCACTTACAATGGAACGTTTCTATTAATGACAATATTGATATGTTTATCTAGTGTATCTTGAAGATTTGTTGATAACAAAGAAATCTCTTTGCAATAGTCCTCAATTACTTGAATTTGATTCCTTTCAACGCTCATAATTAGCAAAAATACTCATCAACGTCTATATTCATTGAAACTTTCATTAGTGTTCATCCTATTGTTGGGGGGGGGGGGTTTTCACACAGTAAGTGAAGACTGCGAACTCTCATTTTGCTCCTCTATTATGTCATTCAACTATTACTATTTACTTAGTATATTTATTTATATTTGGGGTAAAGAATTGTTATTACTTTTTAATTTAGTATTAGGGGCAAAATAGTCCAATTCGAACTTTACACTAAAGAGTCTTCATGTCTTTTTATATATATATTATATATATATATATATAGTATATATATATCTATATCTATTAGCTATATCTATAGTATATATATATCACATAATCTATATATATCTATAATATATAATTCAGCTCTCTACAACATATCTCCTCGTAATGGTTAGGACTATCTACATTTACTCCCTCTCATTTAGGGATCCATCTGTGTGTGGTGGAGCAATAAATCCATGTGCATGCATCAAACTTTTAGAAGTAAATTATTTGATTTCTGACCCTGAACAAATTGACATGGGAGAATCTTGTTTGCTTGATGCATATACGTCAATAACTTCGTGTCATATCAAATTTTATTTGAGATATTTGTTCTCATAATCATTGGTCTAACTATAATTGTAGGGGAACAATTTATGCTAAACCAATTAGTATTACCAACATAATTTTATAGTTTTGCTCTTAATTTAACAATTTGAGCAAATAACTTTATAAAAAACAATTTGTTAGTTGACACAAATGCACATGTGACCATAGCATATAAACATCTATAAAATCATACTAGTAATCGATCAAAATGAACGTAATGACCTCATATTCAAGCCGTTTATAATTCCAAATAATTTCATGGTCTCAAGCCAACCTTTAGCTATATAAGATCATTTTTATCATGTAACAAGCAACATAAGAGAATTCTCAAAGATTATTTTATTTCTTCAAACATATGGTCACATGAATCTCAATTTATTTTGCATCACATTTGAATTGCAATATCCAATTGATTATGCCAACTGATGTTTGTTCTAGTAAACTTCTAGTTTACTTTTACATGTGATTCCTTTATCATGCTCACATTGTTATACCGTAATTTATCTATCTTTAGAAAAATCACTTTGTTTTTTTGAATATTTCGAGTATAAAACAAGTTGAAAGATACTTGAAAAGTAGTCGTCACTTAATTTTTTAAAGAAATGAAGAAAACTTAATTTAAAAGACTCTAACAGATTAAGTCTTTAAATTTTTTTAAAGAGAATATGTAAGAGGTTCTTATTTACGCTTCAAGAAGGTTTAAGGCATTTGAAGCGTTTGCCAACACAATTATCTTTCTACTTAGATTAAATATATTTCGACTATTTTTCAAGACAATAATATAATTTATAATATTAAATTAAAACAATAGTTAAACAAAGAACAATTTTTAATTTTTAAGGATTAAAGATCTTAACTTAATATATTTGAATTTTAACAAAAGCTAGAAAATGGGTCCTTAATTGAGATATTTAAATTTTTATTTTTTTTCTTGAGTTGTTTTAATAATAATAATTAACTATTATTTTGATCAAAAGATAAATAAAAAGCTTTGACTAATACTTTTCTTTTTTAAAGAATGAACAAGAAATGTACATGTTTTTGAAGTTATTTAGCAACAAACCTTCAAAAAAAAAAAAACCCTTTGTAATACAATTTTAAACTAACTAAAACTTGTTAGTTAAAATTCCTATATTCAACGTTTTTTTTTTAAAGAACAAAGAGTTTTGATTCAATTAATGATATAAATTTCTATTAGTAAAATAAAGAGTAAACCAACATAACAAAAAATAACTCATCTTTTGGGGAATTTAATTAAGTTAGTTAACAATTTTAAATTAGAGTTAAAATTAAACAATGCAATCAAATGATAAAGAGAGGGAGAGAAGAATTGTCTTTTGGGCCTATTGTTTCCCAGAAACTTTGGGCCAGCCGCACTATTTGGACCTGTTTCAACCCATTTTCGCATCTGCATATATACTGAACGTATATATGTGTATATGAGCATACATATCAGCTCTTTTTATGTATCTCTTGATTCCTAACACATGTGTCCCTCACATCCTTGTATTCCCACGTTTTCGACCTGTATATTGATATATGATGAACGTATACAGTGTATACTGAATGTGTACATATCAGCTCTTTTTATGTATCTCTTGCTTCCTAACACGTTTCAGCATCAGCCTTGTATTCCCACGTTTTCGACCTGTATATTGATGTATGATGAACGTATACAGTGTATACTGAATGTGTACAGTCCATCTTAGGACTTTCTGACACCTGCAATCTGGATTTCCAGCCCTATACTTCCGTTCTATTGCCTTGGCTGACTCGATAAGAGGTAATGTTGGGCCAAAGGCCCAATAAGGAGATGCAAGGTGAGGAGATGGAAGTTCATAGTGAACTCAGAGCAAATTTCACACGTAAAAGAGCAAGAAAATGAAGGTTAATATTAAGAATGATGACATAACCATGCATTAAAATGAAACTACATAACTTATGGTAAAATGAATCATTTCAATTATTTTTGATAAGCAAAATGGGGACAAAGCCTATGATGAACTAGGCAGGGAGGTATACCAAAGGCTTGCTAAACTCAATTGAGACCAAAACATACAAATACATTTAAACTAGCAAGCTGATACTTAAACAAACAAGTAGTATCGGATGGAATTCCCTTTTCATGAGCAAAAACTTAACAATTAAAAAAAATATGGCAGACAAAATTGATGTATTTGTTGACTACATTAACTAGGCACCAAAAATGCATTCACTTTCCTAAAGAAAGAGTGTCTTGAGGCGATGAAGCCCAACTACTGTATCCTTAACAATTCTAAAATGTCAAACTAGATTTATTTTAGCTAACTAATGAATCGTACAAATGCTAAGGGAGAAGATGGATTCTAATAAAGAAGGTAGCAAACAACAAGTTACATGAATATGGAATTGTAAATTCAAGACATGAACAAACTTCGAACAACCCACAATAAACACCTTAAATTTAATCTCGCAACTAAACTTAAACAAACATTATTGCATAGGGGTATCCAAAAGTTAAGCATTTTAGCAGGAAGGGTCAATTTATAAGACGAGAAGTGAAACAAGGTCTAATCCTTTCTATAACAGTAACTCCCAATGCAAATTAGTAGCAGCGAACAGCTTATCAAATCTATATCTTCATAAATGCAGTATTTTGAAACAGCCACATTGACAAACCGAAGAGTCTTAACACATAGAACTCGGTACACATTTGGAAGTAGGCCAATGATAGACATGTGAGCTTGATTAAAACAGGATTATGGTGAACTACAAGCATAACATCAATAGCTGGGATATGAGAGAGACACAACCAACCTTCAAATTATCTAAGAACATGAATAACTATTAAGAGATTAAGCTAACTATGGCGAGAAGCTATTGCGATACATCAAAACGGCAAAGAAGACAATTAAAATGCACCAACATATAGTGAAGAAACAGAATGATATTCATCAATAATGTGTATTAATTCGAGCGAAAATTAAAGAAGATTCAGCTAGCTTTCGCCATATGATCCAGCCAATGAACCTAACTACAAACACATAATCCCAAAGGAACCTTATCATCACGTTGACTCATGCTCACGATTCAAAATTTCACTGGAAAAATGAAGTTGATATTGAGGACTAGAAAAGAAGAAACTAATTGGTATCCATGGAAAAACCTTTACCGAATTTCGAATACATAATACACACGGAAATAAGAGGGGGAAAGATTACCTTTCTTGGAGCAGCGAGCTGGGAGGGGCGGCGATTCTTTTACCATGAATTTCGAATACGAATGGTAAGCCAAGAAAATTCTAGCGTCGATCTAATCGGAACTTAGTATCAGAAAGTTAGACATAATATTTTTAAGTGTAGAAGTGACTATTGCCCTAGAACCAAACTTAAGAGCGTTCTATAAGCTATTTTTTCGTATATAACCTAAAAATCCAATATCTTTCCTCCTCTAACAGTGATGACAACAAAGTATTTATAGAAGGCGAAAAATCAGATCGAACTTGGGAGAAATGGATAGAAATTTGAATTCATATGCTCCTGAGATGGGAATCCCTGAAAAGGGAAAAAAGGAAACGGCGATGGTGATGGGTTGTCACTTCACCGCTTGTTCTGTGGCTGTCAGAGTCGCGGCCCTCTTTCCGGGTTTTTGGGATGATTTCGCGGATGGATTGAGCTTTGCTGTTGTACGCTATGTATTTTCGGATTTGGTCACATGAAGAAGACAAACACAGGGATCGTGGGTCGGGTCGGGTCGGTTCTCTTATGGGTCAAACATTGAAAGAATTGGGTATCTTTTGGGCTATGTTGGCTTGGTGATGAAAAAAACAAATTGGGCCTGAAAAACTGAATAAGAAAATGGCCCAAAAATTGGCTTGTTGAGTGGGTTAAAGATGGGAGTGAAAAGATTGCTAATAGTATAGCTAATAGGAATTAAGAAGTTAGCCAATTGAGTTTAATTTAGATGAATTACATTAATTAATTAACGAACATCTTAATCTTAATGAAATAAAATAATTAATTTAGTTTTGAACTAATTAAATCAAAAAGACAAAATATAAATTAGTTAAACTAATTAACCTAATATTTAAGTACAACTAAATTTTTTTTAGACGATTTCCAAATATTCATAAATATACTAATTGTATATACATAATTATGCGAAACATATATATAATTCAAAAATGATACCACTATTTAAATTAAATTGCAAACTATATTTATATTGTTTTAAAACTTTTTTTATAAAAGTAATTAATTTAAAATCGTTTGTAATTAAAGAAACTTGATGATTAATTTATATATTAGAGCACCGAAATTGGGTGTAACACATATCTTTACACAACAAACAAGACAAAGGTGAGTAACCTTTTATGTAGATATATATAACACACTTTAATTAATTGTAGTAATTTGAAGATATTTAATCTTTCAAAAATTTATAGTCCAATATAATATTTCTTCTTTTCAATTCCTCCGAAGTTTAAAATATTTTTTTGAGACTTACAATAACATCAATATTATGAACTATTTATTCCTTCAAACAATAACAAATTATCCCTTTCAGAACTCTCAATTAAATTTGTATGCTACCACAAATTTCACAACACCATTCTTATGGTGACCATTTCCTTCTAGGAGAAAATTATTGTTATTGTCATGGTTAAAATTATCACATGTAAGACTTATTTCTTGACAACCAATGACAATTTTGTGTTACCACACAATAATATTTATTTTGGTCATAGCCACAAGCCCACAACCTTTATAGGAAATGATTATTTCTTTCTTTTGCGCTTCAGTAGTTATAATCTAACATATCACAATATTTGTGTAGTACTTAAAGTATGTGACTGAATCATAATTTATGTCAAATATATTATTTCAATCTTTCAAGTCTCCCGTAAATGTGTTATTTATCCAACAATATATGAACATGTTCTTATCCATAAGAACACAAGTCACATTTTCTTTAAGAAATGGACCATAACCATTTGAACATGATCCATAAGTTTATATTATAAATTCACTGTCATTCTTTCGCATTATAAAATTAATGTGACTCACCACAACATCACTTTTAAGAGGTCAAATGCACCAAATGTACTATCACTATGTATTTCTTTATTTTGATGGAGGATTTATAGAACTTTTCAAATTTGGGTCGCACCAACAACAATGTGCCCAATAACTTTTTCATATCAGTTTGATGAATAAAAATTACCTAAAAAATTACCTTCACATTTTGAGGAATATATTAAGAGAAAATGTGTCCAATAACCTTTCATACTACTTTAATAGACAAAATTACCTTCACATTTGAAGATCCATCTTAAGAACACATAATTTTTTTCCTTATAATTACCACAATGATAACCATTAAAATTTTACCATACTCATATTCATACATTCAACCACTTATCGTTTTCATACATATTATGCAATCCTACCACATTCACATTAGAGAATGAAACAAATTGATTCGGTAAATTTCATGACTTTCCGTCAAAAATATAAAATTGTATGTTAGTCATCATCATCATATCCTCATTATATTGCATTAGGACTTAAACACAATGGCTTACCATATAAAGACACCTTTGGTCATAAATCAATGGGAATTGAACTCAACTTGTTATTATCATAGAGCACCGAGACTATAACTTGATGTCTTACCCACTTGGTGTGGTGATGTAACGACCCTCTTAGTCGTTTTATCAATTTTATCCATTTTCCGAGTTAACCCCTTTTTAATAGTTTTTATAAATAATTTATGACTTATAAGAGTGAGTGACATGATTGTGATTGAGATGGAAGTATGTAATAAGACTTGTTGGTTAAATGAATTTTGTATTGTAATGATGACTTGTGAGTATTAAGGCTGAGGTTTAATACTATTTGATGAGTAGTTTGATAGCAAGGAGAGTTATAGGAGGTGGGTGTTGAGCAATGCTCGATTAGAATTTAAAGGAGCTAGAGTCACAATGAAAAATAAATAAATTAGCGGGATATAGTGTAGCCTTCGGAAAGAGATTAGAGTAAGATATTTTCTTTGATTGCAAGGCTAACGAGGTATCTTCAGAGGGGTTGAGAATTGAATTTAGAGATACGTGATTTCACCCCTTTTACTTTGATTATGGTAATATATAGTGTCATAGGATCATCAGATTGATTAAAAGCTATTGGATAAAACTTGATAAAAGAGTATACGGACGTTCATCTCGAGTGTGATGATTAATTCTTTTATGGTTTTGAGTTTGGTAATGAATATGGTAGGGTTTTTATTGAAAGATATGATAAGGTCGATGTAGAGGCGATCAATGATAAGCTAAGATACGTGAATTCATAAATATCTTCAATGTATGAACTAATGTTGATAGATATTGGGATTGTGTTACACGGTTGGAATAACTTCAAGTTTTTCATTGTGAGTTTATGTTTGTGGTAGTGTGGTTGTCAAGGTATGGATTTGTAAGCTAAGAAATCATCGATCACAGTGAGTATGAAGCATTTGGAAGGACTTATACATTATTTGAGTAGTAAATTTGGTTACTTTTAATTTTTATACCTAAGGGGGGGAGGGATTTCACGTAATGTTTTGATTTAGAGGATAAGATAAAAATACCATGGGTTGTTGGTCAAAGGATAAGATTGGTAAGTGAGTCAACAATGGAAACAAGAGTCTGATATATTGAAGGGTTCAACATATTTAGAATTTTGTATCATGGGAAGAATTTAAAAAAAGTGAAGGAATAAGACCTCCCATATAAGACCTCGGTTTGTGGTTGAAGGATTCATTGCTTTTCGTCTACAAATTTAGATATGTGAACTAGTTTGGTACAGACTTACCACGAATTTATCATCGACTTTTCTAAATATTGAGTTTTTATTTGAGTGACAAGCAATTATGTTTGAAATATTCTATGTGATTATATCTAGCTAGATTGTTCAAATTATGATAGGCAACTTATTGATGTGGACCTAAAGTTTGACATGATTAATGAGGATTTCGAAGGGATTGAAACAAATTTGTTGATGGGGAGATACAAACTTTTGTGATGCATTACATAGATGTGTGATGATAAATAGAGATTATGTGTTTATAGTATATAGAATAATTGGGGAGACCAAATATTTCTCTAACTATTGACATGAGGTATGTGATGGTTTGGAATGATAGTTAAATCATGGTATGTGGAAGTTGTGTGGAGTTGACTTTGGGTGTGATTTAATTGTTGTATCTCGATAGTAAAGTACTCTTAGATATAGAATTGGTGCTATCATTATTGGGTGTGATATATATTTGTCATGAAATGCTTAAGTGAAAAGAGAGGGAGCCATAGTTTGAATGTTTTGGAGGCGATAATGTGTTTGTTAAGAAGACTTTAATACTAGTGACAGTTGAGAATAAGGTAAATGGTTGATATGACTATGAAGTTCATTTAGAATTAAGAGGGTTGACCTTAATGAAGTATTGAAGAGATTTATGGTTCGATAAACACAAGTATGTGAGAAATTGTAATTAAGACTAAATTGGTGATTGTGGGTAACTAGAACATTAAAGAGATAAGAGTCAAATAAATGCCAATGTTTGATATGGGCACTATGAAAGAAGTATTTATTCTTCGTCGACTCTGGTTCTGTAAATTCTTATATGAACATCTACTTCGTTTTGAATATAGGTTTAGAGTGTGATTGTAATGATGACTTGTCAGTATTTAAGGCTGAGGTTTGCCAGGAAAGTTATAGGAGGTGTTGAGCACTGCTCGAATAGAATTTAAAGGATCTAGAGTCATAATGAAAAATAAATAGATTAGCGGGATATAGTGTAGGCTTTTGGAAAGAGGTGAGAGTAAGAATATTTTCTTTGATTGCAAGGCTATAGAGGTATCTTCAGAGGGGTTGAGAATTGGATTTAGAGAAATGTGATTTCATCCCTTTTTCTTTGATCATGGTAATATATAGTGTCACAATATCATCAGATTGATTAAAAGATATTGGATAAAACTTGATAAAAGAGTATATGGACGTTCATATCGAGTGTGATGATTAGTTCTTTTGTGGTTTTGAGTTAGATAATGAATATGGTAAGGTTTTTAGCGAAAGATATGATAAGGTTGATGGAAAGGTGATCAATGATAAACTAAGATACGTGAATTCATAAAGATCTTCAATGTATGAACTAATGTTGATAGATATTGGGATTGTGTTACACGGTTGGAATAACTTCATGTTTTTCATTGTGAGTTTATGTTTGTGGTAGTGTGGTTGACAAGGTATGGATTGGAAGGTAAGAAATAATCGATCGCATTGAGCATGAAGCATTTGGAAGGACTTATGCATTATTTGACTAGTAAATTTGGTTACTTTTAATTGTTATACCTAGGGGGGGGGAGATTTCACGTAATGTTTTGATTTAGAGGATAAGATAAAAATACCATGGGTTGTTGGTCAAAGGATAAGATTGGTAAGCAGTCAACAACGGGAACAAGAGTCTGGTATATTAAAGGGTTCAACATACTTAGAATTTTGTTTCATGGGAAGAATTTAAGAAAAGTGAAGGAATAAGACCTCCCATATAATTCCTCAGTTTGTGGTTGAAGGATTCATTGGTTTTCGTCTAGAAGTTTAGATATGACTGTGAGATGTGGACCTAAAGTTTGACATGATTTATGAGGATTTCGAGGGGATTGAAACAACTTTGTTGATGGGGGGATACAGACTGTGGTGATGCATTACATAGATGTGTGATGGTAAATAGAGATTATGTGCTCATAGTATATAGAATAATTTGGGCGACCAAATATTTCTCTAAGTATTGGCATGAGGTATGTGATAGTTTAGAATGATAGTTAAAGCATGGTATGTGGAAGTTGTGTGGAGTTGACTTTGAGTGTGATTTAATTATTGTATCTCGATGGTAAAGTACTTTTAAATATAGAATTGGTGCTATCAGTATGGGGTGTGACATGTATTTGTCATGAAATGCTTAAACGGAAAGAGAGGGAACCATAGTTTGAAAATTTTGGAGGCGATAATGTGTTTGTTTAGAAGACTTTAATACTAGTGACGGTTTGAGAATAAGGTAAATGACTAGTGTGGCTATGAAGTTCTTTTAGAATTAAGAATGTTGACCTTAATGAAGTATTGTAAATAACATCTGTGGTTCGATAAATAAGTATGTGAGAAATTATAATGGAGACTAAATTGATGATTGTGGGTAACTAGAAAAATAAAGAGATAAGAGTCAAATAGATGCAAGTGTTTGATATGGTCAATATGAAAGAAGTATTTAGTCTTATTTGACTCTAGTTTTGTAAATTCATATATGACCATTTACTTCATTTTCGATATGGTTTAGAGTGTTATTCACTACCTATACACATACGTGTTTTCATATTTACGAGTGAATTCCTAGTGGTGGATCGGGTGTACCGATCTTGTGATTGTCCTTTTGGTAGGATAACATCCTTAGTTAGACTTGTTCATTTCAGTTATGAAAGATTTGGTGTTGTTTGGGATAGTTGAAGTATACTAGTGATTTTACAGGAAGAACATTGCTTATGAAAACCTATATAAGAGCTACTATATATGAAGAGTTACAATTGTCTAAAAGTGTTGTTAGAGATTTTGTATTTTGGAGTGTATCGTTTATCGAATGTTTTTTTAATCATTTCCTTCGATGGGTTTGATCCTTCCTTGGTGAGTATTCGATGTCTAAATGTCATAGTTTTATAAATTAATTTTGTGGGAAGATTGTGTTTTAAAAAGGAAATCTTGATAAGATATGTGATGGTTTTTGCGTTATGGGTGTGGTTGGTTGTTAAAATTCACTTCTGATAGAAGTTGGTATCGGTTCAAAATTTTATTTTGTTTATGTGAGAAAAGATTTGTCATGATGGTTGTATTATCGTCTAGTAAGTTTCAATTTAGATTGAATTCGTTGGTTAGTTTGTGGCTTGATAATCACTCTTGATATATATAGATCTTTCAAAGTTCTATTAGAAAGTTCATTTCTTAGTAGTTTATCTTGATGAAATGGTTTTAAGGAGGAACTTACTTGGAGAGATGAACAGACTTTAAAAATCATACCTTATGCTTTTGGTCATGTTGGTTACTCTTCCTTGGTTTTCTTCTTTATGTTCGAGGACGAACATGCATTTTAGTGGTGGATAATGTAACGACCCTCTTAGTCGTTTTTATTAATTTTACCCATTTTCGAGTTAACCCCTTTTAATAGTTTTTTAAATAATTTATGACTTATAAGAGTGAGTAACATAATTTTATGCTTTAATAAAGGATTATTTTTATTGCTAATATTAATGGAAAAAGGAAAAAAAATTGAAAAGGAAATTAAATAAATAATAATAATAATAATAAAAGGGCAAAGTGCCCTAAAATGTTAAAAGTCTCAGGTGGCTAGGTTGAAAAAAAGAACGAACAGAAACAACAACAACAACAAAAAAAACAGGCAGAAGAAGAAAAGAAAAGGAAGGGAGAAAAAGAAAAAGGAGGAGAAAAATTCATACATTCATCTTAAGGCGTCAAGGTAATTATTCTTATCCTTTATATTAATTTTTTTTTAATCAGGAGTAGATTTTAGGTTAAAATCGTGTATAATTTATGTTAATCTATGAATTTGTGATTATGCATAAAGGTCATTATATACTAAATTATTATTATTATTATTATTATTTTGTACAAGTTCGAATAACTGATTCAGTAGATGTGGGTGGTAGTATATCCTTGTTAGTATTATTATATTATTATTATAATTGAAATTGAAAAGGGAATTAAAAAGTGATGAAGTTGTCACTGTATAAAGAAACAATATTTTCTAAAAAAATGAGGAAGGTCATGCAATTTTAATGATGAGAGTGATTATACATATTGAGTGATGTTATGAATTTTGATTGGAAAAGTAGGAACAAACAATTATGACAGGTATCTATACTTTAAAGTTTTGGTCATGTGTGTTCTAATTATTTGGAATATTTTAGGGCGCATAGAATCTGGGTATTGTTGACTATAATAAGTTGATATGTTGTTGTTTCATTAGTTTGTAATAATTTTCTAGATATTTGGAGAAATTTAAATTTAACCTTAAGCTTGAAATTTGAAAAAAAAAACATGAGAGTTGACATGTTAATTGGCACCAAGACATAAGAACTTGATTATAGAATCGGGTGAGTTTTTGGGTCTAAACTAGACACAGTGATATGAGTGTTGTTAATTTCAAAATCTTAGTGTGATTACTTAATGTGAATAGATTGCTTTGAGTTGGAAGTACAACGAAAAAAGGAAGGCTAAAATCACAGAGTGATTGTTCAACTATTTGAGGCAAGTGGATTTTTAAACTCTTGTTAAGTGTATGAAATGCATGTATTTCCTTGTGGTGTATGTCTTGAAGTAATGGTCTTGATGGGTTGACTTGTCCACATTGATTAATTCTAATGATGAAAAAGGGGTAACAAAAGGCAACGTGATTAATTATTTATGTGTGGTGCGCTGAGAAAGGTTTGAAAGCTTGTTGAATCATTGTTGATGTGATATCATGTTTGTATTGTTGTGAGTTGTGCAATGTTATGAAAATGGTCATCTCCTCATTATTTGTGTGAACATGTCATTTGCATTATTTTAAGACATGGTTGTGACAAGTGTTATGTGCATTGAAAAAGATGAGAACTTAAAAAGGATTTACCATTTCGACAGACGTATCGCACTCTGCGATGGATACTAAATTTCGAGGGATGTATCACATGCTGCGATGAATACTATATTTCGAGCGACGTATCGCGCGCCGCGATGGTTACTATTATCGTGGATCGTGTTGTGCGACGTGACAAATGCATGGACAGATATGTCCCCATGGGTCTCAGACTAAGAGACAGCGGGTGTGTATCACTATGTTAGACATGCATCATTATACTTGACATTGCATTGCATTCCATTGCATTGCACATACATATGCATTGCACTCCATTGTATTGCACATACATATCATTAGTGAACTTGATATTGTGTTTTCCTGATCTTGTGAATGCCTTTCTGTAAAACTTGTGATTGATAAATACTGAGCTTGTTATTGATGATATGTAATTTTTTAAAATGTGGTTGTTGAAGATATGTAACTTGTTAAAGTATAGTTGTTGAGGATATGTAATTTGTCAAACTGTTGTTGAGGATATGTAATTTATCTAAGTTTTGTTGTTGAGCTATGTGCTATGTAAACTGTGAGCTGTTAGGTTGGGCTGATTTTATGCAGGTTGTAGTTGTGGAGGTTCGGTTGGGGTGGTAGGAGTACCCGTATTTAATCCCCTTAACTTGTGTTTAGAGGTTACTTGTTGAAAACCGTGTGGTTTGGTACTTACCCCTTGCTTCTACAAATTTTTGTAGGTTATGAGGCTGAATTTTTGTGGTACTTGTCATTCTCTTCTTTTCTGAGGCTTCTTGGAGATTCGTGAGGTAGTTGTTTGTCGTCTCAGCAGATTGTCTTTCTCCTTAATTATGATCTTGTTCTATTCTAGAAACAAGTTCATTTAAGACTTTAGTTTTTCTTTTGTATCAATTGTAATACTTTAGAGGCTTGTGCACGTAACAACCCGATTTTGGGAGTATTTTTGAGTTGATTATAAAATTTCTGCACTATATTATAACAATTGAGTTTTAGGCTGACTTGTCTTGGTGGGATAAAACGAGTGTCATCACGTCTATTTTTGGGTTGTGACTGGTGAAATCTGAATTCACCGTCTTACCCTCAACCAATGTCTTAATAAACCAAATGCATTTCCAAAAAGTATATATTAAATACCATAAATATAATATGAGTTTGACTTAAAATTGACTAAAAATGAATAAAACTAATTAATTAGAATAACATGTTGGAATAAAATAAAAGTCTCAAGTAAAAATAAATTAAAACATTTCAATAGTCCATCACAACATTGTTATGAAGATTATGATAATTTACTACCCTTTTTAAAATAACCACATAACAAATTTTGTTAGTACAAATAATATATTAATAACTCAACAAGTAAATGTTTAGATAAAGAAAAATAAAGAGGTACAAAAGTAACCAATAACGAAAATTCAATCAATATGTATATGACACATAACTCAATAATTATCTCTTAATAAAACAAGATCATAAAGAATAATTTTTTTAAAAAAAATTATTAATTTACAAAACTAATCTTAAATATTTAAGTGATCAAATCTAGAGTTTGCTCAAAGTAAAAACAACCTGCTAGATTCATGTGATTTTGAGATTATAAAAAAAGCTAATATTGTATAATTAAAAGTAAAATACGAAATAGATTATAGGGAAAATGCACAAGAAGTCCTCAACCTATGTCCGAAATTTCAGAGATACACTTATACTATACTAAGGTCCTATTACCCCCTGAACTTATTTTATAAGTAATTTTTTACCCCTTTTCGGCCTACATGACACTAGCTTGAAAAAAAAGTCAACCAACGTTGGCCCACAAGATAGTGCCACGTAGGCCGAAAAGGGGTAGAAAATTATTAATAGAATAAGTCCAGGGGGGTAATAGGACCTTAGCATAGTATAAGTGTGTCTCAGAGATTCCGAACATAGGTTGAGGGGGTAGTTGTGCATTATTGCTAGATTATATAGTAATTTACCTTGTTTCCGTGAGAAATAGACATAATATCTTTACCTTTTTTATATTTACTTTGCTTCAATCCTTCAATAGTAGAACAATCACGCTGATAACGCATTGTATAACTTAAGAACAAAAGAATAATATACATATAAAGACAAGAAGAATATCAAACAAGAGAAACAATATGAGATAACTTTTTTTCTTTCACGTGTTCACCAAGTCTTCAATTGTCTACAATATGTACCCTTATGCTTCTATTTATAGTGTAACATAGAGGCATACAAAATGTTAGTCATAAATACGACATTAACATGAATATAATGGGAAGGTTATAAAAGTGAAAAGCTATAAGAATAATAATTATAGAGGTGAAGGTTATGATTATCTTCATAATGGAGGAAAGTAATGAAATAACTTTTTAATATAGTGGACATTCACAATATATTATTTTATAACAATCGAAATATTTACTATCATTAACATCCTACAGTTCATATACTTTGAACCTCGTTAACAATAACTCAAGAATCACCAAGAATCACACATTAATAATGTTGTAGTTTTGCGTCCCTAAGTTATGTCAATTTGATAAGTTTTGAATTCCTACTTATATTTTGTTATTAATAAATCTTTTAATTAAGTATTTGATCAGTTATCATATTTAAGTAAATCTAAATCATAAATATAATTTTAAAAATAATTTGTGAATATTTCAATAACAATAGATAAAACTCAAAATACATTCAATATAATAGACATCAACATATGATAAAAATCATATAGTACATAAGTATTGACCAAAGGTAATAACAACTAACAGAGTCACAAATATTGTACTCTTGCACATATATATACACACCTATTAGATAAGTTGTGAATTATTTCTTATATTTTTATGAATATGATCTATAATTCAGTAATTTATAATTTAAATATATTTTTCACAACGATAATCAAAACTCAGAACACTTTAGACATAGAAATGGTAGACATCAACATAGTATAAAATTATAGATATCATTATAAAATTGTGGTCTCGTGCCCATGCTATGCCACTATGATAATTTGTGAATCACTACTTAATTAGTTATAGGACATCTAATTTGGTAATTTTATGTTTAAAGAAACTTTAAAATACATTAAAAAAACTAAAATAATTTTTGAGAATGAGTATAAAAGGGATTTTCGATCTTATGTTATTACTCCACTGATCTCATATTTATTTACGTTTCAAAAGTTATGTTATGTTAATTGCTAATCAATAATTTAAAATATGTTCTTTTCATTAATTTTATATGAAATATTTACAACTTACAATGTTTTTCATATATATTTTGAAAAATCTAAATCATAATTATAAACGTTGAGTTGATCTAATTGATTTAACTTTAAAAAGTTATCAAATTAACTTTCTATTAGCAAAATATGATGAATAACACCAAATGAGTATAAAGTAAAATAAAATAAACTGATTATATAAATACAAAATAATATAAAGATGGATTATTATGTAGTAAAGTAGTATTAGCTCCTAGGTGTAATAATTTGGCAAGCTTAAAAAGTATTTCACCTAGAAGTGTGAGAAATGCTATAGCTAATTCTACGGATGTAATGCTTTAATGATTATAATAGTACTCCCTCTATTTTATGTTCATTGCGTCACTGATTATTTGTTTATTTTTAATTTAATACACATGTTAAGAAAATAATTATTAAATTTGTGCGTTTACATTTTATCCCTGTTAATTATTGAAATGAATAAATTAAAAATTAAAATTTTCAAGAATTTTTATCTTTTTCAATATATTTAATTGAGAATATAATATCTATTTTTTTTTGTTCTTTCTTGATTGTCGAAATGAAAAGGTAAGAAGGGACAAGTAAAACGGTAATTGGACACCTAATTAGGGACATAAAAAGTACTCCATCCATTCGATATTAATTAAATTTTTATGATATTTTTCATTTTTTAAATTAATTTAATTATTCAATCTTTAAGACTATTTTTAATAATTCCTCCAATTTTATCCTTTATTTGGATTATCAATGTGATGATTTGACTGAATTTATTGAGCGAAAATGTGAAGAAGTTAGTTACGAATATCTTTCAAGATAGTTAGTTAGAAATATTAGTTACAAAGAGTTAGTTATGTTGGTTAGAGTAAAGCTTAGGTGTATAAATAGAAGTCATTCTACATTGTAAACTCAATTCAATTCAATATCAATAAAAGATCTTCATCTTCTTAAGTGTGTCTAACATCAAAATTTGACAATAACTAATAAAAGGTAAAAATGGAAAATTATGTTTAATTTATGTCTTAATCTACTTTTCTTAAAGAATGTGAAAAACCTAAAAAATTCAATTAATATGGAATGGAGGGAGTATTAGCTTGATTTTATAAGTCAATGCGCACACATTAAGAAAAACATTCAAGGACATAATTCAAATTTTTATTGTCACTATTGCTTTTTATGAAATCATAGATATAACTTTGTAAGTAATGTAATTTATCTCTTAAAAAATATAAAATTTCTGAAAGAACAAATATGAAAAAATAATAATTCAAACATCCATCTTAAACTTTGAACAATTCAATTATTTTAAACAATAAAAAACCCTCAAAAATTCATTTGAAATAGCAAGAATAAAATTTTCTTGTTACTCCCTCCGTCCCATTTTGTATGTCACACATTTCTATAAATAACTGGACCACAATATTTGTCCTTTTATAAAATATATGCATAAATTACTATGTTTTCCCTTACCTATGGAAAAATCCTTTTGCCCAGAAAAATTAGGCCATAATTTGGCCAGAATGGTAAAAGTACATGTTCACACTGTAAACTAGTTTATTTTTAGAAATTTTTGCCCTTTAACTCAAATATTGAAATAGTCTTCCAAATTATATTTCCAATGAATTAAAATGATTGATGACATAAACTATTTGATTTCTAGTAACATTAAAAATGACCACAAAATTCACCAAACAAAACATAAGTTTCACCACTTTTTCTCTGCAAATTTAAATCTAAAAAGACAAGAAAATATTGGTTTTAAAAAAACAGATTTCAATGTAAGCATAGTAATAAAAAATTTCTAAAAAATAGTAAAACTATATCTCTTTTTTTTTGTGGTAAGAAAGCTCGAAAGAATATAAGAAGAAAAGACACGAAGTATAAGATAGAGGAGATTAATTTTTCTTATTAAAGGGTCATCAATGGTGAATGATATCTCTATTAATAGTGTTGAGGATATCATAGTCAAAGGTCCCGTGGAATTATAACATAGTGATCATCAAGTTTCATATTCATCTTGAAATCTTATCACATTGGAAACAATAATACATGAATCCAATTAAATTGTTGGATTAACTCTACTTGATCATCCACATTATTACAATGGAATTTACAACAATCCCCTTGGAATCCATAGATATGTGTCTCGTTCAAACCGTACTAGGAAAAACCCAGTGGAAAAAAAAGCCTTAGTGAAGGAAAAAGAGTACACATTCATAATAAGTTTGATGGGTCTCGTTTAAAAACCTTAATAGGAAACTCAACTGGGGACAAAACCATAGTTAAGGAAAAGAGTACAACGCGTATTTCGCTCCTCCTGATGAAACTTTACTTAATATATAGGAGCGGCGCATTCCATCTTGTAGATCAATTCTCAAACGTGATGTTGACAATGCCTTAGTGAATATAATCATCAAAGATTATCACTTCTGAACGAATTGTTTGAACTTCTATCTCACCATTAGTTGAAGATCATGCGTGGAAAAGGAACTTTGTGAGATATGTTTTGTCCGATTCATTTGATGTACCTCCTTTTCAATTGAAGCTATACATGCAGCATATCTTCGTACATTGTGTTGGTTATATTATTTTTCAAGAAAAAACACCATTTGCCTGAATATGATGGGTCATTGATCAACCAGAAGCACTCTCGAATTGCCTTCAAGATGGCGGTTATTTCGCATGATTTAAAGAACTGGTGCCTACCAACGTTTGCTTCATTGATCGCCACGATTATTGCCGTGTCTCACATGAAACAAAAGACATGTTTGGTGGACGAGCTTTATGCGATAGATAAATAACCTGCATCTGAGTAAAAACCAATCAGTTTGACTTGAATTCTTGGATAGAATAAACCATGTCCATGGTCCCCGCAGAGATAGGAAGTATGTGTTTAACACCATTCCAATGTCTTTTGTTGGGGAGTTAGGAATGGAATTCTTGCCAGTAGAATTACTACAAAATAGATATTTGGCGATATTGTGAGCAAGGTACATTAGTGCCCCGATCGCACTAAGATAAGGAGTTTCATCACCAAAATCTCTTCATCATTCTTTTGAGGTCGAAACATGGATCTGTATGATGTTCAAGCGCTCTTACCACCATTGAAGTACTCAATAGATGTGAGTTATCCATGTTAAAACGCTCTTAGTATTTTTCTGTGTACGCGATGATCGAATGAAACAAGTATTCATTTGACAAATTCTCAATTCGGTATGCCAAGACCAAATTTTAATTTCTGCCGAGATCTGTTCATTTTCAAATTCTTTTTTTAGACATCAACAACTTCTAACAGCTCTTTACGAGTGCCAATGATGTTCACATCATCAACATACACAACTTAGTATTACAATTCGACCCCGACCGTTTAATAAAAATACCAGGACAATTGGGTCATTTTGGTACCTTTCTTTAACAAATACTTCACTCAGGACGATTGTACCACATCCTTCCTGATTGTTTCAATCCATACAGAGATTTCTGAAGCTTTATTGAACAAGTTTCTCTTGAATCTTTGTATGCTTAGGTACATTTGAATGCTTCAAGGAATTTTCATGAAATGTTGTAGTCGAATGAGGCCATATAGATACGGAGCTGTGACAACGTCCATTAGACACATTTCAAGTTTCATGAAACTGCCAAGAAGATTATGAGATATCTGAAGGTGATTGCATTACCCTGGAGAATATGTCTCCATATAATTCAAATGTCAGGGTCTTGAGAAGAAAAACCTTGAGCAACGAATGGGCCTATATTCATGACTTCACCTTTATCATTTCTGTTTCGTTTACAAAGCCCCATTTGTACCCCAATAGCCTGATACCTTCAGGTGTTGAGCTGAATTGCATCCTTCCATTTGGCCAATCATTTCTCTGTCTACATTCAGTGAAACAGATTTTGGCTCGAATCTTTTCCATCTTGTTGCATTATTTCAATAGCAACATTATAGGCAAATATGTTGTCAATCCAAACATTATTCGGTTCCACAACTTTATCGTTGAGAAATAAGTCATTGAAAGTTCATTGTTTGTAGAAGTTCAACCTCCTCCTCATCATGTGTTATGGACTGGGTCTCATCTCTGAGAAATTTCTTAACCATGATCATCTGATCTTTATTCCTTTCGCTCAAGAATTTTATCCTTGGAACCAATTGAGTCTACCACAGTTCAAAATGTGGTTCGTAGACCATTTGCCTTAACAATTTATCCCGTTGGGTCAACTCGGAACTGGAGCATTAACAGCGGGAATATGACGATTTAGTAATTCCTTGGAAGATAGTAAATGCACTGGTAGTGAGTTGCAAATGTTCTGCAAATAAATTATTCTTGAACGTCTTGCTACATGGTTTGTTCGAGGATCCAGATGAGATAGAGAGATGAATTCCCCAATCTTACCTCTTTTTCCCAACGACTTAGTTATCCTCCTAATGTTGGTATACTGAGTCATCAAATTGGACAATCAACAAATCTGCCTTTTTTTTGTAAATAAATCTCCAGACATCGGCTCCAATTATTTTTATGATGTAGGAGATTCATACCGAACATAATCCCTAAACCTTTTTTGGGGGCCCCATCTGTGTGTGTTGTGGTGGCGCAATTGGGATGCATACACACACATCAAAAACTCTAAGATGGGAAATATTTGACTCTTTGACCAAAAGTCAATTGTTAATGTGGAGAATTATGATTAATTGGTCGGCCTTATGCGCACCAAAGTGCTGTGCATGCAAAAAATATATCCCCCCACCCAACATTGACACAGTAACTTTGTCCATTAGTAATGGTCTAGCTATTTTTGAATGCAGACGTTTAATCAAATGATTCTGCTATGACCGTTTTGAGTGTTGAACATGCGAAGTGGATGTCAAACTGTTAACTAGTAGACATACACGAATCATTAAATTGCATGAGATGTAAATGTAAACTCACAAGGCATTATATAGGACGGATTATCTTCATTGTATAGTCTGAAAATGTGTGCTTTCAATCTTATTATTGGAAGCCAACAATCTCGCAAAGTCATGTTGCGAGTTGATAATAAACACACATGTGACCATCTTGTAAAAGCATCTATCAAGACCATATATACTATGTTTAAAGGGTTCACAGTGCAGGTTGAATTGGTCAAAATATATCACTATGTATAGATTCTTGAAACGCAGGGATTCCAATTCACAACATTAAATGTTGTTGGTTAAAATGATCAACTTTCCTTGAGAACAAGACAGCACAAGGATTCCGTGATTGAAAGGCTATTGATTTTAAGGGTGCCCATGTGAATTCTCAAATGATTTTTCGCCATCATATTAAATCTAGGAGGCCCAACGGATGCCAAATGATAAAAATCATTAATTAGTAAAACCTTTTGGTTACACGCATGTGATTTCAACGTACTATACTGTATAGTACAACCAAAAGAAATTGCAGGTAATTTTCCATGCCACAATTTTCTTCTCTCCATTAATGTGTAAGTAAAGGTATTCAACCTTTCCTTCCATAGCAGTATCAAGATAGGCCATCTTGCGAGTAACTTATGAAACTTAATAAGTTCTTTGAGACTTAATACAGTATAATGCATTATCAATGCGTAATATTCCTCCAGTAGGTGTAATAAGGTCGCTCTTCCAGAGCCATCAATTAAGTTTTGTAACTACCTATATTGGTGTTAAACATTAGGCAATTTTCATAACAAAATTAGAAAGTATTTATGTCTTTAATATTTGTATGCGGTTGTTAGCACTATCAAGAAGCATACATCTGCATACTCATCTTGAATCCAACTGACAAATGGGAATTTCTATAATTTTCATTAAAATAAAATACATTAAAAGAAGGAAGAAACAAAATTTATCAATGGAACTTTAAATCTTCAACATGGAATAACAGAATAATTAAAAATACATAAGTAAAATATTATTTAAAAATATAACAGACTTCATCCCAGCTAATTAGATCAAAACATCAGTTTTGGATGCTCCAAAGAAGTCATCAAACTCCATATGAGTAATGTCACCAAGGCATCAAAAAAAATCATCCTTTAAAGTCCAAATTATGCTTCAACATCCTTATCATATTTTGAGGATATCCGATTTATCATCATATTTAAGAGTTAATGGGACTTAACTCGAGCATTGGAGAGGAAGCACAAACTTTTATTCCTTTCTTTTTAAAGGAATTGAAGAGCCTTACAAAAGCTCATGTGGGCGACATTAATTCTTCCGATTGGCCGTTATGCCACAACGACGACAATTACTTTTGAGGGGTTGTTTGAGAAATCATGTTTGGTTTCTCTTTTATTATGGACACCACCTTGACGATTAGTGTATCATCTTTTATCTTTGCACGTCCCGTTTTTCATGATTTAGATCCCCGTTCATATCTTTTTACTTTTGATTGATCACGGGCTTCCTACACATTTGCCTCCGGTTAATGGCAAGAAGATCCAGTGGACGAACTTCATGAATTTTCATTTAAAAGAGCATTATGTGCTCAGCCATCCAAAAGACAAAGATTAGTCAGAATATTTTGAAAAACCCTTTTCACGATATTGCGGCTACCATTATCACATTTGAGGCATGGAAAAGTAGTAAGTGTCTTTTTCCAAATGTCCTATCTTTATTGGTCGCCCCAATACTTTTAACAGGGAGGTTATCATGAATTACAACAGAGTGCAGTGGTATTCAATTATGGTCTTAAATTTGTAAACCGTAATAAATGCATCACTGATTAACAAGCTTTGGCAAACTGTTTGCCTTCTAGTGGTCATATGTCCTTTAAATCAGTTCCACAACTCAAGTGGATTCTTTTACCGTCAAGGGAAAATATTCAATATCAGGACCTCATCAAATGAAGACGAAGGAAAATCATTAGCCTTCGCCTTTCTGAACTCGGTGCTTATTCCCTGAGTAATAGTGGCTCAAGGACTTTAGCAGCCAAGTGAATCTCACATCGGAGCACCTTGAAGATAATTCTTTCCAGAAATATCTAATGCCACCAAACTCAGTGGATAAATGACATATGAAAGTATGAGGAGAATATGTGATTAAATAAAATATTTTTAGATAATACCTTTGCAATGTAGCAATTCGTGCTAAAACTGTGGTAAAAGAAGCTCAGAATATACGATGAAAAAGACAAGACGTATAAGATAGAGGGGGGAGAGATTTTTCTTATCAAGTGTGTAATACAATGGTGAATGATATCTCTATTATAGTGTTGAGATTCAGAGTCAAAGGTCACTTGAAATTTATACATAGTTTCATCAGGTTCTTATCATTTGAAATTCTATCACATTGAAAACACTTGAATAAATGAAATCCAATTACTTGTTGGATAACTCTAATGGATCATCCACATATACAAGGATTTACAACACTTTTTCGTTTAATAAATTCCTCCTTTTTACTTATTCTTTTTGTCTTATTTATTTTCTATTTCTTCGTTTAATGTAAAAAGAGAAAAATTAAAAACTATTAAAACAAGAGTAAGTGCAGATGATCTATTTTAGTTTATTAATTTATAATGTAGAAAAAATTAAATTATATCTAAATTGAAATATTAAATTATTATATTAATCATCAAAAGAAAAAATCTGAAATGGACCAATATGACCACAAAACAATTTCTCCTATTTATTTTTTAAAGGAAGTGTTGTTAGGCATCAAATTTCTAGAAAGAAGTTAATAATACAAAATATAATTTTATGATGATTCTATTAGAGTGTATGTGTGTGAAAGATGTAGAAAAACTGAAACTTACAAGAATGTTATCCTATTATGTAATGTGTCTTCCCTATCTCTCGATCTAGTATGAATCATATCATTACACAAATAAGAACTCATTAATTAATATTCTTTTATTTGAAACAAGACAACATTACAAATATTTTTTTGATAGAAATGTTGATGTCGCTTCATTGACAAATTATTAAGTAATACGGAACGGATAAAAAGGTTCGTGATGATTTAAATATTTCTTTTGTATAAAAAAAATTAAAGGAAAAAACAATTATGTAGTTCTCCGAGTAATAATGATTAACATAAATAGTTAAGCATGATTTGTTTTATAAAGTTTCATAAAACATATAATATTTTTCTTCATTAGTATTGGTTTGTTGTTTTTAAAAAAATGTTTGTAATAAAATGATACGTTAATAATATTAGTTTGCAAGTTATGAGTTCCATAATATTAATATTAATTTTTTCCTCCAAATTAATTTTTTTTTGAAACTAATTATGAATTTTTAAAAATGAAGTAGTAAGAGTAATTTTAATGTTACTTTATTATTAAATAATTTTTATTACATTTTACATAATTTTTAAATATAATGTACAATAGTTAACAATAACAGGCAATTACTCAAAGCGCTCGAGGTTTCAATGTTATCAACCCTTAGATAACAAACCAAAGAGCCAAGATTAATATTGTCACTCTTTGTGCTTCCTGTGTTGTGGTGTGTCATTGATGACCTTCATTAGGTAATTGTAGTAATTATTAGTTTTAAAAAAATTAAGCTATGCATAAAATCAAAATATAATTTGAAATATTCATAACGGAACAATAGAAACCTCAAACACTTTAGAATTAATAGATATACACATTGTTGTGGAAATACTTAAAAATCATATTGGTTCATAAGCGACGATCTATTGAACAAATAAAGATATTTCCACATAATGTTGTAGTTTTGCATATTTCCTAATTATTAGTTTTAAAAAAATTAAAAAACTACATCTTTAAATAATTAGTGATACCCCTATTAACAACAAAACAAGAGATTTAAAAAAAAAATGATAAACATTTATTTCAAGAGAAAATAATTAAGAATTATATATTGCGTGATTAAATTAATCAAGAGGAAAATGTTGAGGGTTAAATATTATAATTATTTAAAATGTCTTGCGTTATATGATGGCCGAAGTCATGTAAAAACAAATGTAAATAATGCTTATAATTTATTAAACCGACAAAATATAAGAGATAAAAAGTGAATTAAACGCCTTTAGGTTTTTACACAAAAGTGTTCTCAAATTTATACTATCGAAATCAAAAATAAAAAAGAAAAACTAAGAGTAGGAAAGTAAAATTAAAATGGAAAAGCATTTTCATAGTACCTAAATTTATATACTACTATTTTTGCCATTTTTGTATATTTTATTCAAAAACCCATGTAGTTTTTGCCTCTTTATAAGTATTCAATATTTTCCCTATTTATTTTAGGAGAATAAAGGTACAAAAATCTAGAATTGTACTGGGAATTACAAAGGTTTTCTGATAACCAAATTCTTCCTTTAATGCATGTTCCCTTTATTTTAAAATAAAAGGTTAATATAGTCTTTATATGTTTCTGGCCATATTTTTTTCTGGTCGTTTAGCATTTCCCTTTTACCTATTATACTCTTAATAGAATAGTTAATTAACCTTGAAAATCTATTCATCATTAATTACAAAGTTGACTTAAGAAAAGATTAAATAATAATAGAAGGATAAAGTTAGGTCCTTTCTTAATATAAGTGCTAAGTAAAAAAATGACATATAAAATTAGACGAAGAAAGTTTCCAAAAAAAGAAAAATAAATATTAAATTATGAATGAAGAAAAGTCGTCATAGTTTTCTTGCAAAACTATACAACCATATTTATGGGAATCATGGTGATTTGCTCATTCCTGTGCATTGAGAAAATATATATTCTCCGTTCTCTTTACTTGTTAAATGTTTATATGTCTTTAATTACTTGTCCATTTTTTTTAGTTATTCATAATTATTTATCTATTTTGACAAATCAAAAAAGATTTTTTTTATCTATATTGTCCTCATTTAATTACTTAGAAAAAGGTAGAATTTTTTGGAAAATATTAAGTTTTTAATTCATTCACTACATGATTAATAGAGTTAAAATGATAAACTTATTATGTCAATAATTATTTTCTTAAGAGATATGCCAATTTAAAAATGGACAAGTAATTAGACATATTAAATAATTTTATTTAATATTTTTATTAGTCATTTTTGATAAATAAAAAAAATTATTATTTTTCTTTTTATTACACCTTTAATTTATTAACATTGAATTGATGTCTTTGAAAAATGTAGTAGGTAAATCTGGTTTAGACTATAAATTAATAGGGGATAAAAGGATACACTGACTATATCAACTACTCCCTCCATTTCAAATTATTTAATTGTCAAGACACCCTTTAAGAAAAAAAGATTGACACATATATTAGATATACTTTCTATTTTTATCTTTATTAATTATTGTCAAGTTTATGATTACAATAACTGAATATTAATTAATAACTAATTTGAATACTAACTAATGAAAGATAAAATTGAAAAAATATTCTAAGATTAGTCTTAAAAATTGAACAATTAAGTTAATTTGAAAAAAAGTGAAAAATGTCTCAACAAGTCATTAATTTAAAATGGTGAAAATATTTTAATAGGGGCCAAAGTTAAAATTTGACAACTAAAAAATACAAGTAATAATAAAAATTGATAATTTTAATTTTTAAAAGAAAAGGGTAAAAATATATAAAAAAATAATATCTATTTATAATGTGAACAACTAGAATATTATATTTAGCCATTGTGGTCACAAGATTTTTTAAATTATTTTGTCCGTTTAACAATACTTGTCCACTATTAATTTGGTATATCTTATAAAAAAATTAATAACAAGAGTACTATTACTATATTATCTTTTCAATATACTAAATCTAATACTTTGAGATATATATTAGATATTAAATAGTATATAGTAACAAAAATAAAATTGATAAAAAAATATCTTTTAATTCACCAAAATGAAAAATAAATAGTATTAAATACTTCATCTGTCCGTAACTAGTTGTCCACTTTTGAATTGGTCCACCTATTAAGAAATCAATTATTGATATAGTGAGTTTACCATTTTACCCCTATTAATTATGGAATGAATGAATTTAAAACTTAAGATTTTCAAAAAATTCTACATTTTTCAAAGTAATTAATTGAGGGTATAATAGGTAAATTCTTTATTCTTTATTGATTTATCAAAATGAATAAGTAATTAAAAGCAAGTAAAAATAAATGGACAAGTAATCAAGAACAGAGAAAGTAACGAATAAACAATTAAAGACAGGAGAGAGAGAATATTCTGCTACAAGATGCGTGCCTAAATGAAAAAAAGGGCTTAAATCATCTGCAGTCCCTTAAAGTTATTCGCATAATTCATTTAAACACATCAACTAAGTATTGTGTCTATTGAACACTTTTATTGTTCAAAATGAGTATCTATTGAACACTTTTCGTTGACAAGACACAGGAGTGCAAACACATACATGGAAGCCCGTGAAGGCGTAATTTAGCTATTTTTTTTAAAAAATCTCTTTCTTCTTTAGCCATAACCCTTTTTCCAACACCACCCATTTTCGGTGATGTCGCCGTCAATCCTTCTTTCTCTTCTAAAAGCTAGTGATTTAATCATTTTTAAACTAGTATAATTTTTCGTTTATCTTTTCAAACAAAACAAGAATCAATTCTAAGAACGGTAGTTTCTGGTCAAATTTTATTTTTCCCACAAATTCGATCTCGATATAAACTTATGTCAATGTATTTTACCAATAAACATTCACATTAATTAAGTTAAATTGATATATAAAAAAATGAAGTGTTCTTCAAATCCAAGAAATATCAATTATGTAATTCGGAAAAATATTTCAGTAACACCATTTTCTCCGGGCATTATGATAGAAATTCGTAATGTTTGACAAAACATTATTCATGTTCCTCATACAAAAACCAAATGGAGAGAAGAGGATTACAATTGAAAAATAGATTGAGGGAGGAATTGAGTGTTGGAGTGTTACTGTTTAGAAGTAGAGAGAAGAATGAGGGCTTGTCGTGGGTGGGTGAGTTTTTCTAGAATTGTTTTTTTTATTATTTTAGTTAGTTAAATAGATTAAAATAATAAAGAAATTATAATTTCATTTTTTAAATATTTTTTTGACTCCAACGCCATATCTCATCATTTAATTAATCAATTTTTCATGTCATTGCCACGTCTCAATGAGTGTAGTACACATATTTCATATGTTTGGTTGATTGCCAAAAAAATATTTAATACGTATTAATTTTAAGGGATATAGGTGTTCAATAGGCACAAGCCTTAGTTGAGATGTATAAACGAATTATACGGACAACTTTAAGGGACCGCAAATGACTTAAGCAAAAAAAAAAAAACTCACTTCTTTAAAAATCGAGAGAGTAATAATTAGGGTTTGGAAGAGGGAATTAATGGTTAGCCATTAAAATGGACAAAAAGAGAGGGAAAGGGGACCAAAATGGACTAATTTTTTTTCCCATGATGCTTTCTACTTCATCTATTACTAATTACTTGTCAACTTTTAAATGACACACTTATTAAGAAAACAATAATGAATACAATGTGTTTACCATTTAACCTTATTAATTATGAAGTAGATGAATTGAAAATTTAAGATTTTAAAGAAATTTTACATTTTTCAAAGTAATTAATTAAGAGTATAATAGGTAAAGAAATTTTATATTTTTCAAAGTAATTAATTAAGAGTATAATAGGTAACATTATTTTGTCATTTCTTGATTTGTCAAAATGGATAGGTAATTAAGGACAACTATAAAAAGAAAAATGGACATTCATTAGGGACAAAGGGAGTACAAATGATAGAATTTTATACAGGGATCGTAAGCAACTCATCCACCATCTATCTCATTTTAGATACAAAATATTTCTATTTTACATACTCCCTCCATTAAATAATATATGTCCACTATACAAAAAGAAATGTCCAATAATATTTGTCAATTTTATGAAATTTATGAATAATTTTATTGTGAGTTTCCAATTTACTCTTATAATCGATTATAGTAATTTCCCTATTACATATTTCAAGACACTGTATTTATTATATTCGAAGGGTAATATAGTAAAATTGCACCTTTTATTTATAGTTTCTTAAGAGATATATCAAGTCAATAGTGGACAACTATTATTGAACAGAGAGAAAAGTAACTAAAAAAATATTAATATATGATATAAAAATTAAAACATATTCAAATTATATTTTTTATCTAAGTTTCATATATAAACTATTGAGAGTGAATAACACATTAAACTGTCCGTCATTTATTTTAAAAACATCTCTTTCTTCCTTTTTCTTAAATATTTAATTGTAGATTTCCATGTGAAAACGAATTCCACCATGGCAAAAAAATTATTTAAACTTCAATGTATAAGTGCCCATCGATATCTTCCTCAGCCGAGTCGTGAATATTTTTGAGTAAAATTAGGATTTTCACTATTAGTCGACTAATCCATCATATTTCAAAGGTTAGTTATCGATATGTCAAAAAATATTAGAATATTTTTGTCTCAAACTATTAACAATTTTGTATAATTTTTTAGGATTCGATTCATTGTTCTGAAAAGAGGCGAAAGGAGAAGAAATTGATCTTTCTTTACTCGTGAACTTAGTATGCTTATTGATGGCAATTTTTTGCTACTATATAGTTAGCTTATTAAACTTTGAATTATTCAATCGTTCTAATTGACTCTAAGTACATTTAAATTGGGGTTTCACATATTGATATACTTGTGATAAAGATATAATAGGACATATATATAATATATATATATTATATATATATATAAACTCAAGGTAATATTTGATTAGGAATTATAAAGATGGAGACTTGTTGGTGTTAGCCAATCTGTTGATTAAGGGGGTACTTTGAACATTTATATATGTCATAAAGGAAAAGTTTTTATAGAAACAATACATGTGTTTTTTGAGACCACATGCCCCGCACCAAGGGCAATTTTATATAATTTTAGAAGGACGTGCCCCACACTGAGGGCGGATGCATGGACATATATGTCCCTCATGAGTCATGTATGCTTATACAACAGGTGTGTACCGATATGACAAATATGCATCATTTTATATGACGTTTGCATTACATTTCATTGCACGTGATTCTGATTTATGTGAAGGTTCAAATGGTTAGTCAGGGCACAATGTGTTTGACATCACTTTAGTATGAGTCAACTAATATGCTCGTTGAGTACCTTTATTTTGTCATTCTCCTGTATCTTAGTTCAAGGCTTGCTTTTGAAGTTCACGAGGTAACTGGTGGTCAAGTCGATAGATGTCACTTAGCATTTTATTGTTTTTGTAATATATTCTAGATATAGAGACATTCAGACTTCTTTTTTCTTTCAATATGTTGTATTACTTAGTAAGTTGCACACGTGACACCATGTTTTGAAGAAAGTTTTAATTATATTATGATTTTCGAAATACTTCTGTGATGTTAGTTCTTATTTCGTGTCACGATCCGAAAGTACCCCCTAGAAGTTAGGAAGAACCCTCGTTTCATGACCGGGCATACTTGACTCTTTGGGGTCTTGTACAAGCCCTTCAACTAGCATTCATTACATATGACATGAAAAGTAGTGCGAAATTTAAAACTTTTCAAGAACATTTGATATAAAAAGAAATCTTTTATAAATACTTAGAAAAATCTCATCGTCACAAACCAAACTTAAAGACACTACATAAATAGCTTAGGGACACGACCCTTCACATTGAAAGAAATACATAATAATTCGTTAACTAAGAAATTAAGAAACAGACTATGCCCTCGAATCTGTGAGGATATACTTTGTCTTGAGAGGAACTTTCCCAAACTTCACCTTCTAGACTTCAACCTTCAAAATGCTTCCAACCTATACATAAAGTATAGAAAAGTATGGGTTAGTACAAATAATGTACTAAGTATGACATATGCAAAAACATGCCAACAGGGACATTTTAGTAAAATACCATTTCATGCCAATTAAGTAAAACATTCATGAATTTAGAAGCAAATTCAACATGAGAACCATCAATTAACACCTAGATAAGAGATTCCATAATTTCACACCAAGAGGGACCATTTACAGTAACTTCTAAGAACTTACAGTAAACCAACTTGACATTACAGTGAACTGATTTAAGCCTTCGCAATGAATCATTTAAAGCATTATCAATGAATTCAACTTGAGCAATTACAAAGAAATATCCTATACTAAATGAGTAGACTCCAAGGCCAAGCGAAAGAGAAAGTGAACATCTTTTTGTAAGTTTCCCTACTAGGATTATCCCTAAAGACTCATAAAGGTAAGACATGAAGGAAGTATGAATATGCCTCCTTCAATACACACCAAAGCGATCCTCAAGACTATGCCTTTTGTCTTACTCAACTCGGGAGAAACAAGCCCTTCAATCAATGGAAATACATTAAAAGACACCCTACGAACCACCAAAGTCTTCTCTTTCGGAATGTCTACTTAGTGCATTGAGAAGAAGTCGTCCCATACCACCACCTACCCTAAATAGCACATTCATTTAGAAGGTTTGCCACCAAGTCATCCCTTTCGAAAGGTCCTACTTATTGCAAATGGATACCGATAGCGCCCAGACCACACCACCCTAAGTAGTCGTCTCTTAGAAGGCTTGTTATTCAATTCAAAAAAAGTCTCACCAAATGACCCCCATTTCAGATTGACCACATTAGGTTGCAAAAAAAAGGGATAAATAGCGTCCCCTCCACTACCTACCCTAAGTAAGAAAAACACTCCTTTAGAAGAACTTAGCACATTCATTTCTTTTGTGGGAGTTAGATTAAACCGACATAGGGACCAGGGAGAGCTAGGACATTGGGAATCCCGATATTAGCCCCTACGGATGAGGCGATCCTCAATGTGAAAATGAGGTCCAGTTCTCTTAGCATTTACATGGCTTTCCCAATAGCTATACAATGCGGGCGCTTGTTAAGGGATAAGGAGATTGCTACTAAGTAACTCATTCTCTATAACAAGGAGAGTACTCATCTCAAGAGGACATTGGATTAAAACATTCAACTCAAGAAGTGGTAATCCACCTCACACACATCATATCCTTCGGTGCTAGGGCATAATTCCCACAAATTCAACATATAGAACTCTAGGTAAGGATGGATTAACTAGTGACACCGATCTCAAACTCACGAAGGGAATTTCATCTCCAACCTATCGTAGAAAGTCATGCGGATTGTAGTGGGGTTGCTACTAAAAAACCTCATCTCAAATCACGAAACGTGGTATCCCAAAAACTCCCCTTTGGACTTAACTTAGCTTCCATTCATTCATTCATTCAAGTACAGCTGTGTGGGTTACATGTGAGGACCACACCTTGAACATAAGCTTTATTTATTACATTTAATCCTATACTGCTTAGACCTTCATTCATCACATCACACACCTAAAAATTACTGACACATAATTATATTAAGTCCTGTATACATAATCCTTAAAAAATTCTCATAAAACACGTTTATTAAATCAATAAACAAGGAATAACTGCATCCACGCATACAATATAGTATTTTTACACCTTAATCACTTCCTAAGGCACATTTAACAAACAAGTAGCATATTTAATCATCTTACTTAAATAACAACCTTAATAGAGTTATCACAATAAACTAGTAACCTTCTATATTCATAAATTAAATAAATAACGCCATCAGAAGGTGGATTCATACAATCAAGAGTATTCAAAATTTGGAAACTGAAAGAACATAACCACTTACCCTTTAAATCCATGATTTCTCACCTCTAAAATTTTTTAGCCATTAATCATATAAATTAGCCTTTGGGCAGAGCTAAATAACAATAACAAACATTAAAGAAAATTTTTAGGGAAACAGGAAGACAAAGGAAATCAAAAGCTCAAAGGACTACCAATTCATCTCATTATAACCCATTTCTTAAGCCAACATTATGAAATGAAAGCTTTAACATGATTTTCGTTGAACTTGAAGTTTATTAAACCCTAATTATCAACTAACTATTAGGAAATACCATTATAATTCATCAGAAAACGTTTTCATTGTCAAAAAAAAAAGGACCCATATTTAGATTTGAAGATAGTAAAACTAGGATAGTTTTGAAAAAAACAAAAAACCCCCCCTTTTGAAAATTAATTTGGAAGGGACTCCTTGAATTGAAGAGGTTCAGGATGAATCCCATATATCACATTGATAAAAAATACCATGATTTTTGATGAAGAAAGAAACCAAACACTGAACAACCTTCCTTAGCATTTTTGACTTCTAGCTTCTATGGAGACTTGAGAGAGAGTTTTAACGGAGAGGGGTTTTAGAAAGTTTGTAGGAAGAAGGGTCTAAAATGAGGTCTCTAGGTTATAAACACTTTAATATAACTAATAAACACTAAAAAGTACGACTAGGGTCATAAAAAATAATTGGTGGTGAATTTACCCAAACAACCACAAGCCAAGGCAGCAAACTTACAAACTTTTTAGCAGACCTCATTAGACGAGACCTAACCAACAGGACTGTATGTGCCATCAAGGGACCGTTGGTCAGTCTCGTAGTAGTTTTGACCACTTAGCTACAAATGGAGGCCTGGAATTCGACTGCAGGGCCAAATCGGACTCATAGGTTGACGGACTGTTGGGGGGACCAACGGATTTCTCTGGCTTATTAGGGTCGTCGTTTGGTCACTGCTTTGGTAGTTTGGTCCAAGTCTTGGGACCTTCATCTAAGGACCCTTGTGGATCCTATGTTGGGTCTTTCCCAGACGTTAAACCCCTAAGATAAGTCGTCTAGGTCTTAGGAACATCCTACCTTATTTTCAAGGAAAACGAACACATAAAACTCACTCAAACACGACAAATCGCAAGAACACTTTTTAAGGCACACCTTCCGAATGTCATGGACGTTTTTGGACGTTTGAGCTCCAAACTTAACCAAACTCCACACACTGTCTAATAACACTAAATTAAATCATTTTAACTTCAAATCAACTCTAGAAACACTCATGAGGCTCTAGTTCACCTTAGTTCCTTTTGGAGCATTACATTTCCTTTCTTACTTCCACATTTACCCTTGTTGAGGATTATTCAGGCTGAGCTGTCTTGATGGGGTAAGATATGTGCCATCACACCTGATTTTGGATTATGACACCAAGACACTCTTAGCAGAGTGAAAGACCCTCTGAAGGCCCCACTAATTACTCACACATTTTGTTATACATATGATGCATAATACTTTTTTAAAATTGTGGAATTAGAGGCTAATATAATCAAACAATATCTACTCCTCTATCAAAATGCATATGGGTTACGTTTCATAAATCTGAGATAAATTTCATTTTTTTTTGTTGCAAATAAAACCTTATATTTTCTTAAATTCATGGAATCAGAGGCTTATATTATTAAACACTACCTATTTCTCTATCAAAATGCATCTAGGCAACATGTTAACTTTCATAAATATGATATATATTTAAGTAGAAATACCACAGAAGAGGTGAAGGATCTTGTTGCATTAATTCTGCATGTAAAATAAGTTCATGAATCAAGGCAACACCTTAATTTGCCAATTAATGTAAGAAGGGAACCTTTAGTTTTATCCTAAATATGGTGCATGCTTTAGAATTTGAAATACTCAATCCTGTCATGAAAAAATAAAGAGGTATTGCTAAAATAACGATCCATTTATTCCAAATCACCTCATGTCCCTTTTTGCCTTGCTGATCGACATATGCCTTAACATTAAGTGTGTCATGAATGATTTTAGTGGATAAATGGAGGTAATGACAAATCATAAATCAAGTAGATGTCAGCAGTATCAAAAATAGAGTCAAAGCGGAAACCAAGGCATCTAACAAGAAAACATGACTTATACAGATATGTTCAAGCAACTAATGACTAAGATAGGAAAAATAATGCAAAGGTAGATAAGTTTAGAGAAGAGTTGAGAAACACTGAAATGTCAAATTAAAGTTTTGAATGGTAGGTTGCACAATTTGCTATTGCTACCATTCTAGATCTATAAGGGGGTCTTTCAGGTCACAGATCCTAACCTCAAACAAGTGGATGTTGTGGGCACGATAAGTAAGTTACAATTAGAAAAACTATCTTCTAAGACGAGAGATATTGAAGTAGTAAGTAGAGAAAAGAAACAAGAAGAGGTTAGTCAAATTTCGAATGCCAAGAGGGTTCACCTGAAAGTAAAATCACCTCCTCATTTTCCAAAAATGTTGAAGGAGCGCAACAAAGATGAGTGCTTCGGTAAGCTTCTCTCTCTTCAAACAAGTTCACATCAATCTATCTTTGGTTGATATTTTACAGGGAATTCCTAAATACGCCAAGTATGTGAAAGATATAGTGGCGAACAAAAGAAGGTTGACTAAGTCTGAAATGATGACACTTAATAAAGAGTGTTGTTCAAGAATTAATAATAGACTACCCAAAAAAGTTGAAAGATCCGTGTAGCTTCATGTTACGAATTACAATTGCGAAAAATGTCTATGCCTGGGTGTTATGTCATTTGGGTGTGTTGCTTCCAATTGCACACGCAAGTGTATGTGGTCACATAAATAATATAGTAGCTCTTAAAAGAATCGAATTATCGAACCTAAAGGACTTGTCAATTAATTATTTTTACCAAATTTTATTAATTTAATTATTTATTAAAGGGGAGGATTTCTAAATATGACTATATTAACTAAACTAAAAATAAAGATTCAATAACTAAAAATCAATTAACTAAGAAAAGATAGATGTTTACACAATCAATGAATGAATCGATCTAGGATTATTATTTAACTAACAATCAGGTTTAGCATTAATTTCATCAACTTGTTTGATTATCTAGTTATATATCAGGGGTTTAAATGTATGATCATGGGATCCTACTCTTAATCTCCAAATATAACACCCTAAAACTAAGCGTTGAGGGGGGATATGATGGATATTAAATTACCGGCTCACGGATTCTTCTTGTATTAGTGACCACCAAAACAATGATTTATAGGTATATCCTATCTAAATCAAATACCACAATTATTGAGAGAAACTACTGCTCCTTATATTCCACGTTCTATTCTCTTGTTCCTCTCCAGAGTTCAATTTTGACAATATGTTTATTTCAGTGGTGATCAAACATCAAAATAGTAATGACAAGAATATAAATTCAACTATATGAAAAACAAATCATGCCAAATCAAAATCACTAAACTATCATATTGTAAGTAAATATAATCTAAGAAAAAGAAGTTTAACTCCACATAGACATAGAACAATTACAACAAATCATTCAAAGAAAGATGTAAAATAAATAAAAGAGAAAGAAAAGATAAAAACTCTAAATCAAAAGTTAATTTCTTATATTGTATCCTTCTCGTAGATAGTTATTTTTATGGACTATTTATAGATGTAGAAAACCCTAAATAAAATAATTGAGTTCAAAATTAATAAGAAATCCAAAACCAAATGGAATTGGATTCCTGCGTGAACTGTGTGCTACCTCAATTGTTTTCATTGATTTGCTTCTTCTTTAGGGACAGGGGGCAGGAGGGGACCACAGGCGGCAAAGGCGGCCCGGCAACGAAGAGACAGAGAGAGAGAGAGAGGAGAGAGAGAGAGAGAGGGAGAGAGAGAGATAGAAGAGAGATGAGAGAGAGGGAGAGGAGAAGAGAAGGAGAGGGAGGGAGATGAGAAGAGAGAGAGAGAGAGATAGAGAGAGAGAGATAGAGGAGAGATAGATAGACGAGAGGATAGAGAGAGAGAGATAGAGAGGAAGAGAGAGAAGAGAGAGAATATAAGACAGATATAGATCAGATACAGATATAGATATAGCTAGACATGTAGATGCGAGATAAGAGGTTAGAGAGGACTTTATTAATTTAATCAATTAAGCGATCTGCTTGATTTCCTTGGGTAACTCTGCCATATTTAAGGGTGGACGGCCAAATTTCTTAAGCTTCACACGAAGTGCAGTCCTACAAATCAAATACACAATTTAGTGTAATCCATAAATTTCATGCTAAAAAATGACAAATATAAATGATAAACATGAGATAAATAATGATTAAAAATATGTATTTTGGCCTCACATCAGGGTGCAAGTATAAATCTTATGCCAACATCGTTATATAAAAATATAGATTGTGTAATCTAAAACCAACCACCATCATCTTACATTTTACAGATATTTGTTGCTAGGTCATGAAGGGTAGTGGAAGATGTGTTGGTACATGTAAGGTCGTTTATTTTCAGGTGGACTTTGTGGTCCTAAATTTTGAGCATGATACTAAAGTGCCATTCATCTTGAGACGACCTTTCTTATTCACAGGGTGAACCATTTATTGATGTAGCATCAGAGTAGTTGACCCTGAGAGCCCATGAAAAGGTAGATCTCTACCGCGTTTTGAAAATTGACGGTTGTCTATGAGGAGTTTTATACAATCACTATTGTGGACCTAGCCGTTTGAATCACTTTCTATTGGTTCCGGAGATCCATTGGAAATAGAACTGATTGGCCATGACATGTTTGGGGATGCTAAAAACCAAGAGCTATCCAGTTTTCTTGATGTGGAACTTGTGGGAATCCAGAGAAGCAAAGGGGGATCGTTAAATTAAGTTTTGGGACATCCACACAAACCATCAATTATAGAAACACCCAAATTAGATGTTAAATCTCTTCTAACTCACCTAAGGTATGCATATATGGGTGAAAATGAAACTTTACTGGTGATGCTTTCGACAGAGTTGTTGGAAGCATAAGTTAATGTAGCATTGAATATTTTGAAGGTAAGGAAGAAAGCTATTAAGTGGAAGATGTGTGATATTCATGGGATCAATATGGCTTTGTGTATGCCCAAAATTGGTATGGAGGAAGACCACAAGTTAAGCGCACAACCTCAACATCGGATAAATTCTTTGATGCAAGAGTTGATGAGAAAAGAAGTGATCAAGTTGTTAGATGCCAAAATCGCATACACAATGTTTGAAATTAAATGGGTAAGTCCCGTATAATTTTTCCAAATAAAAGAGGTATGACAATGGTGAATAATGAAAATAATGAATTTATTCCCATGAGGATTGTTACTGGATAGAGAATTTGTATGGATTACCGAAAGTTGAATGATGCCACAAGGAAGGACCACTATCCTATCCCTTTCATTGACCAAATAATTAACTGTTTAGCAGGTCAGGAGAACTATTCTTTTTAGATAGATATTCAAGACACAACCAACTTGTGATTGCACCTGAGGACCACATGAAGACTACTTTCACTTGTTCTTATGATACATATACTTTTAAGAGTATTTTTTTTTTTGAATCAACAATGCACCGACTAGGTTTGAGAGATGTATATTGACTCTTTTTATGACATTGTGGAGGACTTTGTAGAGGTATTTTACAGATGATTTCTCTATATTTGTGAAGTATTTTAAGGCATTTCTTCAAAACCTTGATAAAGTACTTGCTTAAAATACTAGGACATGCAGGTTTTTATCTGAGATTCATCAAAGATATTTTTCCAAAACTGCTAGACCTATGTGTAGTGTCTTAGAGAAAGAGGTGAAATTTGAGTTTAATGTAAATTGTTTGAACAAATTTAAGGTACTGAAGAATAACTAAATAAAATTCCTAATCTTGATTGCTTCTAAGTGGGAGTTAGCATTTGAACTCATGTATGATGAAAGTGATGTAGCAGTGGGTGCAATATAGGGACAAAGAAGAGATAATCTATTATATTTCACATATTGTGCTAGAAATAACCTTGATTTTTCCTAAGCTAATTTCACATTGACTGAGAAGAAGATGCTTTCTATAGTGTTGTCCTTCGACAAGTTCCATTCGTATTTGGTAGGTACCAAGGTGATTGTCTTTACTGACCATGCAATTATTAGGTACCCATTCAAAAAGAAGGATTCTAAACCAAAGCACATTCAGTTAATCTTGCTTCTACAAGAGTTTTAACTTGAAGTCAAAGACTAAAAAGACACATAGAATTAAATAGTTTATAATCTTTCGAGGTTAGAAGACATGTCTCATGTTCTAGAACGAGAACAAATCCGTGAAGAATTTCCAAATAAGTAGTTGATTGACTTAGATATCTTCCGTGTGCCATGATACACTGTCATATCAAATGTATTGGTGAGTGGAGTATTCCCGCTGGTCGTAACAACTCAACAAAGAAAGAAGTTGAAGCTTGATGCCAAATATTACATCTGGGATGAACCATACTTGTTAAGCAATGGATGGATAGGCTTTGTGAAGATGTATTTCAGAAAAAAGGTTAAGAAATTACTTGAGGGTTGTCATGCAAGTCCTAATACAGGAATTCATGGAGGAGAGTGTACAACTCACAAGGTATTACAATCTGGCTTTTTCTGGCCCACTTTGTTCAAAGATTTTATGGCTTATATAAAAGAGTATGACCAATGTCAAAGGTTGGATACTATATCTATAAGACATGAGATGCCATTAATCAATATTATTTAGGTAGAAATCATTGATGTGTGGGGTATTCACTTCATGGGTCCCTTCACTTCATCAGATGGAAACCATTAAATTCTAGTTGCGGTAGATTAAGTGTCCAGGTGGGTTGATGTTGTATCTATTCCCTCTAATGATTCAAAGGTGGTGATTAATTTCATTAAGAAGCATATGTTCACTCACTTTGTCGCGACCCTAAGCTTAGATTTCTGTTGACTTTTCCCAAACTACAAATGTACTCAGATTTTATTATTTTAATTATTCTTTTTCTGGATTTTTAAGAAAGAAGACTTGAAGAACTATTTCTTAAATTCTAGGGTTCATTCCTACTCTTTACTTTTATAGAGTTCTCTTATACTATTCAATACTTGAAGTTGAGAATCACATTATAGTAGCTAGATTCCCTTTTTCTAGGGTTATGGCTACACAATGATTGTAAATTGTGAAATTTAATGGATTGAAGTTGTTTATTGCATAATTTCCTCCATGTTCTTGATTTATTATTTTATGATTGTCCACCATTGAAAAAAATGTATTGTCTGAATTTAAACAGGAAGAAGAATAAGAGGATTGAACGTGAGACAAAAGGAACACAATTTTTTTTTATAACTAAGGTGGATTTGTATCTAGAAATGGGATATACCTAGAAACCTTGCTTGCTTGATAACAATATGAATATGTAATGCTCAGTAATTGGTTTAGCATGTTCCCATTCAATGATGTAGTTAGGCTACAAATTACTATAGACGTTTACAGATCGGATACCATGATCATATATTTACTCCATTAAATCAACAATTTTATAAATTGAAGTTTATTAAAGGAGATAGTGTGCTTGAATCCAAAGTAGGCTGCAACCCTGAATTTTCTAAGGTCATTAACTTAACTCCAACTCGAAACTGAATCATATAAGTTAGATTCGTTTACTTTAATTAATACATAATTTAGAATCATTCATCAACATTTATAGAAACACGTGCTTTATATTATAGATATTGGAAAATTGAATACCTTTAATCTTATGTGTCTATGGGTATGACATTTGGTTCTTAAAAAGGGCTATTTTATTACTTGAATTACTGCGTACACTTTCTTGTGAGTTTGGACACAACAATTTTTTTGCGCCATTACCAGGGATACTAGAATTATAATTTATTCGATTTACCTAGTTTATAAGTTTATTTTTCAAGTGCTAAAAACTTGATCAGAGGTATTGGTTATTGCAGGTTTCTTTTGGATGTCAAACTGGAAGGTGATAAGTAGTTTATAGAGCCATTCGTTGAATCTGTACGAGTTTTTCACTATCAGAGAAGTCAATCACTTTTTTTGAATCATGTTTCTTTGATTGAAATCAAACCAGCAGAACCACCAAAACATGTAGCAATGGCAAAAATGATGTGACATAATAATCCCATGCACAACTAATGTTACTTTGAGTACTAAGATATGACCCACTGCTGGTAGGTTTGAGTTGAAAAAGAATATGGTGCAACCATTGGACACTAATGGATATTTTAGTTGTTTACCTCATGAGGACTTTGAAGTGCACATCCAGAACTTCCTCGAAATTAGTGACACGTGCACTCCAACTAGAGTATCCCCGGATTATGTGACACTTATCTTGTTAATTTTCTCTCTATCATGGAAAGCAAGAAGATGGTTGAAATTGGAGCCAACGAACTATATTATTTCATGGGATGATCTAGCTTGAAGTTTTTTATGCGGTCCTTTCCATATGGTAAAACAACCAAGCTTAGGAGAGAGATATTGAATTTAAAGCATAAAGTATTGGAGGATTTATACCAGGCATGAGATAGATTCTAATCATTACGATTGAGGTGTCCAAACCATCATCAAGCAAATGAAGTCTTGTTCCGTAACTTAATTGAGGGTTTGGAACAAAGAAAAATATTTTGCTTAATTCAGTTGCAAAAAGGGAAAGCTTGGGAAAAGACTTATGTTGAATGGAATCTCACATGGAAATTTTGAGTGGAACGGAGGAGGCGCAAGACATGTGGTGCAGAAGAATGGTGAGATGTTTGAAGTAGACGCAATTAAAACTTTAACTGCATAAGTTGTTGCAATACAGAACATGATGAACATTCATTCAACAATATGTCATTGGTACAACTACTTGACCAAGTAAATGTTGTACAATAGCCACAAACATGCTGTGAGATATGTGGAAGTAATGAATATACTACGGATTATTATGGAGCAAACCAAGATGCCGTGAATTTCGTAGGTAATGCACAATGGGGATGGTGAAACCTATATTAGGGAAACACTTATAATCCTAGTTGGCGGAACCTCCAGATCTTTCATACGTAAGAAACCTAAATTAGGCACATGGCCAAAATCATTATCGATCGCAAGGTAATGGGAAATATTATCAACATCAGGGCCAAGAAGTTAACCAAAGTGGTTAGCAGGGAAACACGAGTACTGAAGAGATATTGAAGAAGATCATGGATAAGTAGTCTAGAGTGAGTGAAAAAATGGAGAAGATAGCCGTTGAAGAACAAAATAATTGGCGACATAAAATTTAGAAAAGCATTCGGGCAATTTTCTAGTTCCCAAAAAACACACCCTCAAGGGGGTTTACCAAGTAATTTAGACCCTAACTTGATATTTCAATGTTGTGGGTACCCATAGTGGGATGCAGTTGGAGGAGTTAACACCAAAAAAGAGAAACGATGAAATGGTGAAAGGAGAAAAGAAGAGTAGTAAAAGTGGAAAAGGTATACTGAGGAAATAGTAGAACACAAAGTGAATCCACATCCATTATTTCCTCTAAATTTCGAAAAGTAGAGCAATGATAAATGCTTTGGTAATTTTCTTTCTCTTCTCAAACAAGCTTACATTAATCTGCCTCTTCTTGATTTAGTAGGGAATACCGAGGTATCAAAAATACGTGAATGATATGTTTTATTGGAAAATGATTTCGAAAAGAGTTTGTTTTATTTTTTAAGATATTTTCGACTTTTAGGAGTCGCCACTTAATTTTTTAAGGAGAAATCAAGAAAACTCATTTCCAAAACAACTTAAACAGGAAAAATCATTTTGAAAATATTTTAGGGGGTTCGGAATTCATATTAGCGTCTTAGGAAGGTGTTGAAGGCACCTAAGACACTCCGTTTAATACGGTTATCCGGCGATCAACGATTTGACTATTTTTTAAATTTTTGCGAATTTTTTGTTATTGAACTTATTAGAAATTCAATTAGGCGTATTTACAAGTTTTGAAATATTTGTTGTTTATCTTGTATTTTGCGAATCCGTTTCAAGTTTAAACTTTCTTAACGTTTTCATCTAAACAAACTTCGCAAAATTGAAACACTATCGTTTTAAGACTTAGTTTTAGCTTGATAGAAAAGCGCTTCGGAGGGTTTGGAGTTTCTAACCCTAAAACTAACGAAATTTGAGTAAATACGTAAGCAAATAGTAAAGAGAGAGAGAGGGAGGAAGAGAGAGAGATTTGGGTCCAGATTCGGGTTCTGTTCGCTTTGACCGAATCTTGGACCCAGCTGCCTTTGGGTATTTGACCCATTTCTCTTTCGCACCAGTCCTAATCTAAGCATACAAAAATAAATCAATAAAATACAACAACAAGGGCTTATGCCCATTACAAATAAAAATACACAAAATAAACGATGTGGTCTTCCAATATGTCTTCTTCGATTTCCTCCAATCTTCACGACACTTGACTTTCTGTGTTTGACTTGACTCGGTAAAAGAATTGAGCCTTTACGGCTCCTCCGAATGCATAGAGAAAAAATGGAATCCCGAGGGCTCGAAAGGATTTCACATACAAAAATGATAGTAGGAATTAGTATATGAAATATTAAATGAATGAAATGTATTGTAAACCAAACGACATTCAATTAAACCAAACCTACTAAAAAAATCAGATCAGGCCAAAGCAAACAACTCTCAATAGATCTAATGGGCCAAAGGTTTGCCAAAGTAAAGATGTTACAATACATTAGAGAGCAGACATGATTTAAGCATAAACTTGCTGATCTCCATGATTTAAAGAACACCAAGTGACCGAACTAATTTTGAAGAGCAAGATGCAAATACACAGGGCTTACTAAATAACAAGGAACAAGAAGAACATAAAAAGGAAGAAAAAGAGATCATTTCCTATGTCAAGCAAATATGGGAGCATATGCAACATGTTCAAACTGTAAAGAGAGGCCGAACCAACTACATGTATTCAAATTCAAGTATTTCAGCACTCTTGACCATAAACGAGAAAGAAGACCAGCAAGGCGATGAATAACATCACATTATCGAGCTATAGGTCTTCAGAAACGGAACAAACTAAGACTGTTGAAATAAAGTTGATTGCAAGGGCACCATGACGAAACAGGAAGAACCGAGAGCGACACAAACAGACTGACATAACGAAACAGACCATAATACACGATATAACTCGAGTTTAAACAAAGCCAACATGTATAATCTTCTTTAGCGACTACCCACTGGACAAAATCAAGAACAAACAGCAAGAAACACACTTTGAAGCTCAAATTAACGAAAAAACAAACTATGAATCAAAGAGATTTCGAGTATAACATAAAAAAGCATATATCACACCTTAGCGATAATAACATGTATCAGCACGAATCAACAGTGACTATTGAACACCAATAACAAACCAAAGACGAAAAGAAGTATAAAAAAAAGAAGAAAACATTGCGGTAGACTCCCGATTTCCAAACCAAGGCCAGAATGGATCAAAGTTTCAGACAAATTCCTTTCCTAGTGCAGCCAACTGAGACGAGGAACAGAGAGGATGAACTTCCACGACTCGAGCCTAAGGACGGAATGCGAAGACGACACCGGAAGCTTTCAATCTTTGAAAGTTTCTTCCTTGAGCTGTTCCCACATAATGTGTGACTCTATCTTCCAGACCTCGTAATGTTTTTCGCAAAGAATCAAACCGCCAAGGGTGAAACAGTTTGACAGGATTATTCAGAAGTAACCCTACCAAACTCCTTTGTTTTCTCAAAAATTTCACAACTAAATCGTCCAAACAAAGACGGACATAGGAGAGGACACAGACAGAATAAGAAGCGGAACCTTTTTTTTGAAAAATTTTCCAACCAAAATTCCAACCCCGAAAATCTCTCTATTCTTCTACACGGACAGAAGACAAAAATTCTTCAAAATTTCCTAACCAAGAATTTCTCACCCCCCAAAAAAAATCTCCCCCTCGACTGACGAGAATAGGGGTTTAAATAGAAAAACAACTAGGGTTTTCGAGGGGAAGGCGGGCAAAACGAATTCGGCCCATTTCGAATTCGAAATTTGAAATCTTTTCCTCTTTGGGTTAAGCCCCCTTTTTCTGAAATTTTTGTCTCCCTTGCGGAAATGGAAGGGATGACGGATGGTTGGGATGAGTTCGGGTGTCCTTGCGAGCTACGTGGCTAGATCTCAGGCCACAAGGACAACATCGCGTGCTTGCGAGGACGACTGTGTCGTCTTGCGTGTTGCAGACCTGCGTGGCAGCGGAAGGACGCAGGCTTCGTCCTCCCTCGCTTAGTTCACACGCGATGAAGAGAGGAGAGGAGAGAGGGGAGGGAGTGAGGAGGGAGAGAGCGTGGGGGAGAGATGCGGGGGTTTTTTTTTTTTTGGCGTTTGCTGCTCTGTTTATGGGGGGGGGGGGGTTGGCGTCTTCTTCTGGGATCTTTAGGCGAGGGAAAGGGGAAGAAGAAAGGGAGGGGGCGCGTGTGGTTTCTGGGAAGGGAAGAAGAAAAGGGGAAACGGGTTGGGGTCGGGTCAACGGGTCAAAGGGAGTTGGTCGGGTTAGGAATTAAGTTAGTGGGCTGGGATGTTAATTTAAAAAAATCGGGCCGCTGATAATATGGGTTGGACTAAATTAAAGGGGGTTTAGGCCTGGGAATTGGGTAAAGGTATGGGCCCAAATGTGATTTTCCAATTAAAGGGAAAATGAGTTTCAAAAATTTAATAAACCTAGACAATGAGTAAGGCCAAGACGAAAGTGGTTAAATTATTACGAGCTTATTTATTTAGTAATAAAATTATTTAGTTTATAATAGTGATTCGAAATACAAAAGCTAAACCGTTTAATGGATTGCTGATTAAAAAAAAAAACCTCTATTATTTGTTTTTTGTGGGAAGAATCATGTAATATACCACGTATATACATAATTATGTAAAAAATATATATTGAAAAATTATGTTTAAAAGTTATTGAAGTAACATTAAATTATGTAGTATATATATATTCATTTTAAAATTTTATATAAAACTAATTAATGTAAAATATTGGAAAATTTAGGACGTCGCTAATTAAGTTTATACCGACGCGGGTCAAAATTGGGTGTCAACATGATATTGTAGAGAACAAGAGGAGGATAATATAATATGAAATTGTCACCTTACCAAAGAATGTCGATCCTGGATTTAAAATATACTACCTACTAAGCTAAATCATTGAAAAAGTTTTACGATGAGATCACTATAGGGAAAACCATTCATTCTCAAGGGTTGTGTGATCTAGGTGAAAGAAGTAATATTCTTCCAACATCTTTGTACAAGAAATTAGGGTCGGGTATCCCTAATCCTACTACCATTATCTTATAGTTGGCAGATCGATCACTATCTAGGCCTGAAAGTGTTGTGGAAGATGTTTTGGTCCAAGTGGAATAATTGATAATAACAATTGATTTCGTTGTGTTAATTTTTAGCCTGGACTAAAGGTGATATTCATTATTGGGCAACCTTTTTTGTCCACAGGTGAGCCATGATAGATGCAACTAAAGTGATTTAACCATGAGAGTTCACAATTAAGTATTGGTCTTTGATATGTACCGACACTGAAAGTTTGATGTGTATAGAAAGTTTTCAGCTGTATTAGTGATATACATATTGTTTCAGAAGCCCATTAAATTTCATCAAGAAATCAATTAGAGCAAGATTCATGGGCTATGAAATCTATGGTGATGCTGAGACATATGAATTAGTACTGTTTTTGGATTTGTTTACTGTGGGAATATCAAGAGACAACTGGAACCTTTGAATAGGGTTTTGGGTCCTCCACCCAAGACATCAACTGAAGAAGCACCCAAGCTAGAGCTAAAAACACTTCCATCTCATCTGAGGTATGATTTTCTTTAGATGATAAAATCTTACATGTGATTCTTTAGGTAGATTTCTCGTAATTACAAGTTTAAACATCTTTAACAATTCTAAAAAGGAGGAATTGAGCCATTTCTTGGCCATTGTCCGAAATATAAGGGATTAACACATCAATTTTCATACATAAAATATCTATGAAAGAAATCCATATGTCGAGTGTACAACAATTACATCAGTTAAATCATGTCATAGAGGTTTTAGTGTGTAAAGAGGTAATAAAGTGGTTAGATGTAATGATGGTACACCCAATATGATACAGAAACTGTGTAAGCCTGATATAATGTGTGCGTAAGAAAGGTGACATGACAGCGGTAACAAACAACAAGAATGAACTTATCCCCACAAGGACATATACTAAATGGTGAGTTTTCATGGATTATCTTAAGCTGAACGAGGCCACCAAAAATATCAAAACCTAGTTCCCTTTATTAATAAAATGTTAATTAGGTTAGGACAAAATTATTATATCCTGGATGTGTACACAAGATACAACAAAGTTTTGATGGCCCTAGAGAAGCGAGAAAATACTACCTTCACTTTTCATATGGAACGTATCATAACGACCTGATCCCATCATTAGGAAAAGACTAATGAGGAAATAATTGGTACTATAATACTTTTGAGTAGTACCTTGGGAATTTCTAGCTTATTTTAGATTTGAAGAAAATCAAAGTCATGAGAGGTCTAGGAAATCTAATAATGAATGAGAGAGATAATTCTTATTTTATCACATAGTAGATATCTAAGACGCTAAAGAACCCATACAATTTTATGGAATCAAAATCGGGTGGGTAGAACTTTGAAAATTGATATTAGCGTGAATAAGTAGTTTTGAATGTCATGGATCAATGGTTTTTCATAAAATGGGGGTTTGAAACTCAAAATTTGACTCTCTATCTCCATGCAAGCCACCAAGGCAAGATTATTTTGCTAGGGCACAACTGCTACAGCGTGACAATCACGACTTAAGTTAGAATTAAACCCCAAAAATGTTATTTTTCTGCAAGTTTCATTCTTGAGGGTTAAGAGACGACCCCATGTGACTTCTTGATAATTTTCCATGACTTTAGGGGCTAAAGGTAAGGATTTCACTCCCCTAATTTGTTTTTTGATCCGTATATCTTAGATTCTTGGTTAATTATTATTAGGGAAGGGTTTTTAGACTAAATTGGATAGTGGGAAAAATCTTTAGATGCACTTTAGGATCATGAGTTTGGTCTTGGGTTTTTGGTATCATAATACATATAATTATAATTTAATTATTAATCCTTGCGTTTATTAATTGTTTGTAGACTTAGAACAAACGGAAAGAATTCTGAGGCTATAGAACATTAGGAAATCCCGGTGTACCAAAATAAGTCTAGTAGAGTCGTGCGGGAACGATACAAAGACGTCTTTAGTTCTCTTCGCGAGGCTTGTATCCTTTTGTTCTATAACTCGGTTCCAATTTGTATGTGGTGATCCAAATTTGAGTCTAACCTTCTTCACTCTTCTTTCTGGAGATGGTTAAACTTGAGTCAATAGAGACATGCCCGTACTCCCATCAATGAAGCAACTAAGAAATCTGCATAAAGAGGTCGCAACCAATGCAGGGGTAGAGAAAGAAAAGGAGCAGATGCTAAGGAATGGTAGCACCTACTAGGGATGGAGAACTAGTTGAGAATTCTCTAAGAGATGTGGTTTCTCCCACACGTCATGAAGAGGTGAAAGAGAATGTGGTGATTGAGGATTATGATTATGTTGGAAAGAAAGAGGATGCACCGTAAGGAATGCCGATATTCCTCTTCTAGACCCCGTGTTAGCTCAACAAATCATCTCTTTTCTGAAAGGATTGGTTGGTCCTGGAATTCTCCAAGCAACGCAAGCTAGTCAACCTCCAACCAACTGCTCTGTTATTGTTACTTGTCCTAGAGAGATGCAACATTAGGTAATGCACATTTTTTCGTCCTTTATTGGGTCCTGTAATGACTGGTAATGTGCATGAGATGTTGACTAAGTTTCTAAATTTGAATCCACATGTTTTCCATGGTTCTGAGAGTGAGGATGCATACAAATTTATCTTGGATTTTTATGAGAGGCTATATAAGTTATTTATAGTGAACCAACATGGAGCAGAGTTTGTGACTTTCAAATATCAGGGCCAGGCTAAGCAGTGGTGAAGAGCATATGTAGAATGCAAATAGTAAATTTTACCCCCACTTACTTGGACCTAGTTTCATGCTCTGTTCTTGAAGAAGTATATGCCTCGAACCTTGAGAGATGGTGAAGAGGAGTTCATGGATTTGGAGAAAGATGGTATATCTGTGGTATCTTATAAGGCTATGTTCCATGCTTTGTCTAGATATGCTACGCAATTGGTGACAACTGAGGAATAGGGGATCCGCCTATTCATCAAGGGACTAAAATTTGAGTTACTAGTTTTTTCTATGCACATGACTACTATAGGGAAAAGTTTTAATGGGGTAATGGATTTTGTGAAGAAAGTTGAAGGAGTGAGACATGATGGGCAGATTAAGGCATGGACTAAGAAATCTATGACCACAAGTAACTTTCAAGGTTCCTACTCCAGAGGTTCAAGGAGGCTGACACTTGCAGCCTGGCTAATTCAGCCTGCTATACCTAATTATACAGTAATTACTCGGGTACTCTAAATCAGTATTTGATTTTGTATAGCTAGGGAACCGCACATTCGATGGGAAATAGGCCATATTTTGACCGCACTTGTTATAAATATGGAGAACCTTGACATATAAAGAAAGATTATCCTCACCCATATATGTTGGACCCCTCACAATAGTAGACTAAAGCTGTGATACCTGCGGGATGTGATAATTATGGTACAGGACGTCCACAAGGTGGGCGAGGAGGAAATAAGGAACGCAGTGGAGGTCGATGAAATGTTAACACAAGAAAATGTACGATGGCGCTAGACAAGGAATTCACCCATCAAAATGATAGGGCTCAATGTTATGCCTTCCCAGGATAGAGCGAAGCAGAGTCTTCTGACGCAATGATCACATGTACAATTCTTGTCCGTGACCGCATGACTAATGTGTTATTTGATCTGAGTTCTGATTATTCTTATGTGTCCTTTAAGTTTGCCTTGGGATTTGATATGATTTTTGATGTACTTGATGCCCCAATCCATGTTTTTACCCCATTTGAAGAGTCTCTCGTAGTCACCCATGTCTATTGTGCTTGTCGTATCTTTTTTATGGGTTTTCAAACTTGGGATGATTTGTTTATTTTATATATGACTGAATTCAATATAATCTTAAGCATGACTTCGTTTTTCTCCTATTATGTTGAGCGTAACTGCAACGCAACGTCTGGGACTCTAGAGATTCTGGGTAGAGAAAAGTTAGAGTAGGAAGGGGTGTACAAGCCTAATCCAGCTAAGGTCATATCCTCTATTAGGGATAGAAACCTGGTGGAGTAGGGTTGTTTGGCTTATTTGGCTCATATTCGGGGTGTTGAGGTTGAGTCTCCCTCTATTGAATCAATTCATGTGGTGTCATAATTTATCGAAGTGTTTCATAGAGATTCGTCTTGTATGCCTCTGGATAGAGATACTGATTTTTGCATTGACTTGGAACATGGTAATCGCCCCATCTCTATTCCTCCTTATCACATGGCTCCGGCGAAGTTGAGAGAGATTAAATCTCAAATTCAGGAACTTTTCGATAAAGATTTCATCCGTCCTAGTGCTTTACCGTGGGGTGCTCCTGTTTATTTTGTTATGAAAAAGAATGGCAGTATCAGGATGTGCATAGACTATGAACAGTTGAATATAGTCACCATTAGAAACAAATATCCATTGCCTCTAATAGATGATTATTTTGACAAGTTGTAGGGTGCATCCGTTTTCTCTAAGATTGATCTAAGGTCTGTCTATCATCAATTAAAGATTAGGCCTGCTGATATACCAAAAAAAGGAATTTAGGACCCGCTATGAGCACTATGAATTCATAGTTATGTCATTTGGGTTAAGAAATGCGCCTGAGAATTCATGAGTTTGTTGAACGATGTGTTTAAACCATTTCTGCATTCTTTTCTCATTGTCTTTATTGATGATATTTTGGTCTATCCAAAGAGTAAGGAAGAAAATGATGACCATCTTTGTATCATTTTTGGTGTTCTTCGGAGACAAAAACTATATGCCAAATTTTCCAAGTGTGAGTCCTGGTTTGAATCAGTTGTGTTTTTGGGGCATATAGTTTCAAGGGAAGCTGTAATGGTAGATCTCCAAAAGTTTGAGGAGGTTAAAAAATTGGTTTGACCTAGCTTTGTGACTAAGGTTAGGATTTTTTTGTAGGGATCACCAGCTACTACCGTTGATTTGTGAAGAAATTTGCTTCTATTGACACATATCTAACAAGGTTGACAAAAAATAGGTGCTTTTCAAATGTACCGAAAAATGTGATAACAATTTTCAAAAGTTCAAGAATCTTTTGACCATAATACTTATTCTAGCATTACTGGTGTAAGGTAAAGATTTTATTGTATATTGTGATGCTTTACATTTGGGTTTCAGTGTTGTATTAATGCAGGATAAGAATATTATAGCTTATGAAGGTGCATGAGATGAATTACCCAACACATGATTTAGCATTGGCAGCGACAGTGTTTTCTCTTAAGATCTGGTGACATTACCTCTATTGTGTCAGATGTGTGGTGTTTACTGATCATGGTAGTCTAAAACATGTATACAGTACCTAAATTTGAGACAACGAAGGTGAATGGAGTTACTCAAGGATTATGATGTGACCATCCAGTATCATTGGGGTAAGGCTAAAATGGTAGGAGACACATTAATCTAGAAGGCGGTGAGTATGGGTAGTCTAGCTTGCTTGGGTGTGACCAACCGACCTTTGGCTAACAAAGTACAAAATTTGGAATCTCAATTCAACAAATCAGGCATCTAAAAAAAGGGTTGTTAGCCAGCATTGATCTTATGGACATTTTCATTAAAGAGATCAAGCCAAATAATTTGAGGATGAGAATTTGAAGGAGTTTAGAAACAAAACAGTGATTTGTAAGTGTTACAACCCTTAAAATTAATTAGGAAAAACTAGAGTATCACGTGAGTTTCTTGAGTTAATAACTTCCTAAATGAATAACAAATAGTTTCCAAGGGAAGTCTTGAGTAGTTTTGAGGTCAAACATTAAGGAATGACCAAGACGTTCCGAGAATAATCTTATGTATGCTAGTGTAATCTAGTGTGTTGTTCATGTTTTGGTATGATTTTGGAGTCTAAAATGATTGGTGGTGTGCATGTTATGGTGTGTTGTTTGGAGTCTAGTATGATTAGTGGTGACCCTATTATATAAATGGTCGTGTTTAGGGTCGAAACTTCTAGGTACGAATCCAAGGACCACCCTAGGGGCCCTTGAGAAGGACCCTACATTAAACCCCAAAACTGCCAAAGTTGGCATAACCTACGACCATGACCTATGGCTAGTAGGTCAAATGTCGGGGTGTAAGTGACCTCCGTAGGTCAATAATTAGCCTAGGGAGACTTATCTCCCATGAAAAGTCTCTGACAAGACTTACGACCACCAAGATGAGCCGTCAACCAACATACGTTTCCATAAGTGAGCACTTGCAATTCTGTCTTGGAGTGGGCCAAGCCAAGGGTGGTTTGGTAAATTCCACCCTTGGATGATTAAATCTATGGATGGTTAATTTAGGTTATTTAGGGTATTTCAAGTTAGATTAAACTCTAAAACCTGGAATTAAACTTCATCCTTCAAAATTCTAAACCCTTCCCTCCCAAAAGTTCTGTTAAAACCCCAAGGAAGCTTAAGGCCAAATTTGAGCTTGGATTGAAGGTTTTCATTGATTTCTTCTTCAATTTCGTGGGATTCTCAATAATAAGGTATGGTGACTCTATATCTAGAGTTAGATTTCACTCTAGAGCCAATTCCAAAGGCTTTTCAAAGATTTTAAAGTTTATGAAAAAGTCCATTTTCTACAATAATTCAAGGGTTCTTGCATGAAATGATTTAAAAAGATTACATATGATATTATTGATGTTAAATTGATGTTTTACAATGAAAATCTCCATGAACCTTTGATCTTCACAAAATTCCTAAATTTGGACTTTGAATTGGGTGTGGTTTTTATGATCTATTGATAGAATTGGATTTAGTTTATGTTGTATTGTTGATTTCTATGTTTATTTATGCTATTGTATTATGAATTTATCAAGGGTTAAGGAATGGTGATTATGGCTATTGGAAGAGGGTAAGATGACCTATTTCCTTTACTAATTTAGATTTGAGAAGTGAATTGCTCTTGTGTTGTATGGTCCACTTATGGTGGTAGTGCTTATTGTTGTATATGTTATGATCATGTCCTTAACGACATTATCATGTGAATAATAGTAGTATCATGTTGTGGTATAGATGAAGGTATAATGTGAACTTGCTTATGTTAAGTAAGGTGACTTTGATTAAGGTGCCATGGCTTATGTATGTGATATTGTATAATCTGAATGTAATGAGAAGGTGATCTTGTATAGTGTGAATGAAAGAAGGAATGGAGGTCTAGGATCGGTAGACCTAAGTTGGTGCCCTTCCTTGAATGACAAATGAGGCTTTTAGACTATACCTTGAACCGGTACACCTTCGGATGGTTCCCATTCTTGATAAGTCTAGAACCCTAAGTGAATGTGAAAAACCTTGATTATTAAAAGAAGGTTTATAATGAAGTGAATCGGATAGACCTAGCATGGTACCCATTTCATGAATGAGCTATCCTAATTAACCTTGGTCAATAGACCCTTGTGGATCCCTTCTTGGTAGTGGTATTATGAGTTGGTAAGGTTTAGGGATGGTGCCTTCTCAAATACTTTTATGTGAATGAACTTAATCTATGTGTTACGACCAGGGAGAACCTCTAGAAGTAACATGGCGTACGTGACCTCTAGGAGGTCTTATACAATCCTATCATTATCATTCATCGCTTTTTCGTAGGTAATTAGCGAAAAGTTTAAAAATTTTCATAGCACATCATATGCTAGAAACTTCTCTTCATATATATAAAATATAATAAGTATATATTTAGACTCTAAAATATTTTTGCCATCCTAGACTTAACATCATAAGAGAAAATTAGGGAAACAACCCTTATAACATAATACATAAGTACAATAATAAATTTTTTCTCTACAGTAAGCTAGACATTAGGACATCCTTGGAATTAAGGATTCCTTTCCTGGAGCTTGCGAATAACATATCAAGCTCCTCACCATTAAAGACATCCTTTAAGCATCCATAACCTACACTTTGTGTAAAAAGTAGAGAAAAATGGACTTAGTACAAGAATGCACTAAGTGTGGTAAACCATGCAAAAATATGCATTTAAAAGAGACATTTTTCTTAAAATCATACTTCATGCCTTTTTGTGAAAACTTCATAAAAACTTTATAAAATAAGCGTTATATCATTTACATACTTCATATAGGCTATTCAATGGTCATCGATCATATAAAATCACATCTTGCATTTAAAGAATTTTAGAACCACATTACAGTAAGCTATTTTCTTCTTTATAATGAGTTATCTTTTTTTACAGTAAATCCTTTTCTTCTTACTTTCTTATTCCCCCAAGTAACCCTCTAGTGATACTTGGTACAATTCATCACTTTAAGGACCCAAGGAAGTCATACATACAATCTACAAAAGCCAACACATACTATCTTAGAAATATAGCACACCACAAGACACCTTCAAGTCAAGGCCATAAAGACATTATAGTGAATTCTTTTCACCTTGCACATATAGTAATGTCACTTCACACAGAACCTTATGACACCTAACTCACACCCCAAATTAAGTCTACTAGTGCAAAGTACATATTAAGCCCCATAACCTCATACACACTTAGTAAACCTATAATAAGACCACAAGCAATAACATCCAATTAATACATCAACATAGTAAGTGAAGACAACTTCATTCATGTCAAGCAAGACCTTCATCATATAGCCATTAAGACCAACATAGTGCATATAAGAACAAGACCACATCACATAGATCCATTAGGACTCATACCATGCACTTCATCATAACAAGTAAACAAATAATACAAAGTCATGCATAAGGAACATAAACATAGTCACATGCATTAGAACACCTTCCTAGGACTTCCCTCAAGAGCCACTTGTGCAATGCATGGGTGAAGTCACATACCCCCATGTACACTAAGTAACTACCCTTAGATTATCCTAGTTAGGGTCCTTATTTTACTTCCATTGTCTATTTTACTTTAATGAAACTATAGCCTTAACCGACATTAAGACCATAAGTGCTAAACATGGAACCAATGGAAGGTGTTCTTACCTAGCAAGGGTAGAACATTAACACATGCTAGCATACTAGTGAAGTCACTTTCTAGATCCTATGTAGCAAGCATAGTTATGGAAATTGGAGGTATATGTGGAAACCCTCTTTATGCCAAATGGGGCATTGTAGTTATCCACTATGGCACATCCCTCTATGCCCTTTGGTCTATGAGGCTAACCACCTCGTGAGGACAATGGTGACCTTCCATCCTCCAATAGGAAGGGACACCCCTCAACTTCAAGTTCACTCGGTGCTAAGCTAAGTTCCATTTTTATTAAAAAGACTTTATTAACTTTATTTTATAAAATTAGGCATAGGAGAGTTAACTCCTCATATGCTTAGATCATAGGTCATATATGAGAGTTCATCAACCTAAATAATATGAGAAACCCTTTCACATGGAGATAACATATGTAAAACACCTATCTAGTTTAGGATAAACTTGAGCACACCTTTCGAGGCCCCTCTACTGACTAGATTATCATACATGCGTGTGTGTATACTTATATGTGAGCAAACTTTTCACATAACATATTAATATCACACATGTTCATCTATGAATACATAATTCTATAGGAGGAAGTATATGAGCAATCCTTTCATATCAACATTTTAAGACACTATGCACATTCACATTTTATAATATCATATACTTAACATCATAGCATGTAAGTCATATTCATAATGTGTTCATACAATCCTATGCATGTATTTAGAAGACCAACCTAGTAACTATCCTATCAAGGTACAGATGTGTAATGCATAGGCAAGGTCCCACACCCTTACCTAACTAGTACACCTATCAAGCCATCCTAGTTAATGATACATCACATACTTTCACATAGAATGGATAACATAACACAAGACCCATTTATTCAAGACTTACTATATCATTTACAGTGAGCTCTAGTCAATATGTACATATATTAACTTTTCTTCCCATATAGCATTATAGGACCTCATCATATGAAGCATATATATATAAAGTTAACATAATGCATGTTCATATCACACACACACACACAAACACACACATATATATATATATATACAGTAATGTAAACACCGCCACCATAAGTGGACCATACCACACAATGCCATACAAGGCCAATTTTATCAATAATACTAAAGAGAAGTGGAAGAGTAGAGCCATTCTTACCTATTCATCAACCTTGATCATTATTGATAAATTAACCATTTTCATCAAAAATTCATATATAGGACATTAACTACAAGTATCTCTTCATAGTCGAAATACATTCATACCCTATTGAGTCTATATTACACTGAATACCAATCTATAAGAAGTAGAGATCAAGTTCTTCAAGTATCAATCCACATTGGGACAACAACACATAATACATAATTATAAAACATTATAGGAAGTATCTAAAGTACAATTAATCATATACAAAGTCATGCATAAGCTACTATAAGATCATGCTACTAACATCTACACTATATCATCAATTTACTAGAAATTAGAGAAGCATAGTTCACTTACAAATCTCCCTTGATTTGATCATAAATTATCCATACTCACGATTCATTCACAATATACATATAAGGCAGTAGTTGAAGAGATCATAACTTAAACGAAATCCTACTACAATTGCCAAGAAATTGAGATTACGGTGAGCATGTAGAAGAACATAGGCTAGTGTTTCAAACCATTAAGTATTGATTCACATGGATTAATCTTCAACAATTCATAATCAATATACAATATACACATTAGATATAAGCAATTAAACATGCTAGAATTATAATTCAATCAATACAAAGTCACAATCACATTACCCATACATAGGCTAAAACAAGAGTTGAAGTGGACATGGGTTCATCATGAAATTTTATTGAAATCCATGTTACAATAATCATATTAACATCAATTTATCATTATTAAGCCTTTGAAAACTCTTTGAGAAAGAACCCATGGCTATATATAAGAAAAAGAGATTTGATTACGAAACTTCTTTTAAAACTTTGAAAGGAACTCTCTAGATGGAAGATTAACTAGAGATGAAGGATCACCATACCTTAATGTAAAATTAAACCTCTAAAACTTGATGAACAAACCATGGAAATCCACGCTCTAAACTGTTCTTGAGCTTCATGTTCAATGGAGCTTCTAGAGAGAATACTTTTAGGAGGCAAATCTAATTTATGTGAATGGAATTGGGAATGGGGTTGTCACGTTTTTTGATCACTTAAATACACCCAAAAATAACCAAATAAACCATGTAGGGTCAATTTAGCACGTGGGGTAAATTTCCCATTCACCCTTTAATGGGACAACATGCATGTAGTTAAAGGTAGCCTGCATCGACGCCTCTTAGGCCCATCGACGGGCCGTTGGTGGCATGCGGTTTTTGGGTTTGAGGCTGTCCTCTTGCTGATCCATCTCCAGGATATGTACCAATCGACGCTTCACCATTGACGGGGCGTTGGTGGAATGACGGACCGTCCCTTGGATCCGTCGATTGACACTGCCAAGGCAGTGTCTCGACAACTTTTAGGTCCTTTTTTAGGGCCTTTTGTGGGGCCCTTGGGGAGTCATACTGGGACGTTTACAACGTGAATATATACCTTAACATGTAAATCTCTTTCAACATCAGTTTCACCTAAAACAAATACTCTCAACACGTCTAAACATGCTAGGCACACTCAAGATACACACATGCACGTCTCAAGGGCTAACTTTCGAACGTCTTGGATGTTCTTAGACGTTTGACATCCAAACTTAATATAATTCCTATAAACACCATTATAAATCATATACAGACCTTATAATCTCATGACATACACATAAGAACATAAAAATACTTAAGGCCCCTTTTTTGTGACTAGTCGTCTAACGTCTTGGTCGTCCTTTGACGTTTGACTTTTAAATTACTTCAAATCACCCATGAATAATTTAAAACACTTAATTTGTTAACAAGATTATAGGCACATTTGTCTTTAGACGCCCTAACTGATTTTGGGGGTCCTACAATATCCCTTGCTTGGGAAAATTCGTCCTCAAATGACACTTAGAACACTTTAATCACAACAAGGACTTCAATTAATCATAGAGCAACTTACAACATTCACAACATCATCATATTGAAGTTAATGCACCAAACTTACAAGGAACATAACTTCACACCATGTAGCAGTTAATGCACATAAGCAAGCAAAACCTTCATTCACTCACTTTCGAAGTGAATCAAACACTTAGGCTCTTTTCATGTTCATATGAGGAACATTCTTCTCCTTATAATAAAATGTCTTTACATTTTATTTCATTAAGAGATCATCATGCAACAACCTTTAATTCAAAGTTAGGCAGATTTGACAACACTCAAGAACTAGTAGGCACTCATACTCCAAGCACATAGACTTGAGTTAAGTAAATGAACAAGGGTCTTTCCTAATTAGACCTACTTCCATGAAGTTCATACTCAACCATACCATGCTTAGTTGTGTCCGTGGAGGAATGTACTTGTCCTTAATACACTTACATGTCTCATGAGTTCCTACCCAAGCATATACACAAATGTCAACTTTATTGTCACATAAGAATTTCTCAACTTTTAATCATGGCATTCTCATACTTTCTTCCTAATAAAGTAAAAAATGGTACTCACACCACAAACATCACAACAATAGGAAGCCATTTCACATAATTTTAATTTCTAGCCTAACACTAGATTTCATAAACATGCATAAATTTGGAACAATCTCACAATATATATTCACACACAGAGAATATTAGCTATAATTTCCATCATTTTTTCAAGAGTGAACCTACAATCATGCTTCTAAAATCATAGAAGTCACATAATTTTCAAGAGACTAAACACTTTTCATTTTAAAGAGGCTCAATTTCTCATTGTGAGGCTAAACATTACACATTAAGAGTGACTTGAAACATGCACCTTACCTCATCTCATAAAGTTAAATGCTTAACTAGAAAATTAAGCTGCACAATCAACATGAGAAAACATGTATTTGATCAAAATTCTTTTTCATGAACTTTTAGAATCTTCAAAATATTCTTAAGATAGTGTCAATCAAGACATACCAAGCATATAGAGGTCACACAATTCATTCTTTAATGCACGACGCTTTCCTGAACAGGAACGTACTAGAAAATTTTTAGATTCAAGTTCAAGCAGAATAGAACGACAAGAGTATAATATCTCCAAGCCTTACTACTCCATCACCATCATCCTTCACTTAGGGTAAACCCCCTAGAGAAACTTAACCCACCGAGACGAGATATTAGACTTATCACAGCCATTTCATCACTTAAACGTGATTAACAATATTAATTTTTTAGAAGAACTTAGTACTGTACGTCCACCTAGGAATACCAAACCAATTCATCAACAATGACTATAGAGAGTAAGAAGTAGAGACATTCTTAACCAATAATCAACCTGATCAGCATTGATCATAAAACTTTTTCATCACATTCTAACATAGACAGTAAGTACAGTACTCTCTTCATCATATGAAATCATCCATTCATACCCTATGATCTATATTATAGGGAATAGAAATCATAGAAGTATAGATCACACTTCTTCAAGTATCACACCACATTGGACAAAAAGACAACACAAACACATAATCCATATTATAACACATTATAGCATATCTAAGTACAATTAATCATATACGAAGTCATCAGCATAAGCTACTATAGATCATGTCTTATAACATCCACACTACTAATCCATTTCACTACAATTAGAGAAACCTAGATCACTTACCATAATCTCCTCCCTGATTTGTCATCAATAATCCATACATTACTATTCATCAACAATCACATATACGGAATAGTTACCGAGAACATAACTTAAACGAAGATCCTACTATCAATTTCCAAGACCTCGAGATTACAGTGAGCATGTGCAGAAATAAGGCTATTCTTTATTATGAAGCCTTGATTCCACAGGAGTACTCTCAACAATTCACATCAACTATACAACATAAACATTAATTAATTAATCAATATAATAGAATCATAATTCAATCAATACAAAGTCACGATCACAATGCCATTACTAGGCTAAACGAGAGTTAAGGGGAAATGAGGTTCATCAGGCAATTGTATTGAAATACAATTTTCAATAAAATATATTAGAATCAATTTAGCATGATTATCCTTTGCAAACCTTTTGAGAAAGAACCCATGGCGTAGATTGGGAGAAGAGAGATTTGATCATAAAACCTTCTTCGGAAAACTTTGACTCCTCATAGATGGAATATTAACTAGAGATAAGGGAATCACCATATTTTAATGTAGAAGAAAACCTCTAAAACTTGATGAAGAACCCATGGAAATATAAGCTCCAAGATTTTCTTGAGCTTCACCTTCAATGGAGGTTCTAGAGAGAATATATTTGGTAGGTAAATCTAATTTGTGTGAATTGAATTGGGAATGGGGTTGTTACATTTTTTTATCACTTATATACACCCAAGAATAACAAAATAAACAATGCAGGGTCAGGTTAGAACGTGGGGTGATTTTCCGATTCACCCCTTAATGGGACAGCGTGCATGTAGTTAAATGAAGCCTGCATCGACGGCCAGCCATTGACGCCCCTCAAGCCCATCGACGGGCCATTGCTGGCCTCCATCGTTAGGGTCTGAGGCTGTCCTTTTTTTCAGCCTTCTCCAACATAAGTCCCAATCGATTCTTCACCATCAATGGGGCATTGGTGGTATGGCCCGGACGTTTACAGTGTGAATATATACCTTGGGGAGTCTTACCCTGTCGTTTACAATGTGAATATATACCTTAACATGTAAATGACATTCCACATCAGTTTCACCCAAAACAAATACTCGCAACACGTCCAATAATTCTAGGTACACTGAAGACACACACATGCACGTCTCAAGGGCGACCTTTCGAACGTCTTTGCGCATCTTCTTCAGACTTTGACATCAAAACTTCCATGCCCTTAATATAAATGCCTCGAAACACCATTTTAAATCATATAATGATAATCCTAAGCCATGACATACATTTATAGCACATAAAACCCATAGGGCCTTTTTTTTTGGGACTGTTTCGCTCTAACATCTTGGTCGTGGACTGTAGGCGGCCTTGCTTTTGCACTTCCAAATGACTTCAAATCACCTATGCAATAATTTAAAAAACACTTAGATTAACTTGTTAAAGAAGCTTATAGGAACACTGTGAGACTCTCACGAACACCCGAACGCATTTTGTTTCTTACCCTATTTAGGAACTAAGGCTAAAACGAATCGAGTGGATATGCTTAGTTAGTAGCTACACATTTGTACGTATGATACGAGATTAAAAAGAAGAATGTTATATCCCTAAAAATTGTTCCTAACGGTGAGACGTGTCCTATGTTACCTTTTCACAAGGTTTGAACCCTTCGCACAAGCAGTTGATTCTGTATACACTCATCAGCTTAATTCATTACCTATGGCTAGTATGGGTCTATCGATTATTTCCTATTCCATCCAAGTGGGATGTGTGCACTATATTTTACTGAAAGTGCTGCAATGTTTGGTAGTGGTAAAGAGGGACATTATCGACCCATGGCACGAGTAGGATTTATAAATTCTAAAGTGAGTTTCTTTGGTCTTCCAAGACCATCATGTGAAGTCCCCCTTCACCTAACAAAAATCCCAGATCCAAATCTGTAACATGAATGAATTGCATGAATAGTCCCTTATCAATCTCTTCTTCTAAATTCATTCAGGTACGTCTCGCACCATTTGTTCTCCATTTTTACTGCCTTTAAGCATTGTCCTCCTTGTGAGCTAGGAGTATTTTTTAAGTGTGTTTGAAATTGTGGGTGTGTATTGATTCTCAACGTGTGGGAGTGGTGTTCTTAGCTATATATCTTGATTACAGTTGTGTAGGTTCGAGTTGGGGTATGAATGTCATACATGATTCATCTGTGTGGATCTGTGCATGCATTACATGACGTATGTGCATTCTCGTGAAGCAAATTTTTAGTGTTTAGTGTGGTTGGGCTAGAGTTTTGATGTCACCATGGTACTCAAATATTGTAAACATTAGCAGGGTGAAAATATTTTGTTGTTTGTAGTAGTGACAGAAACTATGTGTGGCATAAATGTGTATATCAAATTTTCTACCTTGTGATACTCGCCATATTCTTAAAATACCGTTAAAGAAGTTGGAGTACCTTAATTTTAGACTATGTAGTACACAAGAGTAAGTGTCGGGGGGTCCTTTAACTAGCCATGTCTCTTGATTATTGCATGAAATTTTGTGTGCTTATATGGCATACAGAACTCAAAGACCGGGTAAAGAGGTGGCTTCGCTCCTCGAGAACACGAAAGAATTTGGAGGGGGGGTGATGGGGTGTTGTAGAGTCGTACTGGTTGGCAACGAGTTCGGTGTGTGTTTTGATCATGTTCCCTTCCCCATCCCAATCTTCCTTACTGGTCAACCAAAGCCACTTTGGATTGCGTAAAGGTAGCATAAATGAAGGGCCAGAACTGGTGTGATGAAGCACACATAAGCTAAATACTTCTCTAATGTGTGCATCGATTATGACAGTATACCCATGGGCCTTCCCAGATTATGAGGAGAATTCAGGAACTTCATATGGAGTTCATTTTTTCTGAGGCGATAATGCACAACCTGCACATGGTTCATGAGTTTTTTGTTAATTAGGCGACAGAGTCACCATCTAATTTTGTGAAAGTGTGAGGGGTTGATATTACTCTCACACAAAGGTAATAGAGTTTGTTGGCTCTAATGTTCAACCATCTTCTTGCTTTCACTAATAGAGAGAAAGGGGCACGGTGGAGTCTCACAAACAGCAAGGGGAGTCCCAGTTACAAGTGCACATGTCAGCTGATTTTGAGAATGGTTTTGAATTGACTGTGAGGGCTCTTTCATAAGGTAAGGCCATTAAACTGTCCAATGTGAAATAGTTGCACCATGTTTTGTGTTTAACTTTAACTTCACATATACCGGTGGGGTGGGCTGGTGTGGGGTTGTGGGGGGGGGACCGAGGCGAGGTTGATTTTAATACTTTGTCGTACCGTAAACTTAGTTGTGCGTTGTTGGTGTTAGGTTTGGGGGTTTTCCTCCTCCACATCACACACTGTCGTCTCTGGTTCAATTTTGACTAGAGGGATAATGTACGTAAAAGTGTTTGCCTCCTTTGGTAGTGAAAGATTCATTCCAATTCAACAAATAACTTTGTATGCTCCTTATCACCTTCCAGCTTGACATCCGAAAACAAACTGCAAAAAGACAAATGCTATAAAGTAGTGAACACTTGAACAATAAACCTAGAGAATAGATAAATCAAATGGTTCCTAATCCTAAAAGTCCCCGGAAACAACGCCAAAAGCTTGTTGCATCGAAACACACATGCAACTGTATACGGTCATGCAAGTAATAAAGTAGCCCTTTTGGAGAGTCATATTTCCTTCTCATATAGACTTAAGATTAGATAAAGTCCAATTTTTCCAATAGCCTACTTTAAAGTCAAAATTCGAAGACACTATGATTATTTCTTTATTTCTAATTGAGAAATTTATTCAAAAGTACACTAGATTTTCAAACACTGATTCAATTTTAGATGGATTTTAAACCATGACTTAGGAAATTCTAAGATTGCAGCCTACGTAGAAGGCATGCATACTATATTATTTTATTGAATTCAATTGTTTCATTGATTTACAAGGTTAAATGTATGATGATGGTCGCCTACTTTCCGAAGTTCGTAATGTCAATTGGTAAGTTAAAAAACTAAATCCTTGAGCGGCGGATGAACTAAACACTAGTTGACATTACACTATCAAGATTGTTTCTTAACCACGAAAGGTTTCTAGGTACATCCCTATCATAAATACAAATCAACCCTAATTTCTAGAGAAGATCATACTCCTTTTGACCTACGTTCTATTATCATATTCCTCTCCCAATTTCAATTTGGACGATAAGTTTATTTCAATGGTAGTCAGTCAAAAAAATACTAAATCAAGTACAAAAAAGCAGTTTATGCAATAATCAATGTCAATCCATAAACTTGAATACTACAAAATCATTCATAGCCATAAATAAAAGATTTTATCTACTCATGATTTGATTCTCAAAGAATTCTTTCAATGTTTAGAAGTCATAAGATAATTCAATAAATGTAAATAGTTGAATGAATCTTAAAACTAAAATACAAATTCTTCCAAGTTGTTGTTATAACCCTAATATGAAGTAGGTTAAATTAGATCCCATCATGTGTTATGTGAGATAATAAAGTTCTAAAATATGAATGTTAGCATAAGAAGTCAGTTTCAAGAGTTTGGAAGTGAAACATCAAAGAATGACCAAGACGTTCGAAAGTTAGCCTTTGTTGTGATAGTGTGCCTTGGCATAATTTACGTGTTGTTTTGTGTCCAAATCGATAGGAGAGGTATCTAACACCAAGATGAACATGTTTAGGGTACAAAATTCTGGGTACGACTCCCCAAGGACCACTCTAAGGGTTGTTGAGGAGGACCCAAATCTTGTCAAGAAAGCTGCAAAAACAGTCCAACTAACGACCCTAATAGACGCCCCATTGATCAAAAGACACCCCATCATTAGAGGGAGTGGATCCATAATTAATTGTGGGATCTTAACCATCATTTGGGGATTATATGACCAAAACTATGTATCAGCAGGACGGTCCGTTTGTTGGTGGATGCTCCATTGTTTGAGTGGTCGTTTGACACCTTAAACTATCTGCAGGTGTCTCGACTAAGGTGAGGGCAAGTTGGGAAATTTACCCAATATTCTAATCAATTCCTAGACCATTATTTGGGTTTATTTATGATATTTTAAGTTATTTAAGACTCAAAAACCTAGACTTAGACTTCATAATTCAAAATCCAACCCTAAGATCAAAAGAAGTTTCTCCAAAACCTCCAAGGGATCTTGAAGTCAAGTTGAAGCTAAGATTGAAGTTCTTCATTGATTATTCTTCAATTTCTTTGAATTTCTTCAACTAAGGTATGGTGATTTCGTCCTTGATTCTTCTCTCATTCAAGGAGACAATTTCAAATAGTTTTAAGAAAATTTCAGAAACCTTGAAATCCTATTTTGAATTCTAAGCATGGGTTCTTGCATAAGGTTATGAAGTAGTCTTTAGGATTCAAAGTCTCATTAACGCCACATCTAGTAGAGTCTTGTTCATCGATGGTGAGTCGCGACACAATTATGAGCAAAGACTGTATTGGACGATAGAAGTTTCCCTTTCTGCATTACTCTAGTGTCGTTTCATAGAGTTGAGGTTATAAGTGTCTTTTCCTAATCTCTTCTCTTATGTTTATAGGATATAAATAAAATAATAACACCCGCAAGGAGAGTGGATTAGGAGGTGGTGATTGAGGGAGTTCTTCGCTGAGGTGAACAAATTCCCCAAGGTAGACAAGATCCCCAAGGTGAATAAGTTACTTATGGTGAAAAAGTCCTATAGTTGATCAAGAGAATGAAGAGCTTAGAGGAGCTCTTGTTACCTTATCCCAGCCATGATAACTCAAGCTAATAGAGAGCTTTTTCCTAGGATGAATGCTCATGAGAGTACCATGACCTCTAGGTTAAGGGACTTTGAAGGATGAAACCTCCTATATTCCTTAGTTCTAAGTTGGGAGAGGATCCCCTAACATTTTTGGATGAAGTTTATAAGATAGTCCATGCAATGGGAGTTACTTCTAGGGAGAACGTGGAGTTTGATTCATACCAATTGAAAAAGGTTTCTCAATTGTGGTTCACACAATGGAAAGATAATAAACCGATTGAATCGGGTCCTATAGAATGGAAAGAGTTTAAGGAAGCATTCTTAGAGAGATACATTCCCGTGAGAATAGGAAGGTTAAGGTTGAGGAGTTTATAAACCTTAGATAAGGTAACATGAGTGTTGAGGAGTATTCTTTGAATTTTACTGTATTGTCTAAGTATGCTCCATCTTTGGTGTCTAACTCTAGGGATGAGATGAATACGTTCTTGACCGGTGTTTCTGATCTTGTGAAGGAAGAGTATCGTACGACTACACTCCATGGTGACAAGACTCTATCTAGGCTTATGGTGTATGCTCACTCTATTGAAGAGTAAACTTTGAAAGAGGGGTGGAGATGGTAAGAGGAGAAGAATCAATGAGCTAGTTCAACCTAATTTTAAATAGAGGGCTACAAATCAAGATGTTTCTAGATCTCTCAAGGACAACTATAAGAGAGGTGGTGGTTCTCAACTTGATTAACCTACTTGCTCTAATTATGGGAAGAAACACTGTGGGAAGTGTTTAGCCGGTACTAGTGGGTGCTTTGGTTGTGGAGCGGATCATCACAAGGTGAGAGATTGTCCTACTATTGAGGTTAGAGGAAGGTAGTCTAAACAAGATCCTCCTAATAGACCAGATGATGGTGCACCAAAGAAGAATCACTTCTATAACCTCTAAGCTAGATCAAATCCATATGAAGGTACCGGTAAGTTATAGTGTTCTTTTTTGAGTTGTGATGGGTTCCTTCTAAGAGGGAAAGTATGATGAATAGTTGGGTTGTGGATTTTTGGCTCTTCTCTTCTATTCTATTCAAGCTTGAGAGATAGAACTTTATAGTAGCATGTTGCATGTGTTTAGGAGTCTAAGTGGAAATGAATTTTATTGATCTCCCTCCATTGTGCATATTTTCATGAGGTTATGTTTATATGGTAAAAAGAGCTTAGATTATTTTGTCTCTCATATTGTCATGTCTTTATGAAGAATTGTCAAAATGTTGCATGACTGAACTTGTAATCATGCTTAATAGTGAAGTTCTTGAAAATGTTGCATCATTTTGTTATATGAGAAAATTGACACAATGTGCTTAGATATGATGTAGATAAGCATGATAAAACGTGGAGAAGGAAGTTCCTCCTATGTGAGATGGGAAAATTTGAGTCTTATTGCATGATAAGTGTAGATGTAGTTCCTACTTTCTTATTGTGTTTTGAGTCTCTTGATTATGTGGAATTTATTTTCCTTCTTATTATGTTTATTGTGTATTATGTGGTATGGTTACGAGCTGCTAGTCTTGAGTCCTTACTCTTGAATGTGTTTTAGTGTCATCGACGACGAATGTTGGTCAAGTGGGGGAGATTGTTATAACCCTAAAAATGAAGTAGGTTAAATTAGAGTCTATCATGTGTTTTCTGAGTTAATAAAGTTTTACAATAATGAATACTAGAATTAGAAGTCAGTTTGAAGAGTTTGGAAGTCAAACATCAAAGAACAACCAAGATGTTCGGAAGTTAGCCTTTGTTGTGCTAGTGTGCCTTGGCATGTTTTGCGTGTTGTTTTGTGTCCAAATTGATAGGAGAAGACTCTAAAACCTACATGAGAATGTTTAGGGTCAAAAATTCCGGATACGACTCCCTAAGGACCACCTTAGGGTTACTTGAGGTGGACCAAAACCTTGGCAAGAAAGCTGCCAAAACAGTCCAACCAACGACCCTAATCGATGCCCCATTGATCAAACGACGCCCCGTCGGTAGGGTCCGTGGCTCCACACTTAATTGTGGGAGATTTGCACCCATTTGGGGAGTATCTGACCAAAACTACGGACAAGTAGGGCAGTCCGTTGTTTGGTCGACACTCCATTGTTTGAGTTGTCCTTTGACACTTGCAACTTCCTGCAGATGTCTCGGCCAAGGTGAAGGAAAGTTGGGAAATTCACCCAATGTCCCAATTAAGTCCTATACAGTTATTTTGGGTTATTTATAATATTTTAAGTTAGTTAAGACTCTAAAACATAGACTTAGACTTCATTATTAAAAATCATACCCAAGATCAAAGAAGTTTCTCCGAAACCTCCGCGGGAGCTTGATGTCAAGTTGAAGCGAAGATGGAAGTTCTTCATTGAATATTCTTTAATTTTATTGGATTTCTTCAATTAAGGTATGGTGATTTCATCCTTGTTGTTCTCTCATTCAACGAGACAATTCCAAAGGCTTTTCCAAGATGTTCAAGAACCTTGAAATCCTATTTTGAAATCTAAGCATGGGTTCCTGCATGAAAATGTTTAAATCATTGTTTAATGAAGTAATTGATTTTAATTGGTGGTTTTATGATCAAAACTTCCAAGAACCCATGTATTCATTGAATTCCTAATTTTGGCTTCAAAGTGGGTGAATTGATCATGGATTGATCTTATTGAGTTCATCTGTAGATTGTATTGGGCTATTGAAATATGTATAGATAATTATGTATACATTGATATTGGTAAGATCTTTTGTAATGTGAATTGGTTGAAAAGGCTAAAGGATGATGATGATGGTGATTGGAAGGTGGTGAGTTAAACTAATTCGTTTATTTTGTATATAATTGATGTTGAATTGCATTGATTTGTATGATACACTAATGGTGGCGGTGTTTAAATGTTATGTATGTTGTGAACATGGCCTTGTCGGCATTATTGCGTGAAATATGGTATGATCATGATATGGTATATGTGATGGTATAAAGTTAAGATGCTCATGTATTGTCTATATGATTCTATATGGGTGCTATATTGGTATGATTTAATGTATTTCCTCTCTAGTTGTTAATATATGATGATGAAGGACTAGGGAGAACCTTAATAAAATGATGTCGTGTCTTGATCGGTACACTCAGGTCCCTCTTTTTGATATATGAAAGCTTATGGATTATGAACTCTTGACATAGAAGACTTAGACACCATTTCCATGTACGTGTATGAAAGAATGAAGAATGAAAGTCTTGGATCGGTAGATCTAAAGTAGGTGCCTTTAATGAAAGACTTATATGTATAACGTTGAATATGAAAAGAAGTTTATGTATGTGAAACCTTGAATATAAAAAGAAGGTTAAATAATGATCTATCCTTGGATAACGTATTATGAGTTGGTAGGACTTAGTGATGGTACCTTCTCTTATACACATAGGGGATGATTTACTTTAGAGAAACAAGGCAAAACACCCAGTGGATTTTCTTATGGTAGTAGATCTATTTGAGGAGGATACTAGAGTACAAAAAACCCTTGATATCTCTTAATTATGTGCCAACTTGGGATTAGTCTTAGTTCTACCTTAGGCAAGTAGAACACCTTCCACGGTGTGGGGTCCTTATGACATCGGATTCCAAACCTAGCTAGTATGGTCTATGTCGGTTAATGCCTATTCTCATCATATGGGATGTACATTCTAGTTATTGATAGGTTCTCTAATGTGTGGGTAGTGGAATGGAACGGTATCTACACATTGCATAAGTAGTAGGTGCTCAGATGAGTTCCCTTGGTGTTCGAAGACCCTTATGTGAACTCAATTTATGTGATTACTTGTCTCTTAATTGTCCTTAAATGAATATTGTTCACATAGTGAATTATGTTGTATAGGAAGGCTCATGTCTTAATTAGGTGGAGAGTCCAAATGATGAAAATGGTTATTTGATGAACATGGAACTAAGTATTATGTGATGGAAAAAATACTTTTACTTTGGGTAGTCTTAAGGATTACTTAGGTGTGCTTGAAGAGGGTGTATGGGTGGTCTCTTCTTCTGTTACTTATGTGAGTCTTAAGATAACATTTGGTAGGGGGTCTAAATGCTTATATGGATTCTAAATGATCATGTTCATATCTTTTTGGATTACTTGAGTATGTCTTATATATGAATATTGACTTGAAGATATTTCTTATACTTGTATTATGAGATTTATATCAAAACACCATGAAAATCACTTCCTAAAGTAAATGTCTATTTTAGTATGGTTTTCTTGAATGTTCACCAACTAAATGCATTCGTTGTGCTAACTCCATATGTTGTTCTATTTCTACAAGTGTAGGTGGCAAGTGAGGATTCTCTTAGAAGTGAAGCTTGGGAATAAAATTCTCTCAAGAAGCTTGGTATGTCCTCATATGATAGGAGGACATGGTTTTATGTTTTAGTTTCTTTTTTCTAAAGACTACTCTTCAATGCAATCACTATCTAAATTCATGATCACTGCCGCTAGTGGTTCTACACTCAGACGCTTTTCTATTTGTACCTCAGATGACTTTTCAACCCTGTAAGATATGGCAGACACCGATTGGATCTGACCACTCTGCCTCATGGACCTACAAATGTTAAAATTCACTTTTTTATTATTCAACCAAAATTTCATTTCCCTTTTGTCCATATCAACCAAGGCTCTACCTGTAGAAAGGAATGGCCTCCCAAGAATAATATGTACTTCAAAATCAACCTTACAATCCAGAATCACAAAATCGGTCAGAAATATGAATGACTCTACCTTTACTAACACATCGTGGAGTATCCAATAGGACTCCTCTTCACCGTTCGGTTGGCCATAAGTAGCCGCATGGCAGTGGACTTTGGGTCACCCAAACCCAACTTCTTGTAAATAGAGAGAGGCATGAGATTTATGCTTAGCCCAAGGTCACATAATGCTTTCGCAAAGTGTAATAACCCGATTGTACATGAAATAGTGAAGGCACCCAAATCTTCTTTGTTTTGCACTACAGACCTTGTAGCAATAGCACTACAATGCTACATCCTATCATCATCCTTAAAACTGACCGATCTTTTCTTAATGACCATATGTTTCATGAATTTGGCATAACCGGGCATTTGGTCAAAAGATTTTATCAAAGGGACATTGATGGAAAGCTGTTTGAGCATGGTGATAAAACGCCAGTATTTACCATCCTCGATCTTTTTCACTAACCACTTTGAGAATGGAGGTGGTGGTGTAGGCATGGGGGTCACCTTTTGGGGTACCTTAGCTTTTCTCCCCATTTTGTCTTCTAACTCACCACTAACCTCCACTACCTCATCATTGCCTCTTATCACATTTTCTACACCAGACGGCATTGGTGGGTCAATGGTTTGCTTACCACCTCGAGTTGTGACTGCCATACAATGTCCATATTTTTTTGGATTTGGATAGTATTGCTAGGAAGAGTGCCTACTTGGCGTGGGTTCACAGTCGAAGACAATTGGGCCATTTGAAACTCAAGATGCTTGATCGAGATTGCATGTGCATCAAATTTTGCCCAATACTTGCTAAGTCACTCCTCAACTCTTAGTGTGCTCATCACTAGCATCAAACCTCATCATATTCTGCAAAATATCCTCGACTCGCACCATAATACCTCCACCATCCCTAGGAGCAACTTCACGATTTTGAGGTGTAACATAGGGCCCACTCCTATAATTTCTGTTACCATAGTTACCCCGGTTGAAGTTGTTGTCGCGATTGTAATTCCCATATCAGACATAATGACCCTCTCATTTGTAATTACCATAGTTGTGACCTTGATTTCCTTGACCTTGGCGCTAATTCTCCTGATTGTAGCCTTGGCGTTTGGTAGGAAACTTCCTGTCTGCTCATTTAATGCATAAGAGTCCTCCTTATAGTAATACTCATCAGTCGGCAGTGGTGGTTTAGATAAGTAGTTCACCACATTTACCTTTTCTGCACCCCAAGTGACGTGTTTCAACACCAACCTAAGATCAGTTCTCAGTTGAGCCATTTCTTCATGAATTTCATCCGTAGTTAGGTTGTGTGCGGATTGCACTGCAAAAGTGTTTCTCCCAGTATCGGACTTCCTAGTGCTCCAAGCTTTATTATTTCGGGAGATTTTCTCCAACTTCTCTTAATCTCAGCATAAGGAAACTCCCCATAATAACCACCCGCTATCGTATCCAGTACTGCTTTATTATTATCATCTTGTCCCTAATAGAAATACTCTTTCAATGACTCATCATCGATGCGGTGATTGGGGAAACTTCTCAAGAACGAAGTGAACCTGTCCCAATAAAAAGGACTGATTCTCCCGGTAGTGCCACAAAGTTGTTCACCCTATCTTTGTTGTTTAGCTTCTTAGACACCAGGTAGTAACGTACTAAGAACACATGCCTCCATTGATTTCAAGTGTAGATTGAGTTACAGGGGAGCTCGGTAAACCATATAGCGGCCTCTCCTGTCAGTGAGAGAGGAAACACTCTCAACCCAATTACATCCATATTCAAATCAGGACTTCCTACACAACTCTTACACACCGACCTCACCTTGGCGATGTGAGCATGTGGATCCTTAGAACGTAGCCCTGAAAACAAATCTCTAGCGGTGAGCATTTGCATCAGACTAGTAGTTACCGTGAAAGTATGGCCGTGTGGTAGGGGAGGCAAGACAAGTGGCCCATCAGAGTTTGTAATATTATTATATCCCCTATAATACTCTTCTTGGAATGGAGCGGGAGGTTGCCTCTGTATTTAACCTTCCCCATGACTTTCAGGTAATAATTGATCATGAGCATCAACCGATGGTGGAAGTTCGGGGTTGTGATCATCATCGAGAATACCCAAATTTCAGTTCATTCTACGAAGTGTACGCTCTAGTTCGGGGTCGGTTGAGAGTATGGGTTCTTCTCTACTTCGCGTACTTGGCATATACAGAAGTTAGATCTTCAAGAGATAAAAACAAAGACAAAAAGTAAAATTAGAAAAATGTTGACTAAACTTTGGTAATAAGATTAAAGTTAATCTAAAAGCCACTTTCCCCGACAGTGGCACCAAAATTTGATACTCTCAAATTTACTTATCAAAAACAAGTATCGGCGGTCGTATCAAGTAAAGAACCCAACTATGAGTGGTCGATCCCATGAGGAAAATGGTTTAGACTTAACTTTAACTTGTTATTACTTCTATTTATTCAAGTTCTTTTTGAAAACAAGTACCAAACAGGGGTTTTTTAAGAAATAACTGTAATTAGCTATTTCTAAATAAACAAGTGACAGGTTTAAAAATTTGATTTTTATCAAGTAATGAGATTAACTAGGGCTTAAGTGTTCCCCACAGGTTCATAACGCGGTAATTCTAGCTAAAACAATCCTTTCCTAGTATTTTGCATGCAAAGTGGTAAGTGATGTATCCCTAATTCCTTGGTCCGGCAACTAGGAAATTTCACTCCGCACCTTGGTCCGGCTATGTGTGTGTTCTTTATTAAACCTTACCTTTACCTCATATTAAGCATGATAATCGATGTATGGCTTAGTTGTTACTTTGCACCAATCGACTAAATCTACGTTGATAATTGTTTTCTTATTATCTACCTCCTTGGTCCAACAAGTAGAAACAAGGCGAATTCTAACATGTGCACTCATTAAAAATATTTATAAACGAAATAATTATCAATACATGCAAGACACTATCCTAGCATTATTATTTTAGCTAGTTTTTACCTTGTTAATTGCCCATGGTTCCCACAACCCTAGTTATGAATTTAGTTACCCATGTTAATAATCACACAATTCATATTAGTTTAGTAATATTTCATGCACTTACTTTGATGAGATAGAAGAAAATTGAGAAAATTACGTGAATTGATCAATAAGCTTACAATAAACAATTTGCGGAAAATAGAATAATCTTTCAAAATCACAACTAGAACAATAAAATCTGAAAAATACCCAAGAGTCTAACCCCAAAAACTAGGTTTTTACAAGTATTTATAATAATAGAGTCCTAACAAATGAGGGAAATCTATTTAAGGAAAATCTACCCAAAAACCACGTCTGAGTCGATGACCTAGATGACGGACAGTCGAGACCACGACGGACCGTCGTGGTCCTTCGTCGTTCCACACTTAGCTTTTTTTCAGGATGTGTACTGGGGCTACTTTTGATTGATAATGACGGATGTGCAGGACTGTCTGTTGTGGAGACCATAGTCCGTCGAGAGCCTCCGTAGCCCCACACTTAGTCAAAAGTCCCCAATCTTCATTCAGCATTTTTTCTTCATACGAGGGTAACCTACGTACCGTCGAGCAGTCAACGGACCGTCGATGGCTCCGTAGGTAGTCACTTTTGCAGTTTCAGCATAATCCTTCCGCTTTTTCATTCTGGACAGATTTCCTACAAACAAAGAGAAAAATAAATTAAAACTAGTACAAAAAGGCTTTAGAAACACACTAAACTTAAGGAGTGAAAGTATAGTGAAACAATGGTACATTAGAGAAGACCCCAACTCTTGGTTCGATTACTTTACTAGCTTCAATTCGTAGACACTCAACCTGTAGGTTCGGGTCGTTGATCACGAAATATAAAATATACACAATATTGAAGCAATAGTTTCTAGCTTAAGTCATTAGATTTTCGAGGTGTAACACGTTTTAGGACTTAAATCATTATATATGTCTTAGACTATGGTTTAAAAATGGAATATCTTATGGAAAGACTAGAATAACCTCGAGTTAAAAAGCTAATGAGTAATGTTTCCCTAAGTGATCATAATAATGGGACAATTGATTATATTTTTTCAGTCCATGTTCGATAAATAATGACCGCCCCGATAATAAATGAATATCTCTGACTAAATGAATAACTTTGCACTCTAATTTATTTAAATATACGACAAACTAACATTCAAATTTTTTTCCACTTTAACATTAAATATGACATTATGAGTTCATGGTACCGTCAAAATTAGCAATTAATTTCATTTTCCTAATTAACAACTACTTTGACATTATGAGTTCACACTTTATCATTTACATATATAAATACATCCATATTTTCCATGCCTTTTCACAGAGTTCATCATTTTCATTTGCTCTAATAAGTGAGTATCATTGTTTATCTTTTGCAGAAACATCAGCTTAGTTATAAGAAAAAAATGGAGGTTATCACTAACTTAATGGAATGCAGACTGTGTGGAAAAATATTTCCACATTCTCTTCCACTACTAGCTCATTTTGATGAAGTTCACAGCAAAGAACCTTTATCAGCACTCGCAATACATACCATGAGAATGTAGCCCGTGAATGACTATATTAAGCTTATATGTTATTATTATTTGGTGTAATAATTTGATATTTACTATCTATTTTTTGACTAATTTCTAACTTTGTTAAGTGTATTTTTTTTTGTTACCTCTTTTAAAACCGATGATGATGCATTTGGTTCGATAAGAAAAGGAACTATGGATTTTTAGTGTGTTTGAACACTTCTTTACAGAGGAAAGCGATCCTATCTCGGGTGTTTATACCTTCTATTTTTTTTTTAAAAAAACATTCTAAATCAAGGAAAATCACCTATTTTATATATGAGGAAGATGAACTATGATATCTTAGTGTATGTGAAAAAAATCCTTACGGCGGAGAAATCCTAATCATAGTATATTTTCTTCATTCTTTGTGTTAAGGAAGAGACATTTCAAGTTAGATTTTATATATGTATATATACCTGAAAATTATTGATAACTTATATTTACCTGAACATTATATTATTTAATTTGCAGGTCACCCAGTGTTCAGGATGACAGATGTCAAGATAGATTATACACATGGTCATTCTCAATTTTTTTTTTTATATATATATATATATATATGCATCCTATAAATTTTAATCGATATTTTATTTCCTACTTAAACATTGTATTATTTAATTTGCAGGTTACCCTATGTTAAGGATGACACATTTCAAGTTAGATGATAAGCTAGGTCACTCTAAATTTTCTTCGGGAGCAACTAGTCATGCTATGGTTGAAGAATCACATTCAGGGTCCAAAGAGCGGTACCATAGATAATTCGTAGTTTTGCACCCAAGTTAATAATCACAAAGCCCTTTAATACAAGAAACTACAAGCCCATCACTTTTGAAAATGTTGTAGAAGTTGAAGATAACAACGTGGACTTGGTATTGAAGCTTTAGAATATAGTCAAAGGATCAATAACGTGAAATAGCTCCTAAAAAGTGTTTCTCTTGTGGTGGTCACTCAAAATTACATTTTTAGTTGTGTTTTTCTTTATTAGTATCATACTTATCTTTCTTGTCCTATCCACCTCTCCCCACCCCAACTTTTTTTATCTGAGTCGAGTCTCTTGATATTGGTATTAATAAAGTTTAGAACTTCTTGAAACACAATTGTTATTCTTACACTTCTAGTTTTATCGACATTCTCAACTAAAGACTCCTAATAAGAGTGTTTCTCAACTCTGAAGGTGCAAGAAAGAGACCTCTGGTTGAGGACACATGGATAACATACATCCCATTAGGCACTATGTATAATTTAGATTGGTTTGTCCCATTGAGTCCATTGAATGAGGAAACTCTCCTGACCAAATGGTTCCTCCATTCTGAAGGACCGAATACAAAACATCTATATATGTGACACATTAGCACGATATAGTTAGATTTGTTTGTCACATAGAGTCCATTTCATGAGACAAAATCTCCTCTCAAGAAGGTTCCTCCATTCTAAATGATCGAATACAAAACATCTAATTAATGACTAAGCAGTCACATTTATCCTACTATACCCTTTTATAGTGTTCTAAGATTATGTTACATCTCTCTATAAAAGCAATAGTAATTATTTTATGTTTTTCCTTTTCATATTTAGTTTTGCTAGCAACACAACTCTCCACTTGACATATTTAAGACCACAGGATTAAAGAATATTTTGGTACATCTGATATAACTTTAGTTTAAGATTACAAGATCAAAAAATATTCTTATTTTGTTAAACTTCATTTCAGGTCAAACTATGTCTTCTTCTTTTTTTGTAATGGAGGGATTATATTAATTATATGTAATTTGTCAACATATGATTGATGTTTAAGGGTCAAATTTTTATTCACTTTTGTTGTCTTTCCAGTTACAATAAGAGAATTGTATTCTTGATATCTTGACTACAAAATTATCATGAGAGTTAATATTCTTTAGAGGCAATTGCTTATTTTATATGTACTATTTTTAAAAAATATGATTTATTATAATAAGAAAGCTATTTTTCTTAAGTTGTTATCTTTGCTATCACTTTATATTCATTTGAATGTCCTAATTTATTACATTTGTGAACCAACTTGCAATTCCTTTTTGGGGTGCTTTTCTTTCTTCAACTTTCTTATTCCAAACTCTTGTCTCAAAATTATAATAAGATCGATATGGAACCTAGTTTGTCTCCCCCTAGTAGGTAAGACAATAGTTTTTCCGTTTTAAAGTTAATAACTAAAAAAATTGTAATATTTGACATTGGTCAGTCGTTTTACGGACAAATCGTTTTCGATTTGAACTTCATGATAACCTATTTTATAGGTAAACAACACTAAATACTCAATAAATGTCCACACCTGGGATCAGATGTGGAAAAAGATACACATATTTTAATGTTGCGTGTTGCTGGTACATGTCTACGAGACTATTCTACGATTGGTAAAATGTTCTACAAGCCGTAGAAACATATTTTGGGAAGTGAAGAAATAATTTTGGGAAAAATTACCATTACTCTTCCTACGATTGACTAGAATGGTCCGTCAAATGTTCTATAGGTCATAAGCGGATCTCGTCAGAAGGTTCCTGAACTTAATAAAAATTTTGAGGTTTTGAAGTTTGCTAAGTCTATGGTCGACTTTTAACGTGACAGTAGTAATGATACTCTTTACCGGTCGTGTTCACGGACCTCTCACATTGGTGTCTCTCAAAGTGGTGATCAGTTCCAAGGATAACATATCTTGGTCTATCAGTGACCAGTACGGTCCATAGAAAGTTCTATGGATCGTAGGTTGATTTTGTAGGCTAGGTCCAATAGTTATTTCTTAAGGTCTTTTGGATTTTTTCGTATGCATTTTCTGCCTAAACTAGGTCATTTTGACGCTATTTCTAAGATTTAATAAGGTTTTTAACTCCTAAAACTACCCATTCAGAACTCATTCATAGAATCCCAAATCTTCTTTCTCAAGCTAAGGAAGAAGAAGCTAGGGTTTAAACTAGGATTTGTAATTCACTATTGCATTTAGGCTTTGATTACCATGGTATGCATGCATTCACTGATTAATATACAGTCGTTTCGTTGGTCCCCAAAGTTTTCATAATCTTCTTAATTGTAAGATAGATTTTCTTAATTTCCATGGATCTCCTCCTGATTACTGATACAATGTATGTTGTTTAAACTCTATTGAATTATATTCACTTATTACATTGTTTTAATTTGAATTCATATGAAAAAGATTCCCCCCCCCCCCCCGGATCCTGTATATTCTGATTAGTGGGAACGCTGACGAATAAAACTTATGCCCTATGAATTTAGAAAGGTTGTACAACTTAATGAAATTTGATATTTATGATGATGTAAATGAGGATATTAGATAGAAGTATAGTATATTATGAACGGTTTTCTCCATCTTTTTTTTTTTTTTCTGTTTTTTTTTTTTATTTGTTTTTTTTTTTTTTTTTTATTTTTTGTTGTTGATTTCATAAGGTTGAAAGATTATCTCACATTTTCTTCAATCATGTATATGGAGCTATTCTATATGGCTTATGATTGATTGATAGTTATTTGTGTCTTTCCAAGTATGATATTATAAATATAATTTATGACAAATTCCATTGGTTTTTTTACATACTTAGAACCGAGGGTATATTGATATGGAGTCTCTTTTGTTAGTAGCGGTGGGATTTTTAGCAGCAATCTCTTTGTCCCTAACGATGTGTCCCGTAGGATGTATTAGTTAGTTGATCTACGAAAGCTAGAAATTCATGGTCCTTACCTTGGCAAGTAGAACATCTTTTTTTGGTGTGAGAGAATGACAATAAATTCTATGTTATAATACACATCATTAAAACGAACTAAGTTACTTTCAAGGAATTCACTAAGTGTTTTCATCTGTTTAGCTTGCATTGACTGTGTTTTATGAATAATGATATCAAACGTATTTTTATGATTTAGTTTGGTTATTGCATGCAGTAGAGGGGGGTGGGGGGGTGGTTTTAACCTCATTCTATCATTTTTAATGTTTTTTATTTCATTTTCATCATCTATTGCTTCCATGTACTAATGCCATACTTGGCCTTTTGTTTTCAACTATTCGGGTTGTGGTGCTCCTTCTCCTTCTGCTCGTTTCTAGTAAATTTTGCTAAGGATTGGAATACTTAGTGAGTCCTCATGTTCCAAGGAACATGTAACTTTTATTGGTTTCTTATGTAATTAGTTTACAAATTTTTTACATGGTTTATGAGTTACGTCTCAGCCATCTCTATATTGCTTTGGATGGGATTATCAAGACTTATGATTAAACTTGAGGTTTTATGTTCAAACTTTTATACTATGAAGTTGATTTTGGATCTATTTGCTTTAATTTTTATGATGTATGTCAAGAGGCTTGTGTACAGACTCCTGAGATCCTATCCATAATGTCACGCCTAGGGGATACTTTAGGTCGTGACAAACTTGTTATTTAGAGAATAAGGTTTCGAAGGGTTCTAGGATGTCTAGCTAGTCGTGTCGAGTAGAGTCTTATTCGTGAGTATGAAGTACACCACATTCATGAATACAAAGCTATAAAACATTAGGAAACTTCACTTCTTTTATGATTTTGTAGTTACATGATAGAGTTAAAATCTATTTCTCTATCATAAACCTTAGTTGATGCTTTCATTTTTTTAGCATATGGCCCCTCTAAGAAATATCTTAGAAGGAATATGGGTGAGAATGAGGAACAAAAAACTCCTCAACTTCTAACCTACCCTTCTGCAACAACTGCATCTAAATTGGAGTTTTGTTGTGGGTGTTTTGACCCCCCTTTTCAATTTCCATCCACTAAATCCAATAGGTATGTTGTGGGTCCCCCATGTAATACAATATTTTAAACGACAAACTAGATGTGAGGGATTTCACTAGAATGAATCCCCCAATGTATCATGGTTCCAAGGTTTAGAAAGATCGTCAAGAGTTTTTTCACCGAGGGGTCTGCTGCTCGCTCCTTGCTTTTTTTATGATCCCATGGTGGTTGACCTCGCTTGAACACAACGCACTGGCATTGTCCTCTTACACCTCCCGCGTGTTGCTCCATTTTGTATAATCTTCTCAAATGAAGAAAGAAAAGTGGTTGTTTTGATTGTATACGGGTCCATTTTATTGGGCAAGAAATTAGAGGCGCACGCTTTCTATACAAGGAAGAAAAAAAGGAAATGAGATATGGGGGTCAAAATAAATGTTAGAAGTGTATTAAGTGAGGTTTGTTTGGAGTACAACGCTAGGCAGGTAGGGTGTTTATGAAGGATAGGGGTAGAAGTTACGCGACGGGATGACAAATTGAGTCCCGTTCTAAGGCGCATGGCCTAATCTGCGGATGACTCGGGGAGAGAGCGAAAAAAAGGCAAGGGGGTATATAGAGGAAAAAGAAAATGGAGAATCAGAGGGCCGAGGGAGTGTTATGAGAAAGGCAGGAAGCGAGGTAGGTGCACTAGCCTCTGATTCACTATCAGGGATCTGGGCTGTCCTTGAACGTGCCGGGTACGTCTTTATTCTTTGAACATTCGCAGGATAATATGAGGATCGGAGTTCACGTTTCCCGACATCTCTCATCCACATCTCAACTATTCTCCACGAAAGATGGCCACACGGCAAATTATCAAGGTATGATTGGTCGATCTTCTCTGGGGAACGCGTTGACACTATATGCGTCTAAGTCCTCGTTTCTATTTTCCCTTCTCTCCTTCCCCTCTTGTTGTTTTAACCCTAATCTTAGCTATATTATCTCGCAGGTCCCCCGATATCACACCTCCTGTAGATTCAATCCAAGACGTATGCGCAAATGTTCATACCATTCTATGTGGCAATCACATCATTCGCATCTACTATAATTTATAGTATGTGACACTATTAATGTTGTGTACCTTTCTTTCTACTAAGGCATCCATCGTCCGTAACCGCAATATACCGTTGACTTCCTATTGACGAAAGTTGATATGGGGAACATCCCTACCTTTATGTGCTTCCCTTTATGTCTCCTATTGGTGATGATTGTTGGTCGAAGTCAACCGACTTTTTGAAGATCTCCCAGTAGTCAATTGGACCAAAACTCTCCTAGAATGGTGCCCTACTATTTCTTTCACTGATTGTACCTATTATGCTCTAAGCAACGTCGCGATTTGTTGTTTTGAGAGGCATCAAGGGGCTCAAGATCCTTTTCACAGTAGTACTCAACTCACTCCCGTAAAACTAGATCTTATCAGACTTCATCACGAAAGTCTTTGGGGGTCCTTCATCAACGTTTTTTATCCAAGAAAAAATAGGAGGAAATCATCCTCGCTGAACTCCCCTTGACACGGCTAGTAGTACTAGTATTTATGGTTCTTCTCGAGGAACACCTCCATGTTAGCTTGTTCCGAATTGCTTGATCTTGAGTGGTGCTGGCCTTGGGACATTTGGAACAAGACTACCTCACCTCAACCATCCTATCAGGGCCGGATTATTTCATGTCACCAACAGCTTGCACTTAAGGATGGGACTCGATTGCCTTGGGGATATGCTCCCGCATTTGCAATCTCTTCTCCTACTCTTCTCCTCGGCGGCTCTCCTTATTTTTTTCCGTTTGCCTATAAACCCAAGAATGACTTAGATTCTTACATAGCATAGTTCCCACAACCTATAGGCACGACATAAGATTACCAATCAAAGAGAATTTCCTAATCATCACATAGCATCTCATTCATAATTGTGGCGCGCTTCACACCATCAACAAAAACACAATCTTGTATGTTAGTGAGACAACACGAATCCGAGGGTTCTTTAACCTCATTCTCTTAATACAAAGTTTGCCACATTATGGAGAGCACCCCTCATATGCGACCGGCATCTCTTCCTCGAAAAGGAGGTCGGTGGAGGAGGGAGTTGTGGCGGGGAAGGTGGGAGGTGATCTGCGAGAAGTCCCATCGTCTAATGGTCAACAGCTCCCAATCCATGCCCTATCCGTTCCATCCCCTGTCCTCCCTTCCCCTTTTGGCCCCCTTCGACCGCCATGTTTCTCTCTCTGACCTGTCTTAGACTTCATGCTTTACATATATTTAGGTATACTAGACCTATTACATAAAGCTACTTAGGATTCTCTTATAACAACCATGAAAAATATTATGTACCGGATAGTCTACAGTTTGTCTCACTTTACAACCATCTAAGAGTACTAGTTTGGAACCTTTAGAGAAACAATTTAAAAATGTCAATATACTCATATAGCTTAAAAAAAATGTAGGAATACAATGACAATAAAAAACGAAATAAAGAGTACTTCCTAAAGATACTAAAGGTCTTCTAATCAAAGAATAATTAAAGATAGGCATTCCTTCCCCGAACCCTGAGGTGACCTACCAATCTTGGATAAAAGAGTGCCCCAAGCTTCTTTAGTGATCGGACCTGTCCTAATATTTGACGGCCGGGACCTACATTTGTAGTTATAGTAAGGGATTAGTACGACACTGTATTATTATGGGCATATTCACCGGTATCTAAACATTTTAAGGACATGCCATAAATGACCATTTCTTTTACCTAGTCTTTGGGGATAACTTTTAATATGCACATACACAGAGAGAATATCACAAGAACATTACAGGATTCAAACAGCTAACAAAAACATGATCATTAACCAAAATAATATCATCAAGAATATGTCATATTAACCTTTTAATGTTCCATTAAATCATTTGAACTAACATACAACAAACTGAACCAATATAATTTTGTCCCAAACGTACAATGAAATGATCAGCCTGTTGTAAGCCCCATACTCCCTTTATACCAAACCCCACATAATCAATAAACAAAGATTAACAACCATAAGTTACATCGGCTTTGATTCTGCAAGTCTTTACATAATCAGCTAGTCATCGCATGCACTATATTAAAAACTTTCCTAGCAACATTTTCAATGTTCATACCGGAGCAACATCATATAATTAAAAGAATTAAAACATTTCATATCATATTTCATGAGAACAATCTTGTAGGCTTTCCCTTAGATTCAACTTGTGGGGCATGTCTAGTAGAGTCGCATTCCCGTACCTTAGGACCTATACGAGTTCTCTTTATAGTCATCCGTATGTCATACTGTCCATTTAGCTTGTCTTTAATTTTATTTGAGGTGAACAATCGCCTTAATCCGACACTTTCGCCCATGTGAGCTCCACATAAATTCCGCTGTCTTAAACCAACCCCACACCGAAATAAGTTGTTCCTACGACCTTAACCGGCCAAAGTGAACCAAAATATGACCATAGGCATTCGAGGTGGCAGTCACTATCTAGTATTCCTCTGGTGGCAACTAGTTAAAACCTAGCAAGCTATATACGATCACATAGTTACCCACATAACTGCAGCCCTTTATCTCATGAGAGATCCATTGTGAACCTACTTCCATAAGAGAAGGGACACCTCTCATATCTCTTTCACAATCCGTGCCTAAGCTAAGTCCTTTGGAATAACCTTTAAGTCATCATATATTCGTAAATCTTATCATAGGTCATAGGATATTAAACCCTTCTATAAACATGATCATAAGCTCTTTAGGATTAGGATGAGAATTTCCTTTCATCACAACCCTTCATTTGTGAGATTAACATATCATAATCATAGTGTGTAATCCATACGAGATAAACATCATCAATTTGCATTATCATATCCTTACTATGATACCACATTGAACATATTCATAGCCCAACATATATACATAGCAAAATCATACATACTTCAATTGCATAGCAACATCATTTATAGGCTAACATAAACATAATAGAGTACTCACGACTTTAAAAGACTTACCTATGACTTCCAAGAGCCTTCATCAAGAACTTACGTTCAATTTACAAACAATCATCAATCAACATAATTAAATACTCAATAAAATAACCAATACCAACCCTTCAAGTCGTATACAAGACCAATTCACAGTTAAGGATAAGGGAAAGGGTCATTAAAGAGTTCATTCGAGCTATAGTTCCAATCTCAACGTTTACATGTTATCAAGTGATAGATACTGCCCAATAAAAACCATTATTTAGAGAAGGAACATGCTTCACACGAAAATCAAACATTACAAACAAACTACCCAAAAATACATACTTAATTAACCATGCAAAATTGTTATCTTTCATAAGTCATAAATCTTGACTTAGGAAGAAAACCCGTTTTGTAGAATAAAACCCCCTAAGACTTGAATTCTTGAAAAATATCTTTGAAAGGAATTTTTGAGAAAGGAATTACATTAATGAAAAATTGATACCTTATTGACGAATATTCCACGAATTTTGAATGAAAATCTTGAATTCTTCGTCTTCTTCCTTAAGCTTTTCTTGTTCTTCAATGGAATTTGAAAAGGGAGAGTTCTTGAGAGAGATGATAGTGATTTGTTTAATCTGATTTGAAGTACGTAAAATTGCTCTAAAACTGACCCAAAATCAATATAAATTTATCCCCTTTAATACCCAAAAGACCCTTCACTTTTATGGGTCTTTTTATGAAGTTAAATTGCTTAAAATACGACTATAACGAATCTAGGAAGTTGTTGCGTGTCGCGAGGGCAATTACATATTTTTTTTTTCGAAATACGATGTGAGGCAGTTGATATACCGTGGTTTCACGGTATAATTAATACTTTTTCCTTAAGTTTAGTGTGTCTGAAAGCCTTTTTTGTGCTAATTTTGATATAAGTTTCTCTTTGTTTTTGCAGAATCTGTGCAAAGCTGAATTCGGAGAATTTTTGAGCGAAAAATGCAAAGGAAACCACCTACGGAGATTATGACGGTCCGTCGTGCCTGTGACGGTCCGTAGTGTCAGTGTAGAGAAGCTGCTGAAGGAAGATGGGGGGAAAGTCTGACCAATGTGGGATTACGAAGCTTGTGGACGGTCCCGTGCATGGCTATGACGATCTCCGCCCTGCAGGTTCGTCGTGAAGATCAGAGAAGTGATCCCAGTGACCCAGATTCCAAGAATTTGAATTATTTTGAAAAACGATACCCTCGACGGACCGTTTTTCCTCATGACGGTCCGTCAATACTACCAGTCGAGGGAACGATAGAGCAGCAAGAAGAAAGTGTACAAGTATGGGACGATGGATTCCACGACGTCCGTCATGGACACGAGCTCCCGTCCTCGTAGTCCGTCGACCCAGCTCGTTTTGCAGATTTCCATTCCAGCAATTAGAAATTCTTTTGGTAATTAGTTTTTTATTTTATATATAGTATTCGAAAAACCCTCATTTTTTGATGTTAGACTCTGCTAGATGAGAAATCAATATTCTTAGACTTTGTTTATGAGAGTTTGATTTTTTGGAGATTCTTACAAGTGATTTTTGGTGATTAACTCAACAACCTTTTGGATTTATTCTTTCTTCATTGAAGGTTAAGTCCATGATTCTTATTTAATAATATTTGAATATTTGTATTATATGGCTAGGAGTAAACTAAACTCCATAACTAGGTTTGTGGAATCCATAGGCAAAATAATGAGATCAACCCTATCTAAAATACAATTCTAGAAAGGTCCTTGCATGTATTTTAAAAAAAAAAATAGTTCTTTTCCGCCTTAGACGTCTTTTTAACGGAATGGGATCAACGTTAGAACTCACCTTAATGCTACTTGCCGGACACGGGGTATATAATAAGAAAAGCAATTATTAACATAGATTTAGTGTATACTATCTAATAGGCCTAGTATTTATTGGTACGGAGGTAAATAACTAGTCAAATATCGAAAATAACGATGCTTCATATGAGGTAACGATAAAGGGTTAGGAAAGCAACACACGTCAGCCGTGACCAAGTGCGGAGTGAGATTTTTCTAGATGCCGGACCAAGTAATTTTAGAATACATAACTATCACTTTTGCATGGTCCAGATACTGGAAAGGATTGTTATAGACGGAAAGTTACTAATACATTAAATCACCAGTTTATGAACCTTTGGGGAACTAGTAAACCCTATTACTTTGAGTAATTGAGTAAAACCCAACTTTCAAAACTGTTGAAGTGTCCTCGTTTCAATTTTCGTTAGTTCGTTTTTACTTATAGGAAATCCAAACCCCCCTTTTTTAACATTGTTATGTCTGTTACTTTCTAAGGAAGTTATCAACCGAACAATAGAATAACAAGTTAAAGTTAAGTTCTAAGACTTATTTTAAACTCGTAGGGAAACGATCCACCTCATAGTTTGGTTTTTACTTGACGCGACCAGTCTTTACTTCTTCTTTTGAGAAGTAGTTTGAGGCGTATTAATTTTGGCGCCCGCTGCCGGGGAATTTAGCTTTTATAGATTAACTGGAACTTATTACTATATTTTAGTTGATATTTTCTTTATTTTACTTTGTTTTATTGTTTTTTATTTTCTTTTCAGAACTATCCCTCCTTTTATGCCCAAATACACGGAGAGGAGAGAACCGTTTGTTTTCCCTACGCTCACGAGTTTTAGAGTGTACACTGCGAAACATGAATCGTACTTATGAATCAATGATGAGGATCCAAACCAGCACATCCCAGCTCTGGTTGATATTCATGGTCCAGATGTTTACCCGATTCTCCGGGTGAAGCATCAACAGAGGGTACAAAATCCCTCTTCCCCATCCACGGCCCCATGCATAATCCAGATGCTATAGATAACATAGCAGATTCGGATGGGCCACTGGTTTTTGGCTCCTCTACCCACTGGCCACACTTTTGTTGTAACTAGTAGTTGATGCAAAGCCACTGTCCCAGAGGTTTGTTTTTTCATGGCTACCTTCTGAGTATCCACATCGCCCATATGCTAGGTAAGGGCAGTGTGTAAAAATTTTTGTGTGGGGAGGCTTGATCTGGATCTAGATGTAATAGGGCTCAGAGTGTTTTCCCCTCTCACTGACGGGAGAGGCTGCTAATTTGGTTCACTGATTCCCCTAAACTCCATCTTGACTTGGAATCAACTTAGGGATGTCTTCTGAGTTAGCACGCTACTATCCGGTCTCCAAGAAACTAAACAAAAAGACGAGTTAAATAATTGTGGCACTACCCGGAGAGTCAGTTAAGTGTTTCTTTGGGGAATCGATTCACCTCCACCTCATTCTTTTGAGAAGTGTTTTTCCAAATCACACCGTATAGATGATTAGTGCATTTGAAGAATACGTCTATAGTGGACCAGATGATAACAACAAAGCTGTAACTGGGACCACTAATAGCAGGTTGGATCTATGGAAATTCCTTATGCTGAGATCGCTGAAAATCGAAAAAATCTCCCGGAATAACAAAGCTTGGAGTTCTAGGAAATCTGATACAAGGGAAAAACAACCTTTGGCAGTGCAGTCCACTACAACCCAGCCACAGATGAGATTCGTGAGATAATGACTCAAATGAGAATGATCTGGGTTTGGTACTAAAAACATGTCCTGGGCGTTGCAGAAAATATTTAATGCAGTCAACTACTTGGCTAAACCACCACCTCCAACCGATGAGGTGTTATTATGAGGAGGACTCCCCTATGCAGTAAAATGAACAGATGGGGGGTTTCCGACCAAGCGCCCAGTCCTCAAATCAGGATAATTGGCGCCAAGATGTCAGGGAACCAAGTCGGAACTGGTACGTAACTACATCTTTAGGGGCATTATGGTCCAGATGGTGAAAACTAAAAAAACAACACCAAAAAAAATCGCGACAGTAACAACTTCAACAGGGGTAACTAATGGTAATAGAAACGACAGGAAAAATGGACCCTATGTTCCTCCTCAAAATCGGGAAGTACTCCTGGGAATGTGGGATTAGTATGTAGGAATTTGAGGATATGTTGCTAAAAAACAATGATGAGGAGGATTCGATGTATTGGATGAGCACAATCAAGAGTTGAGAAATGATTTTAAGCGGGTATTTGTGCAAAAAGTTGATAACCCCTGCAATAGTCAATTATATCAACTTGAGTTACAATTGGCTCAATTATCTGCAAAACTTTGAACACACGTCAACCGGGCACTCTCCTAAGCAACAACACTGTCCAAAATCCGAAAATGATGGACAATTGTAGGCAATACTACTCGCTGTTGGTAAGCACACCATTGACCCACCTATGCCATATGATGAGAATAAGGTGACAAAAGAAATCTATGATATTGTTAGAAGTTGATTCTGCATTATAGGATAACAAGCAAAAGATGCTGAAGTGCCTAAAAAGGAACACTCCTATGCCTAGCCAACCACCCCCATTCCTCCAACCTTAATTGAACAAAACGACCGAGGATGGCAAATATCGGCGTTTTATAACAATGTTGAAGCAAACTTTCTATCATTATCCCTTTGGTATAAGCTTTAGAAACAATGCACGGGTTACGCCAAAATTTATAAGATCTGCTCACAAGAAAGATCGGTCACTTTTGAGGATGATGATAGAATGCAGCATTGTAGTGATATTGCTACAAGATCTCCTGTTTCCCAAAGAAAGAATATCCGGGTTGCGTTCCACTCATTCCTTGTATCAATCGGGCTATTACTTTTGTGCGAAAGCATTATGTGATCTGGGGGCAAGCAATAAATCTCATGCCCCCTCTCCGATTTACCAGAAGTTGGGTTTGGGTGACCCCAAAGCCCACTGCGATGGCGGCTACTGATTTGGCTGATCGAACATTAAAAACGACTCTATTGGGATACTCCACGTGTGCTAAGTAAAGTGGAGTCATATCATATTTTCCAGCAGATTTGTTATTCTTGATTGCGAGGTCCGATTTTGAAGTGCCCATATATTCTTGGGAGGGGGACCATTCCTTGCATACGGGGAGAGCCTTATAGACATGGAAAAAGGTCAAATGAAATTTTCGGTTTGAACAATGAGGAAGTGGGACCTTTAATGTTTGTAGGTCCATGAGGCAGAGTGGTGAGCTTCCAATCGGCATCTGCTATATCCTACAACATGGGTGCGACATCTGAGACACAAATAGAGTAACGTCTAGGGTGTAGAAGCATTGCGAGTAATCATGAACTTTGATAGTGATTGATTGCAGATATAGTCATTAGTCGCGGCTCTTGACCTAGTGTGTTTCGGTTTTTTAACCTAAGAAATTGAAGCTTGAATAAAATTCGTGAGTCCCCCACCCGCAAAACCACGAGAGGAGGCTCCAAAAGTGGTTTAATTAAAAGCTCTCGCCACTCATCTTAGGTAATGAATTCTTAAGGAAATGGTGAGACACGTTACCGGTACTCATTGCTCAGACCTGGATGAACATCAGGTTCAGAGTTGGTGAAGGTACGTACAAAGGTTCAAAAGAGCTATTGGAGTGGACCCATTTGCGACATTATTGGGATCCCTCCTGGTATTTTGCTCTCATAAATCCAACTCTACCTTGATCATAGCCGAGTATTGAGCCACCAGAGACGCTTGAATCCTACTATGCAGAGGTTTGTGAAGAAAAGGAAAATTATCAAAGTGGTTTGATGCTGGGAGTAATCTTCCAATCGCCGTATAGTTGGGTATGCCCGTTTCAGTGTGGTACTAAGAAAGGGGAATGACTGTGGTCCCCAAACGAAAAGAATGAACTTTTGTTCCAATGAGACCGGTTCTGTATGGAGGGGGGTTTGTATGGATTACCGTAAACTGAACTCATGGACTTGAAAAAAGACCATTTCCTAATGCCCTTCATGGATCAGATGTTGGATAGACTTGGCCGAAAAAGGGTGGTATGTTTTCTTGTGGGTTAATTCGGGGTATAATCAGATTTCTATTGCACCCCAGAAAGATCAAGAGAACCCACTTGCACTTGTCCATATGGGACTTTTGCGTTCAAAAGAATGTCGTTTGGGGGTGTTTGCAATGCCCCGCAACCTTTCCAGAGGTGTAATGATGTCAAATATTTTCTACATGGTGGAGGATACTATATGGTTTTATGGATGATTTTTTTCTGGGGTTTGAATTGATCTCATTCGAGCGGTGCTTAACCAATTTAATCTGAGGTTCCTTAAAGAGATGTGAAGACTGCAAATTTGGTACTAAACTGGTGAAACTTGGTCATTTCATTGTGAAAGGGTATTGGTGTTGGGTCATCGCATCTCAGGAAAGGGCATAGAGAGGTTGATCGAGCCTAAAGTTGGGAGGTACTCGAGAGACTTGCCCCCCCCAAATCTCTGGGAAAGGTGTGAGAAGCTTTCCTTGGCATCGCAGGTTTTTCAACCGAAGTTTCATCAAAGACTTTTCCAAAGATTTGCACACCCATTGGTGCAAACTGCTGGAGAAGATTGTAAAATTTTGTTTTGATGACTCTTGTCTTAAGGCATGATTCGGGTGTAACTAAAATAAAAATTGTATCTGCGCCTATCATTATTTCCCCGATTGGAGCAGTCCATTGAAAGTACTGGGTTCGATCTATGGGTAGCTCTTGGTGTATACCTACTGGGACCGAGAAACACAAAATCCTTCCCCCATTTACTATGCTAAGTAAAGCCCTAAATTGAACTCGAAGAACGACACGTACGAGCAAGAACTCCTAGCGTAGTGTTTTGTTTTGAGAAATTTCGCTCCTATTTTGCTAGGACTAGAAGTTATAGTGTCTACTGACCATTCAGCATTGATATATTTGATGGCGTAAAATGATGCGAACCAAGGCTATCGTTGGGTCTTAACTGCTGCAATAATTTGACTTTGAGTGCTTGGTAGAAAAGGGATGAAAATCAAGTTTTGCTGCTCATTTTTTCTCGTCTATAGGGTGAATCTTTAGAGAGTTTAGGGGATAAGACTAACAGGGATGATACTTTCCCCTATGAACATGTAATTGGCTCTCACAATACTATGAATTCCATGGTTCCGCAAGCATTTTGCGAACTATCTGGCTAGTGATTTGTTCCACAGAGACTTTTCCTTTCATCAAATGAAAAAGTCCCATGTAACGATGTGGAAGTTTTCTTTTGGGATAAACCATACTTGTATAGGAGTTGGTGCCGACGGGCTTTTTTTCGGCGTTGTGTGGCCAAATGGTGCAATGTTTGATGTGTTGTTGGAGGCATGCCATTCTTCACCTGTTGGCGGAACATCACAGTGTATCCATCCGAACCACTCCACAGATATTGCAATGTGGGTTAACTATTGTTCCAACTCCTCATCAAGATGCTCATAGGGTTTGCTAAAGTCTGTGACAGATGCCAACGAGATGGCGGTATTTCAGAAGCAAGAGCTCCCTCTAAACACCCATTCTTTTGATTGAGTTTATTTGATGTCTGGGATATTGACTTAATTGGACCTTTGTGATTCTCATGGGAAATGAAGTACATTCTAGTAAGCAGTTGATTAATGTATCTAAAAAATGGGTTCGAAGCCATAGCCCTCGCAAACATGAAAGTGAAGAGTGTCCTGCATTTTTTGAAAAAAGAATATATTTTCCTCGTTTTGGCACCCCAAGGGCCATATAGTGATGGGGCTCCCACTTCTGCAACATGATTGTTCAATTGGTTTATTGGAGAAATACGGTGTTTCGCCATAATGTGGCCACTCCTTACCACCCTCAAAACTAGTGGGCATGTTGAAGTATCGAATCGGGTATCACACAGATGTTTCCAAAACAAGTGGAATGCTAGTAGAACGGCTTGGTCAAGGAAGCTTGAAATGATGCCCTTTGGGCCTACCGACACTTTATAAGACTCCCATATGTATGTCGCCTACAACTTATATATGGGAAAAGCTTGTCCATCTTCCGGTTGAGTTAGAGCATAAAGCCCTGTGGTCTATGAACGAAGTTAAAAAATGGATGGTCGAGCTGCAGAGCAAAGGTTAAATGGGTTGAATGAACTTGATGGGGGAATTTCTCTTGAAAGCCTTGAAAGCTCAGCCCTATATCAAGAAAAAGATGAAGAAGTATCAAATGACAACAAGATTAAAAAATGAGAGTAGGGGTCGGGGATTTATTGTCTTCTATCAATTCCAGAATTGCACTTGTTTCCAGGCAAAAATCAAGTCCCAACATGGACTGGTCCTTACACCACGGTTACCCAACTATTTCCCTCATGGAGCAGTTGAGTTGGAAACTAAGGAGGGTGTGCGGTTTCAAAGGTGAATTGGACAGCGCATAACAATTTCTCCGGGCGTGCTTAATAGGCGAATGAAGTGATCGAGGTATAACCAATCTTGATGAGTCCTGAGTAATCAAGTGGCTCCAGTCGTGCCCGCACCATTAAAATCAGGGCCCTTTTTTGGGAGGCAACCCCATACTTATCGTCCTTTTTAATAATGGTAGCATTTTTTCTATTAATGGGTTTTAATTTGCAGCACATCATTAGGAAATTCTACAAGAAAACTACTCCGCAGTAAGCCACTGACGGATACACAACTACGGACCGTTGCACATTGCACCGACCGTCGTATGCATCCGTCACCCAACAGGTACGTATTTCTGTCATTTTTGAATATTAGGGCCACACGACGGAACCCAACACGGGTCTCATCACACTGCGACAGACCGTCGTCGGGGAACCGTCGCGTGCTTTTAATGAAATCTCCACGACCCGACCCGGCTGGCCCCTTTTCAAAATCTGACGGCGTTTATACTCCCCACCCAACCCGCTCCACCATTTTAACCCCATTACTTCCAATTCCTCTCATCTCCCCTCCCTTTTCAACTTCCATTTCCCCCCACTGAGCAATTGCCACCAAAATCCTCCCTACGCCTTATACTTATATCTCCTAGTCGGTGCTCTCTTTGCTGCGTAGGTGTCTACCTTCCACCATGAATCAATCTCCACTATCTGTTTTCTTCTCTCCATTTCCTCCAAGGTAATGTGTCTCTAAATTTATACTCCTTTATCTTGCATTTGGTTTAGTAGTTTAGAATTAGCTTTAGTTTTCTTTAGTCGTATTTGTTTCCTTGATGTGGATTATGTCTAATCCTAGGCGTCAAAATGTTCGAATTTGGGGGGTGGGCCATGTCGCAACCTAAGGCATAAGTGCTTGTCCAGTGGTAGTTTCCTATGTAGTTTGTATAGACAAATATAGGCCATACACTCAAGACCATGTGGGTTCATCGGGTTTCTTAGGTACCTGTTTCTTCCACTGTCACTCAGAACGGACCCCAATGACGGAACCGTCTCACATACGACGGATCCTTCGGAGGGTCCCGTTCCAGAAGTCCCTAGTACCTTTCCCTTCCCCAACGTCACTTTTGATTGACTGTCCGTACTCAGACGGTCCCCCCTGTCTGCACAACCGTGCGGGTTATCAGAGACCCTGTTTCCTACGGGGTCCTCTCCATATTTCTTAAGTGTCCAACGATGGACCTCTAATACCCACGATGGTCCCGTCCCTTCACGATCGTCATGATGGTCAACGACCCCGCTGATAAGGGTGCTCCCAACCTTTTTCTAAGTTGTCCTACGACGGACTCTTACGACGGCCGTCATACCACACGGTCCGTCCCTGCACACCGTCATGAATGGTCAGCAGAGACCCCTCTGATAAGGGTCTCCCAACATTTTCTAAGTGTCCTGAAAAACGACGGACTCTACGATGGACCGTCGTACTCAAACGACGGGTCCCCGCCCCCTGCTCGAACCGTCATTATGGTCAAGACCCCTTCTGATAAGTGTCTCCCAACTTTTCCTAAGTGTCCTACGACGGACCTTACCACGGATCGTCATACCCACAACGGTCCGTCCTCACACAGCCATGATGGTCAGAGACCCCCCTCTGAATCAGGTTTCTCCCAACATTTTCTAAGTGTCCTACGAACGGACCTTACAACGGGCCATCCGTACTCACGACGGTCCGTCCTGCGTCTACCGTCATGATGGTCGGAGCCCCTCCTTCATGTTCTTAGATTACATAGACAACCAAGTCAACAGGACGGACCTCATGACGGTCCGTCATAGCCATAAGACAGCGTCAATCGGGTCCCGTCGTATGATACCGTTCAATAATTACTACACATTATTTTCAAAGTTTAATGTCATATGATCTTGCCTGTCTTGTCTTGCTCACTACTCATACTAATATTGCTCCTTTAAAGGTACTATCGACTTATGGCACCCAAACAAGACCCGCACCTATGCACGCTTAGCGTCTAAGTCTGAGTTCCTTCCCCCGTCGCCCGCATGGGTCATTTCGGCTCTGATGATAAGCATGACCCTGAGTACGATTCCCCCATGCACCCTCCGCTCCTTCCCGTGCTGCACTTGCCCCAGAGCCACACCCAATCATGTGGCGTCCGACGTATGTCCTTGCCATCCACGTCTGATGAATAGCGCACACTGCACCGGCACACCCTCTGGGTCATCCATCCACAAAGAGGAAGGAGCGTCTCGTCCCTGCTCCTTATGGAGTATCCTGGTTTCACGTATGAAGCTTCAGGTCGCGTGAGGTTCCCGCACCCGCCCACTGTTGCACAACCGCGTCGGCCGATCGTTGATGATCCTTACAATTCAGACTCTACATATTTCGCCCCATTTCCATGTCCCCACCCCAGCCTCTACCATCCAAACCGGTGGTGCGTCGAAGCAAGTTTCAAAGTTTACTCGACGCAAATTTCCTTACTGACAAACGGAATTAATGACTCGGACACCCGCTCAACCTTGGAACGGCGGGTACTTACAGGGAGTCTCTCCCATCGATGCCGGAGATCCCCAACCCCCTATTCCACCAGGATCGTTAGAGTGGACAGCCCACCTTGGGACTATCCAACACAACCAGCGAGTAAAGTGGTCCGAGAGTTCTAACCGCATCCTACGTAGCCGACTCTCCGATCACAGATCGATAGGCGGGCTCTCCCGCTAAACAGGCCCCACTGGAGCAGGTTCGCGTCCGGGGCGTTGCACGTTGACATATCCCCCTGCCAAAAATCTAATCCGCCGGTTCCTATATGGAGAAGTACAGATGCTACGCGGACTCCCCACATTGCTGAGTACTGCGCGCGTATGGGAGGAGATGCAGCGGAAGTTGCTGAGGTTCACCCGCCTAGAATGCATTTGAGTTGAGGTGGTTTATCCCGCCCAGCCCCTCCGGTAGATGTATCGCTCTTCGGCTGCAGTCCGATAGGCCTTCGTGCAGACCATCCGACACGATCCTAGAGGCGAGAGTGTCGGAGGGGCCTGTCCGAGCCTGTTGAGGACACTGTAATTGGCGGCCCTGTTTTGCTACTGGTTTTCAGAAAGTCACCCACCTCCCCCTCAAGAGATTGCCAAGAGGCATAGGGGTCGATCAGAAGGATGAGGCGCGAGCAAGAAAAGGAGCGCCGAGAGCATGGAGGCCACGAGGAGAGCCTCACTTGCTGAGGCGGAGGCACACCAATCAGAGCATCGCAGATAAGCGCTGGGCGTCTAGCTCCCGCACTGTAGAGACAAGCGGAGGCCCTACTGATTGTTCGGTTGTTGCTGATGAATAAACAAGAAGGGGGGGGGGGGGACAGGGGGGGGGGTCCGCTCCCATTACAG